>OZ018318.1:91555434-91980434 GCA_963969495.1 Ceratothoa steindachneri | reverse complement strand
CCCAGGTCCGTCCCTGTGCAAGCTTCTCTTAGATGGTCGAGCCCCCGAGGGTCCACAAGGAGAGGAGGGACCACCTCACTTTATCTATCTCGGAGAAGGATCTGGCTGAAGAGCTAAGCAGGTTCATTCTCCACCCTCCTCTCCTAAAGAGAAAACACTGAGGGCTCCTCTCCCTCCGCACGAACCAAGGGGATGGACGAGCCCGCTGCCGTTTCGGCAATCGACCCAGTAAAGATGGGCACGTCCAGAACCGGTGCTAAACAGGCGAGGAGTACCAAACTAAAACCATAATTGTAAGTGCGCTGAGCGGTGCCTCGATTACGTCGGGCCCCTCATTCGGAGATTACCTGGCATTTTCGCTGGCTTCAAACGCTTTCTGGTTATTCGATCCACTGATGGCAGCATTTTGGCCAAGGGCAACATGATCCACCAGAGGAGAGTACTAGCTAGCATGATTGATAGAGAGGCGAAGGTGACCCCTTTCCCGTAAGGTGAAACGGCCGCGCGCCTCTACCGAGTCGTTAGGCACGCAGAAGAGAACACCCCTGAAGTTGGTCGTGAGGCAATCTTCCGAGGGAAGGACAGCACTCAAGGAGCTTCATCTCCTGCCCCCACACCCACTGGTAGGCTGAGTAGCTCATAGACGGTGAATCCTCCAAAATAGGGATCATGGCCTCCGTAGACGGCCCGTCTGCCTAAGGTTTCGAGGCGGAGGGATGAAACGACTCGGAAGGTGAACCCAACCTCTTCCGATAAGTCCTCAGAAACGACAGCACCTTCAGCGTATTGTCCGGACAACAGCACCCGGGGTTCTGCCTTCGAGAAGAGACAGGCCATTCCCGTGAGGGTATTCTTTTCGAAGAGGGCCCACGCATCCTCTCCGAGCTAGGTCTGGATGGCATATTCCTTTAATGGAATTGCCGCAGACTCCGAGCCCACTGGGACGAGCTGCGGAGTCTCGTCTCTTCCCTTTCCCCGATAACTATCTTTTTGTAGGAAACCATGCTGAAACATTATCTAGCCGAGATGCTGCTCCGCCATCATTCAATTTGCGTTGTGATGTCGCGGAAAGCCGCCGACTAGACTTTAACTATAGGGGTAGAGAACCTTTCAACGACAGTTTTAGTCTGAGTGATTTGCGTTCTGCTCTCGCTTCGTGCGCGGACAACGCCTTTGGTCCAGACGATGTCCCGTACGCCATGCATCAACATCTGTATGAGCAAGGCAAGGCCTTTCTGTAAGATTTTTTCAAACAGGATCTGGTTAGAGGGTATAATCCTAGATTCATGGCGCATAGCTACCCTGCTCGCTTTTCGTAAACCGAGGAGAGATCACTCTACCCCCATTAAGTTTCCGCCCAATCGCTCTGACTCCTGCGTGTGTAAGTTGATGGAAAAATTGGTAAATGTTAGATTAGTTTTTTCTGGGCAGCGTAGGCTATCTGTTTTCGGCACATTGCGGCTTCTGCAAGTTCCACTCCACGTCGGATGCTCTGCTCCGACTGGAAAATGGCGTCTGTGAGGCCTTCGTTGTTAGACATCACTACACCACGGTGTTTTTTGATCTAGAGAAGGCCGATGATACCGTATGTCGATATGGTGTCATGGAGAGACTCCATATGAAGGAGGCGAGGGGACGCCTCCCAATCTTTATATCTGAATTTTTGCGTAATCGTCCATTCCCATGGGGTTGGGGGGAGCCCTCTCATGTCCTTATGGAAGGAATAGGGTGTCCCGCAGGGAAGTGTCCTCAGTGTCACTCTTTTCCCTGAGCATCTACAGCATTACCTCGCTGCTGCCGGAAGATGTTCTTGCTACGCTCTACGCAGACGACCTCTCGATCTCTTTTGGCGCGACCCAGATGCCAACTCTAACAGCATTGAACTGCTTCTCTCGCTATGCCGAAACGTACAGGCTTCAGTTTTCCTTGGCAAAGACTAAGATGGTGGACTTCTGCCGCCATCCACTGCTCCCCCTTGACTCAGACTTGTTTCCCGATGGGGTTTGTCTGGAAGTGGTGGACTCGCACCGTTTCCTTGGTGTTGTATTTGACCGACGCCTTACCTGAGAGGATCATATTTGCAGCCTTAGGGTCTCGTTACTTGCACCATGGATATTCTTCATTCCATGACGTTCATTGCCTGTGGCGCTGATAGGGCTACTGCCTTACTTTTTTATCGATCATTTATTTCTTTGAAGCTCGACTAAGGATGCGAGTTTTATGCATTCTCAGCAGAGCGTGTATTGCAGAAAATGGACTCGCTCTACCACACCGGCCTTCGCTTGGCGACCAGTGCCTTCCTCACTTCCCCCATTTAGAGCCTAGTTGTCGATGCTGGTGAGATGTCACTCATTCTGCGCTGTGCACAGTTCATTATTCTGCTGTACGGGTGAGCTCAGTGCATCCCTGTCGCCAACAGCTCTTACCTCATCCACAGCTGTTCTCGACGATGCCTATATTGCTGAAAGACGATAGTTACACCCTAAGCCCCTTGCGTTTATGGTTAGGCAACTCCTTAGACAGCTCGGTGTAGTTCTCGAACTGGTGATGCCCCTGTTTCTGCCGGGGATGCCACCCTGGAGGGTACCACCTTTGACTATTTGTCGCCACACATCTGCTCTCAAAGTTTCTAGAGCTCCGGGAGTATTGCGTTTGACCTTTTTGGAGCACACCTCGTGTCACGCTGGAACCATGCCATTGTATACGGATGGCTCCAAGACCCAAGAGGGGGTCGGTTTCCCCATCGTATCCCCTCTGTTTGGAGTCAGCGTGGCTTTGCCAGGCGCTGCGTCTGTCTTCACGACCAAGCCAGTTGCAATATACAGCCTCGTACCGGAGAAAACGTGACGTGCCAGGTTCGGAGAACGTATTTTGATTTATAGCGACTCGCAAAGTGCCCTGCGTGCTCTCGGGGTATTGGAATCTCCGCATACTCTGGTTCGCGATATCCGTGACCCCACAGTTTTGGCGAGCCGGGCGGATGTCGAGATTATCTTCTGCTGGGCTCCTGGACATGTAGGAATTGCGGGGAATGAACAAGCCGATAATGGCGTCAATAGGTCCACGAGTACTGGCCAACCAGACCATGGTTTCGCCCCTCCTCACGCTGACTACCTTACTAGAATACGGGCTGCTCTCTTGGTGGCTTAGCAAAGCCGGCTTGCGCCGTGACTGTTCCCATGGACCTACCCCCCAATGCTGCAACAGCTTCAGGTTGCTTTCAGTCATCTCCGAATTGGACACACTCGCGGGACGCACCGCTATTGGTGGATCGCTCGCCTGCGACTTATTGTGAATACTGCGTTGTCCCCCATACATTTGGCACATTCTTCTTGAATGTCCCACTCTGGGTGATCTTTGCTCACATAACCTGTCTCGGTACCAGCACTATCCTATTCGCTACCGCTTGTCCCTTGTACTCGAAATGGGCTCTTGCAAAACGACTTGTGGATTATACGACTTTTTGTAGGAGGGTGGCTGTAGTGTGAATACAAGAGCAAAAGAGAGGCGAGGTTAAAAGAAATACCGCATAGGTCATTTTTGTATACCTGCTTATAGATGCCCGAACCGTTCGATGAAAAAGAAAAGACCATTGTTGAAGACAAGATTTTCAAGAGACATTTGCTAAGAATCAACACTAAGATGCCAAATGATTCAGATTTGGTCCCCAAACAACGGCAAACCATTTCCATCGCGAATTCGTTCATCGAAATGGCAATGATTAAACTGCTGATAAAGCAGGGGGTACCCGTTGTAGCTGTTACACTTGGTACTTAGAGGCACCGCACGTCCTCCCGGCGTGAGTAAAACTTAGGGAAGCCCTGTCGATCCGATACTAGGGCTTGCACAAATCGAGAAATTTGAAAAACGGTTTTAATTGAAGTTTACTTTCAAAATCGGTTTTAAAACCGATTTTCTCAGAATTATGGAAAATAATTTAAACTTCATTACACAACTATGTATTTCTTTTATCGTGGGTAAGTTATACAAATTATAAAAACATCCTTTAAAAAAAATTGTTCTCTTTTTTATAAACCAAAAATACTAACTCCTCGCATAGCTAAAAGAAAAAAAATAATAAAAATATTTCTGAAATTACTGTAATTTTTTAATTGTGTAAGCTTTTTATTCTTTAGCCTTCTTCTGAAAATGTTCTTTTAGGAAGCACAGTATATTCAGCATTTTTCCTCATTAAAAAGTATTAAAAAGTTCAGTAATGGAAAATGCCCTCTCAGATTGGACACTTGTTGGTTTAATGGTCACTTCTATTGTTAGTTGCCTCCAAAATTTTAAATTCTCTTCTAATTTCTAGTTCGCTTGAAGCTTCTAATAGCTCTTGCTTTCTTCTAATAATGCAATCTTTTTAGTTGAGGTTTCTTCAGCCAATGTCAAGTCTCCCTCTTCTGAATGTTCTGTATATAATCTTTGATATGCTTCTTCATCATACATCTTCAAAGCTTGCTTACTTGGAAAGTCAAAGGTTCTTTTTCCAGAATCTTCTTTCTTGATTTTGTTATGGTTGTGGAGATAGGTCAGCAAATCCACAATTTGCAAATTTTTTCTTGCATTATAGCGCTGCAAAAGGTTTTGATGAAGCATTAAAGCAAAGGGATTTTCTGCTTTAAGAAGCTCAGCAAGCAGAAATTCTATTGAAGATTCTGTTTTAAGCAGAATCTTCAAAGGGTCGCAAAGTTTCACATAGCAATTCTAGTGTTTTCCAATCATCATTAAATATTTTTTCAGTAGACAGTACTGCACATAGAGCATTTGGAATGCATTTTTATACCTTAAAAATCTCTATATCATATAGACTGTGCTATTCCATCTAGTATGGCAATCCAATATGAGCTTATATTCCTTTCCATTGAAGTTTACTTTAGCAAAGTTTTGCAATATGTCAGTTTTGGTTGGCGATTTCCGAAAAGGCTTGCAAATTTTCCTGACTTTTTTTATAGTTTGTCCAATATTAGGCTTTAGCTCAGGAAAATGGACGAGCTCATCAGTTACGTCAATTTGATAAAGCGTGCTTTGCTGGTTTTCTTCAACTGTATTATCACCTTCATTATCATTCTCATCATTTTCATCATTAGCTTCATTGATTGCCTTTGCTAGGATTCGGTGACTAGGGTATCATGAATGATGATTTTATCATTAAGTACATCTATAACAGCCAGATGCATACAATGGGCTATACATTGTTGATGATCAGGCTTAATTTGCTTATCAAACTTAACCATCATTGCTGCACCATCTGTTGTGCAAGCAACACTATCCTTATCCAAGTTCAAACCAAATTCTTTCAAATGCTCATTTGCAATTTTCTCAGTTTTACTGCGATCAAGTGCGCCATTAAGCTCAATAAGATCTAAAGACCAAAGACTGTCTTTTGAATGCACATTTATATTTATATACCTTTTATTTTGTATAGACGTATATTCGTCTAGAGTCAATGAAACCCGGGCACCCAAAGCTGATAATTCTTTGGAATATAGAATGAGTTCTTCATTCTTAGTTTTATAATAATCCATAACCATATTTCTAACCCCATTCACAGAAGTTAGCGGTGGTTTATCGTATTTTTTTTCTGAAGCTGAAGGCTAGATTGTATAAACTCACCCTTGGCAATTGAGTTAAAAGATAATCCATCTGAAGCAGCTAATTTTGTAATCTCTTTTGCAATAGACTTTTTAACCATAAAGTTTTCTAATGTTCTTACCATTTTTACTGGAGGTTCGCTATTATCTTGATTCATGTCAATTTGGTGAATTTTCTTTAAATGCAAGAGCAAACTCGATGTAGTTCCTTCAGATGACTTCATTATTCTCTGACATTTCAAACACTGTGCTTCATATTTGCTTTTTCTAGCAAAATAATTCCATACATTTGATTTCACCTTTGACATATTAAGGGTAGTGACTATAATTAATAAGTAGTAATGGGAATTGATATTACCAAAAAAAGCGCTAAAAATATGGGACATGACTATATGACTAAATGCGTCTTCCCTCACTGAAATTTTGAATAACGAATGAGCAAGACATTCAAATTGCCAAATCTTACCATACCGCATGCCTATAGGTATCATCAGATTATCAAAATGCCGATATGAATTTTAAAAGATAAAAAAATTGCTTTTTGCAATTGTTTATGACAAACGCATAAAGTCATTTCCTTCTCAAGTATATGTTAAAAACATGTTTAGAACAGAAAATAGCTGCAGTTCCGGCAGATAGGCAAGCTAAAGAAAATGGGCACCATAGAAAACGATATTTGAAGGGTAACTAAAATATTGAAAACCGGTTTTCGACACCCGGTTTCGGTTTTAACAGCTGAATATAAAAACCCGGTTTAACCGGTTTGGAAAATCGGTTTGCAAGCCCTAGTCGATACGTTGCGTTGAATTCTCTGATGTGGCCTGGGAAAGTTGTTGGTGCGCTTCCTCCTCCCTCCTTTTCAGTGCTAGTTTTTTTATACACTTTAGTTATCCTCTCAACCTGTAGTCTACCTGAAGTCATTACCTGGATGAGCTATTTTCTCCAAGACCGAGGGTTGACTTGAACACTCTAACTGGGCTGTGTGAAATAGTTGTGCTTCGTCCTCGTTCCCTCTCAATATTCCTCTTTTTATACTACTACGAGGGGCCTTCAATAAGTTTTGCGAATCGGTAGGGCACAACAGAGGAAGGTAAATGGCTGTTTGTAGGGGGGTGTTAGGACAAGTTATGACAATTCAGGACCTGCAGCCGCACGCTCCGGCCTCGTCTATTTCAGAAGCAGTAGCTGATCATAGATCGCCAGTCACAAATTTTTCAACAATGGAGAAGGTTGAGCACCGCACAGTGATCAAAATTTTGACCAAGGAAGGCAAGAATACAAAAGAGATCCATGAACGCATGGTTGCAGTGTACACCAACACCGCCCCTTCCTATGCAACCATTGCTCGCTGGAATAGGGAGTTCCGCCATGGTCGTGAGTCCCTTGAAGATGACTCCCGTCCAGGACGCCCGTCAGACGTGACCAACAAGGACAATGTGACCCGTGTGGAGAGGATGATCCTCGAAAATCGACGGGTGAAGGTCGAAGAAATCGAGCGAGAACTTGGAATATCACATGAAAGTGTTATCAACATCATCTACGACAATTTGGCCATGACCAAGGTCTCTGCCCGTTGGGTCCCTAGAAACCTCACTCCCCATGATCGACTTCAACGTCATCAAAGTCCACAAGGCCAGAGTTGCACAAGCTGCCCTGCGCGAGTGCGGATTCGAGGAGCTCAACCATCTCCCCTACAGTCCAGATCTGCCCCCTAGTCACTACTTTTTATTCCGCCAGCTCAAGGCTGCACTGCGTGGTCTCCGGTTTGGGGACGATGAAGATGTCCAGCTCGCCGTCCAGGAGTGGATTGAACAGCAGTCGGGAGATTTCTGGTTGTCGGGAATTCGAAGCCTCAGGGACAAGTGGCACAAGTGCTTTGAAGTCGAGGGTAGTTATATTGAAAAATAATAAAATACTTTTCCGCATATCTCGTTCCCTTATATCCGAATTACAAAACTTATTGACCGCCCCTCGTATCTCCTCAAACCTCTATCGAGGTTTGAGAACCTGACGAGCTAACTCATACCTTGAAAGAAAAAAGGATTTGAAACCTCTTATAAGCAACGCACTTAAATAACTGAAGGCCGCAAGAGACCAGAAATTGAGGGGTCCTGGGCGAGGGGCGCTATTAATAGGAAGATCAGTTTTGGGCCAAATAGGTAACCGCTTCCCTGCGTCTAGTGTGCTGCCCATCTTCCTCGGGCCGTTCTTGGGCTGCATCTGCTTTCCATGACAATCTCTCCCCCTATCCTTGTACGCATTTTACCTGGAGGTGCTACACTTAATCCCAGCCTGAGTATCAGCAACCAAGGTCTGTGTCACTGAATGTACTTCCACTCTAAGTCTAGTCAGTCCCTTTCAATTTCTTAATAGTAGCAGGTTGGACTACCTCTGCTACAGCTTTGATGGTTGCCCATTATAATAACCAAGAGGAAATTTGACCTCCATCGGCCTAAACATCTTGTTTAATGATTGACCATAAATTTTCGATTGGTTGAGATCAGAATAGACTGGTGGCCACACCATCAACGGGTCACCTTGTATACCATAAGAACCTATAAACACTTGGGTGGCACTGGCAGAGTGGGATGGAGCGTTGTTATGCATGAAAACTAGTCATAAGAAGTGAAAATGGTATGTCATCAAGCCAGTGATCCAAAACCTCGTTTGAGAGAATGCACTAGATGGTTGTGGTCAATTTAGCCCCATCATTCACCCTGACTAGTAGAACAAGTTTGTGTCCAATTATAGGTGCACAGGACATGACTCCTCCTCTGTTGACATCGCAAACGTTGGTTACTCTCATCTCCGAAATAGACCCAGCCATTTGCCCAACCGCCAGGTCCCTCAAAGGTTGCCCTGTTCTCGTCATTGAAGATAACTCATGTCCAACGTTAGGTAATTCCTGGGCTCATTGAAGCCTCAAAGTTTTTTTACGGGGCGTAAAAGGCGGCAGTTTCAGGGGAACTTGCACGAAAGCCATGGTCTCTAAGATTCGTTTTTTAGTGGGCTTCGGTACATGGAGACGACAAGAGCGGTAAAAATGACTTACCTGGCGGCCAATATTCCTCAAATACCTTCCTTTCACTGTATTGGAAGTCTCACACTCGGATCACTTCTTTCTTAGCGAAGGGTTCATTAGAAATCGTCTAGCCCTCTCAACATCGTGGAGTAACTAGCCGCAATGACATGAACAGTGGTGCCTTCAGCACTTTGCTTGATGATGAAAGATTTTTCTTCAGCGTTGCGGCCTCTGTGACGTCCCATTTTTCTTATAGAGGATAGATGCCATTAGCGCTGTTCACCTCCAAAACGACGAAACTGAAATAAAAATTAAAGGAAGTGATACAACAGAATGAAAACATAACATTAATGTTGCCATATTGTGCAGATCAACGGGAAAAGTGTAATCAAATTTGATCCAAAGAAAACCGATACATCATAACTTTTCCACCAAGCTGTCAGCGTGGCTCAGGCTGTGTATCTACCGCAAATATGCCGAAACGTTTTAGACTTTCTTGCTCTTCTTGACTAAGGTGGAATTGTTTCCGAAAATGAGAACTATTAGGTAGATAATTTTAACCATTCATCATGCATGATTATATGCACTAGGTTGAATAAACCGATAACCTCTTTGAGGAACGTCTCCAAGAACTATGATTGTGTGTACTAGCAATTCACTAGTCATCGCAAGGCTGCTGTTTCCGAAGTTGGCTATTAGAAAAACCAATAATGTTAGCCTCTCTGATATCCTAGTTCAGGAGTTTGAAGTTATTTCTATTAACCTTATTCCAATATTCCAAGCTTGTTTAAATCTTTAGAAAAGGGGTATTCCAGGGTCAGATGAAGCTCCAAATCAGTTACTAAAACCTTTTTTACCTTAATTTCGAAAATGGAATGTCGACAAGGAAAATACAATAAGTTTGATTAAGTTTTTGTTGAATCAGAGCAGAGACCATCCTTTGACTACTCCATATTTCTTGCTGGGTGTGGTATCAAAACATATGCCTATTACTCTATCCATCCCATTCCACTGATCTAAGATCTTGATTACTGCATCTGATATAACTTCAGAAATTCCGAATGTCAATTTGGATATTGATAACATTTTTATTTTATCATGCCTAGAAACTACAATTGCTAGATATTCATCGAAAATTATCACTGTTATGTAAAAAATTAGTTTACTATTCAGATGAATGGTAAGTGGGGCATTTGGGTTGAAGGATTCTTTAATATGTCAAGTTTCCTTGCGAATTCTTCTACGAGCATGACGAATACTTTGGCGATTCAATGATAATTTTGAAAGGGTTTTCCCAAAGCAGAAGCCATTTCATTTAGGATTTATTCAGATCGTAGTCCATGTCATGGTTCGATCTGAAGTTGAGCTCAGATAAAGTTATAGTCAGCGGTGTTGCAAAAAGACGTTTCTGCTTTATATGTTAGTGATGGTAAAAGAACAAGCGTTTTCACAATTTTTCTCTATCTCAATTTCTGGATCACTATCAGAAGAATCCATGTCTATAGTTTATATTACTTGCTGACACTGCTGAATGTTCCGTTGTCGAAAATGATTCAGAGCTTGTTTGTTTTCCTTTTGTAATAACTATTCAACTAACTTTCTATCGGCACCTATAATTTAACCACGTATTGCTGTGCAATAGCAAAAAACACAATTAATTTTCTGAGAAAAAGAGTTTCTTTTACTGATCTCCGTCCCGGAATCCCTAGTTTTTGACTTTTCAAGATTTCATCTCTTTAAACCACCTTCATTTTTAAGAATAATATTTCGATTGTCCTACTTAGGAATTCTAGCTTTTTCTCCAAATTCTGTAACTTCTCTTTATACAGTTGTAGCTGCGCTAAGGACAGATAGTTTCTTATTAGTTAGGAGATCAAACAGACGTTAAAGTACTTCTCTCGAAGAAGGAATACACTTACCAGTTAACACCGCTATGCAAACAAATGACATTTGTGATATACTGCATCACAGGTTCGAATCCTACTCCTTTATTTATTTTTCATTAATGGTTAAAATTAGTTATCACGATTTTCTCCGACTCTATAACTCACATTTTCTTTCTTAAGCTTTCAATGGTCACCTTCCTTAGTGTTGTGATGCCAATTTTCATTTCTTTGGGCCTTTAAATGCATCCATTATATCACGTGTCATGTGATTTAAGTTATATATATATATATATATATATATATATATATATATATATAATATAGACCCCCTCCCTTTCTGAGATTTTTTTTCAGGGGTTGTTCCCAGAGAGGCTCTGGCCTTCTCGTGGCAAAGGGGATCAGCCCTGGGCCCCTTAGGAGTCCCATGGTGCTGCCAACAAGATTTTTAACATACCTCTCTTTCTTTCCTCCCCCCCTTATTACGTTCTTCCACTGCCCTTTATTTCCCCCTCTTCCTTCACCTATCTAGTGGACCTTATGGATACCCGACCTTTGCTCGTTTTATGGATTGATTCCGAATTGTTCTTTCATGAAGGTAGAAGAGGCTGGACATCACCACGGTCTTTGTCTACCGAATGCCCAAGGAGAAACCCATCGTTGGCCCTTTTCTCTGTGCGTAGGATAACTCGGGTAGCCTGTTAGGTTTCTAAAGATGGAGTGGTGGATCCGTATCCATTCTCCAAGAGGAGATACCGGACGTAATTGATTGTAGAGTTACAGTAGTGCCGGGCTCTTGTAGGCCTCCATGGTGGGGAGTCCCGAGAGAGAATGCAAAGTTTTTTGTTTTTTTGGCAATGGCTAGCCAAACGTTCCTTAGCTCCCCTTTCAGCCTACCCTCGCTCTTTGAGCCCCTATTCCAACGAAGTAGACCCAGATTTATATTATCCCCACTTTCTCGTCATGAGTTCATCATCTGACAACCCACTTGCAAAAGTCGATGTGTTTGACGTCAATAAATATTTTGAGTACCGCTTTGGTGAACTCCGCCGGGTGTGGTCAAGAGGTAGTGGTGATGTCGTAGTCTATGTGTTATCCCACTCTCAACACATCCTTGTGCGAAATCTATCTTCGATAGCTGAAATTCCAGTAACTGTCTCACCCTATCCGCGTCTGAATTTTGTCAAAGGTGTCGTCCGTTCAAACGAACTTAGGGACTACGACCTCACCCGCCTTCAGAGCAAGATCAGTACCTAACGTGTCACACGCGAACACAGGGTAACTAAAACATTAGGCTCCACTAGAGTCCAAACAGCCACACTGATTTTAACATTCGAACGACAAAAACTGCCGCAGTATATTAAAGTTGGGTAACTTCGTGTCCTGTTAAGTCCCTACATCGAACTACACAAACGCTGCTTCAATTGCAATCAATTTGGACAAGTTAGCCGTGCCTGTCGGCGCCCCCGCTGCTACGTGAATTGTAGCTCTTACTACCATGGCCCCGAATGCACCCAAACAACTCACTGTGCCAACTGCGGAGGCACCCACAGTGCTATTGAGAAACTCTGCTCTATATTTTATATGAAAAGGAGGTGCTCGCTTTTCTCGACCCTCCACGTCTAGATATAAGAGAGGCCCGCCAGCGTGCTCGGGCACAAACCTCACGACTCGGCCGTCTCTTCTCTGACGTTTTACGTGACGCTGGACGAAATCGATCATCACGCTCGAGTTCCAAACAGCCTGGAGCACTTCATCCTACATCTACTCGCAGCGTCGGAAACATTCATAATAGGCAGTCGAAGGATCGCTCTCACACCGATATAACCAATGTAGCCTCCCTCTCTCCAGCAGCTCTTGATGGGAGAGACGCTCAGGGTGAGACATTTGAAAATATCAGACGCTATTTGAAAGAGTCCTCAACATCGACTAGTGAAGGTTAATCTAACCGGCCACGAGACCCAAAGCCCAGTGGTAAGAGGAAGGATTCCTCACCTGGGTTATCTACCACCAATAAGCGGGCAGCCTCTGGAGCTGACTCTGCCGAACCACCAGATTCTTTAATGGAATCTTCCCCTATGGTTGAACATTCTATGTGCTTAAGTCCGTCCCACCCTTCACAGGACTTAGGTCCCATCCTGATCCAAACGATGGCAGATATACACCCAGCTCCACACACCTCGCTCATATCACCTGTTAGTTCCACTCACCCTTCTGCCCATGATCCGATGGAAGCAGTCAATACCCCAACATCACCAATCGCAGCGGTTGGTCCAACTCCTCAGACACTGAAAATAAACTCGACCCATGAATCCGGATCTACCAGTCAAAAATCGCTTCTAGATCTTCCTTTTCCGCCAGGTTGTGAGTCCGAATTACAATCAAGGACCTCGGTCGTTCTCCAAAACCCTCGAAAAAAGCCCCAGTTACTGCTCCCTCTAGGATCTCTTCCCTTGCAAAAGCAGGCTCCTCAAAATTTGCTTTCCGTCTCCAAAGCTCTTTGGGACGACCCTTAAATACAATATCAGCCACAAAATAAAAAAAATATATCCACAGTGGTATCTAACCTTCCCACATAATATCTTCCATTTTACAATGGAATTGTCAAGGCGTTCTTCCAAAGTGGGAAGAACTCAAAATTCTTTTGACGACTCTCCACCCGGCTGTTATTTGTCTTCAAGAGAATAAACTGGGTATACGGCCCTTTCCGCCGGTACCCGGCTTTCTCACTTTCAACTCTATTGCTCCTGCTGGAAGCTCCTCTCATGAGAGGGGGGGAAGCAATCATGGTATCTTCATCCGACCATGTTTCTCCCATTCCCCTACATACTACCCTTCAAGCTGTTGCCGTGAGGGTTTTTCTTACTAAGCTTTTTACCGTTTGCTCTATTTACCTACTCCCTTGTTTTTATTGTCAAGACCCGACCTTTTACCAGGTATAGACCAGTTGCCCTCTCCATTCTTATTACTAAGAGATTTTAACGCCAGTCGCCCATACTGGAGTGACATCACTCGAAATGCCAAAGACAGTCCCCATAAGGGGCGCGGAGATTTGCCATCCAGGCCACCGTGCTGACATGATTCAGCACCCCGCCCAACCCCAGCTTAGCCTCTTCTCCTTCTTTCAGAGTGCATGTATTTCTCCCTTACTTCGTCGCTTTTCATACAACCTCTCCCACAACTTTCTCTGTTTAGCATCTAATTTCACAGGGTAGATGCTGACCTTCTCAGCCAACCATGCCGGATAGGGGCTGAAGAAGGAGGGGACAATGTTTCTTAAAGTCGAAGTCCGGTTCGGGATGGGGGTTTTTTCCTCACCCATACCTTTCTCACATCGCTTTTCCTTTCCTCTTCACACTCTATCAATTTTACGCTGTGTCCAAGATGGAGCCGCCATGCCGATGGACTATCAGGCCACCAGGCGGGAGGAATGGTCCTGAATGGCAGCCTTGGCTGTGCCAGGCCTGTACACAACCCTTGCAGGGCGGGCTACTGCGAGGGGCGAAGAGCTATTTCATCCCGTAGCAAATTTAGGGTCACCATGCCCGATGATAAGAAAAATAAAAATCTCCCCTTAATTTTCCCTTGTACATCGACGAAGCCGCCCTCGGGCAGCTACAAAGAAAAAATGGAGGTCCACCCACCTGAGCTTGCGCAGGACATACGCTCTAAGTGGACAACCTTTTGATATCTTTTGTCACGGCACAGATGCCAACTCTGGAGCGTCGACTCCAACAGGCATTGAACCGCATCTCTTACTATGCTTAAGCGTACTTAGTGTCTCTCTATACGCACCAGAGATATTCATCGTTCGTGACGTTTAGCGCCTGGGGCACTGATAGGGCTACTGCCTTACTTTTTTATCGATCCTTTGTTCGTTCGAAGCTCAACTACGGATGCGAGTTTTATGCATCCTTAGCCGATCGTAAATTGCAGAAGGTGGACTCGATTTACCACACCGACCTTCAGCTGGTGACCAGTGGCTTCAGCACTTCAACAATTGAGAGCCTACATGTCGATCCCGAGGAGAGGCCACTCACTCTGCACTGTGCACAGTGAATTATTCGCGTATACGCCCTAGCTTGGTGCCTTTTTTAGTCACCAACAGCTCTCACTGCATCCGCAGCTGATCTCGACGGTGCCTATGCTGCCGGAAGACGCCAGTCATACCCTAAGTTCTTTGATTTTAGGACTAGGAAACTCCTTCGATAGCTAGGTATAACTCTTGGCCTTGGTCCTGCCCAAGACGCCAACCTGGAGGGTACCACTTTTGACTCTGTCGCAACGCCTTTGCTCCCAAAGCTTCTACAGTGCCGGGAGTATTGCGTTCGGCATTTTTTGGAGCACACTTCATGTCACGCTGGAAATGTGCCAGTGTATACGGATGGCTCCAATTTCCAAGATTGGGTCTGGTTTCCAAGCCGTATGCCCTCTATTTGACGTCAGCGTGGCTCTGCCAGGCGCTGCGTTTGTCTTCACGTCCGATCTGGTTGCATTACCACGCTTGATACGTGATACAACTTGACGTGCCCGGTTTGGAGACCAGATTATCATTTAGAGCGACTCACAAAGCTCCTTGTGTGCTATCGGAGCATTGAAATCTCTTTATCTCCAGGTTTGCGATATCTGTGACGCCATGGTTTTGGCGAGCCGGGCGGATGTCGGGATTATCTTCTGGGTTCCTGGAGATGTAGGAATCACGTGAAATGGGCGCGCCGATGAGGGCACCAAAGAGTCCGCGAGAACTGGGCGACCAGACCAGCATTTCGCTCTCCCTCACATCGATTACATGGCAGGAATACGGGCAGCTCTCTGAGTTGCTTGGCAAAGAGGATGAGAGACGGTTGAGGGAAACTTAAAGTTGCGTGCTATTGTGCTGCGACTGTTCGCATGGTCCTAGCCCCCAATGCCACGACGGCTACAGGCTGCTTTCTGTCCTCTCCGAATTGGCCACACTTGCGGAACGTACTGCCATTTTATGGAGCGCTCGCCTGCGCCATACTGTGAAGACTGCGTTGTTCCCCAGACTGTGCCGCACATTCTTGTTCAATGTCGCAGTTTGGGTGATCTCCGCGCACGTTAACTGTCCCGGTACCGGAACGAGCAGAGTCGCTATCGATTTTCCCATGCACTTGGAACGAGTTCGTGCACACCGACTTGTGGAATTTGAGACTTTTTGGAGGATGCTGGCCTTCTCCACTTTATTTGCCTTTTTGTGCGATTCTTTTTGTAGGTTGCATTTTCCTGCGCATGGGGGAATGGGCTAACCCCAACGCCGGAGTACGCTTCCTTCTGGCCTTTTTGCCTTTCTTCGTTGTTATTTTTTTTATACTTTGTTCTTTTTATCGTTATGTGTTATTTAGATATTATTTGTTTTTTTAATATAGCCTAATTGTATGTTGTTTTGTCCTCGACTTATGCCCAAGTAGTCAATTGCTAAATGGGTATTTGAAAGAAAATATATTGTTAAGCTTATTTAGAACTTTTTCAAAATATCCTGCAAGTGACTACGAGTATATCATGAGAAGAAAGAGATTGTAAAAGATTATTGTCATTATTTATTAACTGCCCGAGGTACATTTCGTCCATACTGGTCATTTTCTGGGGCTATACTGATAAACATAGGCAATGAAAGCAACCTAATAATGCAATATTCATGTATTACTTATACATTTTTAGATGAGTAACATTCAATTTACAACATAATATTAAAATAGAAAATTGAAAAAATTCGAAATTAAAATGAGAAATCAAATTTTTTTTTATCATAGAGCAGAAAATAGAAGAATCAAGGGCAAAAGTAGATAATTTAGGTTTAGATTTGCTTTCTTCCCTTGGAAGAGATATGGAAGGAGTTGAATGTTGATTGCAGGTTTTTCTTGGTAAATTAATACTATTTCAGCTATTCTCAGACGGGGAAGGTGGGGGTCACGATATATAATATCAGTATTGTCATTTAACGTGGCTCTGGTCAGAGAGTTTTCTTCTATTGAGTGACGTTGTATTACACCACTCTGAAGATGTGCTGAGTGTTTTTTGGACAGGGTAGTGGAGGTCACGCATATATACCGAAAGTTGCGGTGCGTGCAGTCACCGACAGGATATGAAAATTGGTGAACGACGTTGACCTTTTGTAGTTTGGTTGTTCTGGTGAGGCAGCTGTTTTTCATGATTAGGGAGGACATGTTCCTTTTTTTAATATACAGGCTTTCCTATGTTTATGTGACAGGTGTGAAAAAATGAAGAATATGATTGAAACTCATTTATTTCATACTTGACATAATACCAAGAAACATTTCTGCGTATATTATATCAATAATTAATATTTGTTGACAATCTTAGCATCCCATGAAAATATTTTTGCAAATATTTTCATGTGCAATTTTGAGGAACGACTGTTCCGTGATTGCCCCTGTTCACTTCCGTCCGCTATTGTATAAAGTTGACGATACCTTTGCTGTTTTTTTCTTTTAGTTTGTCTTCTAAAGAGTTTTTCCGTTTTATTAACAATTCACACCCTAATATTATTTTCACCCAAGAAGACATTAATGTATCTCGTACCCGTTCTGGCATTCACACTAGTGTCCTTAGAAAACTAACTTTCACAGGGCCGGATTATATTTCTTTAGTTCTCTTGCTATACATACAAAATTGGTGCCAATAAAACTCTTATCTTCAGAGGTTTTAACCTGTCTTCTACTTACTTTAATATGCATTCGGAATTTAATTTTTCAAAAGAATATTTTGTTAAAAATGACTACCCCTTATCCTTACGGAAAATCTGTATAAGGAAATTTCTCTTCAGACTCTATAACCCCTCCACTTCTTTTAATGTTCCCAATAAAATTAAGTTCTTCAAGTTGCCAGACATCACCCCTTTGAATGACTTGCTCCGGAAACGTCTATCTACCATTTTAAGGAAATTTTATTGTCAAATGAATTTTAAACTTATTTTCATCAACAACAAAAATATTGGTAATTTTTTAGAGTGAAGGATGGTATTCCCACGCCTTTGAGTTGTGCATAGTATATAAATTTACTTGCCACGGCTGTAAACAGGGCACCTATATTCCTAGGAAGCACGGTGCCTTCTCTTCAGGCATAATATTGTTCTCACATGTGTATAAGCTTTAGAACCGGTAAAACATTGAGCAATAAATAGCATTCTTCCATCAGAAAACATGTAATAGATTGTAAAACTGTCTTATCCTTAAATGATTTTTATGTATTAAAGTTTGCTAAATTTACATCCACTCTCCGCATTAAAGAATCTCTGTGTATTAAATACAACTACCGGAATTTAAATAATGACGTGTCATCCTTTCCGTTATTTCTAACCTAACAACCAACCAAGCTGTATTTTAATCTTAAATTTCCTGCCCTAGTTCACTTCTCATTGTAATACGATCATAAAGGGTAATGTTCTGTTTCTTTATTTAGTTTTACTATACTTTATATTTTTTTCAACTCTAATTCTCCTCCCCCTTTCATTTCTTAAGTTCTGTACTGGTACGATTATTTTGTTTGCATTTCATTAATATAATTTCGTTTGAATTATTTTCTAAGGTTCTTACCTCACTAGGTTTGTTTTTTTTGTAGTATTTTTCATTAACATAACCTTCATTTTAGTATTTTACCGCGTTTTCTGTCATTTTTAATTATTGTACTTGTACCGTAGTATAGATTTAATTTTAGATTTCAAAATTGTTTTATAGCTGCTAAAGGTGGGTCTAGAAATAACCCGAAACGTAGAAAAAAAAAGATGGGACCCGCCTTCTTCGCTTTGTCCTTCTTACTTAATATTAAACTCAAGCTTTGTAGAAGAAATCATGGCGAATGCATATAATAAATTTCAAAAATAATCGCTAGTTTGGCCAAACTAGTCTACAACTAAAATATAGGATTTATAAGCATTTGGGACTATCACATAGAACTAACATTCCTATTTCTAAACCTGAATTCTCTTCGATAAGACAACACAGAAAAACATAAGTAATCGTTTAATCTATATTAGCCTCGGGGAGTTAGTAGAGACACCAGTTTATACATAGAGGGTTTTATTCGTGAGACAGGATTACCCGTAAAGAGGTGTCGAATGAAGTCGTTTAAGGTCTCATCGTCGAGTTTGCTCTGACTCCCAAATTTATTACAGGGAATCCGTTTATAGGCTGGATTTGAAAGGTAATTTGGTTATCAGTGAGTTAAAGAAAAGACTTGAAAGGAAAATAATGTTTTGTATGCTTAATTCTTGGCTTAGGTCTACCTTAATTGGGGCAAGCGAGATAGTCGAGTCTTCGCGGTTTTGTTGTAAATTTCCCTCTACGTTAGATAGTTGGGGCTAGGAAGATTGGACTTAAGGACGAGAAACGGACTAATGACGGCAATAATAAACAAATGAGAATAATGACGAATGAATCATAATGAGAATGTTTCAACCCGTCTATTTATACCTTCTCCAAATCAGGCAGCGTGTCTTCTTTTCTCCTAATCTGCACGCGAGGCGAAGCTTAGAGATTCAGAAATATGTTCGTTTCTTCTTTTGTTGAGACTGCCGGTCAGATTCAAAGGGTGTGTATGTTTCAATGTTGGCACATTTGGCCGCATCCGGGCTAGCAACGATAACAAGATAATAGCAAAGTTGATTTTGTCTTTTCACAGGTCCATGTCAACTTTAGCTGGTCAAACTCGACTCCTTTCCAGCTGCCTCGTTATCTTGTATCGAGACCTTTCAGATCGCAGCTGTTTCCTTGCGTGTGTATGTCTGTGCATTTGCGTGGGAAACCCCAACTATTCGCTTGCATTTGTACACTCATGTTTTCCTTAATACATGTGCAAGTGTGATTTAACAGTATATATAAGTATTTTGCTTTATTCTATATTAATTCCTTGCTACTACATGGCATATTATCTCAGTAGTTAATACCCCGTAAGGGGCGTGGTGATTTGCCATCCTGGCCGCCATGCTGACGGGATCAAGCGCCCCGTCCGGCCCCAGCTTAGCCTCTCTTCCTTCCTTCAGATAGCCCGATTTCTCCCCTACCTCGTCGCTTTTCATACAACCTCTCCCACAACTTTCTCTAGTCAGCCTCTAATTTCACAGGGTAGATGCTGACCTTCTTCACAAGCCAACCACCCCGGATCGGGGCTAAGAGGGGAGGGGACATTGTTCACTAACCCCTCAGCTCCGGTTCATCTGGGGTTTTTTTAACAACCTGCTTCATCCCCACCCATAACTTCCTCACATCCCTTTTCCTCTCCTCTTCAAAATCTATCTTTTTTACGCCGTGTTCAAGGTGGAGCCGCCATGCCGAAGGACTGCCAGGCCACCAGGCGGGAGGGGTGGTCCCAAATGACAGCGCCTTAATTCCCCCTAAAACAACGGAGCCGCCCTCGTGCAACTCCACAGAAAAAAGGGAGGTCCCCCCAACCCCTGTGCTTGCGCAGGGGACCCTCCATACCTCTTTAACCGGAGAGGAGGCTTACTCCTCTCCTACGCCTACGGCTGTAGGGGACTCCCCCTCACCCCCTTCTCTGGAGGTGCTTTCGGGCACTTCCCTATCTCCAGCGGCAGTCCCTCCTTTGCTTTCTAAGGGGACTGCCAAGAAAGCCAGCAGGCAGCCCATTGCCGACCGCCCCTCGTGCAAGCGGCTCGGTAGGGCAAACCCCCTTAGGAGGGAGAGGGAAGCCAGGTCCTTTCGGTCGCTTCCCTCAAAAGACCTGCTGGCAAGAATATTAAACCTTGCCGGGGTCAAGGCCTGTCCCTCCCTACTAAAGACTTATGACGCTGCCAAGGGGACCTGCTATGTCCTGGGAGGGGATGGCCAACTGGAGGCCCCTCCTGTGATAGACATGGTCCTTAAGGAAAACCAGCCTCAGATGGTAGGGCCTTCCATGGGGGGGGTGGGGGAATCCGGGCTCGGCGCCAAGCCTTGAACCCGAATCCGCCCCTATGCAAGGTCCTACTCAAACGGCTGTGGATTCTCAGGCAGTACAAGGAGGGGAGGGATCTCCTCCGGATGATGCCCCTGTGACCACCAGGACCTTCTCCATTTCGGAGATGGACCTGGCTGAGGCCGGTCCATCTGGCCTGGGGGCTACTACCGGCGGGGGTGAGAAGCGGGTTCATTCCCCGCCCTCCTCTCCAAAAAAGAAAAGGACGAAAAAGAACAAAAAGACGAAGAAGACTCGGGGCTCCTCTCCATCCGCGGGGGCTACGGGGACGGATGGGTCTGCTGCCACTTTAGCAAGTGAACAAGCCAAGATCGGCACATCCACCCCCTCTGCTCCCCCCGGGTACGGAGCTCCTGACCATGACAAAGACCAAAAGTGCACAGGGCGGAGCCTCGATGACATCGGGGCCCCTCATTCAGAGGTTACCTGGCGTTTTCGAGCCCGCTGGCTTCAAACGCTTTCTCGTTATTCGCTCCACTGATGGCACCATGTTGTCAAAGGGCAACATGATCCATCAGAGGAGAGGATTAGCTAGTGCAATTGGTAGAGAGCCGAAGGTAACCCGTTTCTCGGACGGGAGCCTTCTAGCGAATGCGGCGAATCCTGCCGAGGCAGCCAAGATAAGTGCTCTTCGGACACTTTATGGCACCCCGGTGAGTGTGACGCCACACTGTACCATGAACTTTGTGGAAGGAGTAGTTTTTGCGAGGTAACTCGTTGACTACTACATTGAGGACATCACCCTAGAGCTGGCCGACCATGGGGCGGTCAAGGTCGAACGTGTGATGAGAAATCAGGGAGGGGCCTCGAGACCCACCCCTACACTCTTCGTCACGTTCGACTGTGACAAGCTCCCTAAGTCGGTGCGTGCCGGTTGGTACCGCTACCGCGTGAAGGCATTCGTGCCACTGCCGCGGCAGGGCTATAACTGTCACCGCTTCGGCCATACGAATCGCTCATGTAGACGTAAAAGTCGGGGTCACCCGAAGTCTGTGTAAATTGCTCCGAGGTCGCACACGATAAGACCAAATCGTGTGTGGCCAAGTGTGTCAATTGCGGAGAGCCGCACCCTGCTTCTTCGAAGCAATGTGGTGCATATCTCTTTGAGAAAGAAATCCTGGCCGTTCAGGCCCAGGATTGACTCTCATTCCGCGAGGCAAAGGACTTGGTCCTGGCGCGCCCGGCTCTGTCTGGGACGTCATATGCCGTAATAGGAGAAAGGCACTTTCTGCTCCTGGCCCATCCAGGCCAACGAGTACGGTTGTTTCCGCGCCCATTTGGAGCCCTTCTGCGGGCTCTACCCAACCTAGGCACTCCCCTGGTACAGCCGGCGGCAAATAAGGTTCATACCCAGCCCCGGCTAAAACCAGGGCTCCCTCCTTTCCCCCCAGCGTGACCGTTTCGCGTAAGGCAAAACGGCCACGCGCCTCCACCGAGTCGTTAGACTCACAGGAGGCAACACCCCAGAAGATGGTCACTAGGCCATCTTCCGGAGTTCCTAAAGCTGTTCCCCGAAAGGAGGACAGCAACAAAGAAGCTTCGGCCCCTTCGCCCATGCTACGAGGTGGAGCGAGTGGCTCGGAGACGGTGGTTCCTCGAAAAGAGGGCCCCCGCCTCCAAAGCCGCATTCCCGCCTAATGTTTCGAGGTGGAGGGAGGAAAAGACTCGCATGGCAAGCCCAGCCTACCCCCAATAAGTCCTCGAAGGCGACAGCGCCTTAAGCGCTTTGTCCGGCCAACAGCGCCCGGGGTTCTGCCCCAGGGAAGCGTACGGCTATTCCCGTGAGGTTCTTCAGTTCGAGGAGGGCCCCGGCGTTTCCTTCGAGCTAGGCCTGGAGGGAAAATTCCTTCATCGGAATTGCCGTGGACTCCGGGCCAACTGGGAGGAGTTGCGGTGGCTCGTCTCATCCCGTTCCCCGTTAGCTATCGTTTTGCAGGAGCCCATGCTAGGCCTGTGCCCCCTGCCCACCCTTCCGGGGTATAGGGGTCTTGCGACCCCACCACCGCGGGATGGACGGGCTGTGGACTGCGCGATTTACACCCGGCATGATGTCTCCGTTCTTCCTTTCTCATTAGATACCTCCTTTCAGGCAGTGGCTGTGCAGCTGCGCCTGGATAGGAGGTATACTCTGATTTCTGCGTACATTCCACCACCAGCTGACTTCGACGTGGGGGACTTCCGCCACGTCGTCGCACGGTTGCCGAGGCCCTAACTCTTGCTTCGAGATCTGAACGGTAGGCATACTCTCTTGGGAGATAACTCCATAAATCTCAGGGGAAAAGTCCTTGCCGATCTGATCGAAGAGCTTGAGATGGGTGTCCTAAACGTGGATGAGTTTACGCATCACTGTCCGAGAACCGCTTCATTTTCTTGCCTTGACCTATCTTTGTGCTCTTTGGATGCACAGCCTAATTTTGATTGGGAGGTGGTCGTTGACCTCCATGGTAGTGATCACTTTCCCATTCAAATATCATTTTCAGGGCAACTGCCGCCTGAGAGACCACCTTGGTGGTGCTTGGCGCGGGCGCGGTGGCCTGCATTTCAGAAAATGACAGAATTCTCTATCTCAGTCGAGGAGTTTAGGTCGGTAGATGATGCCGTTGAGTTCTTCGCCGGCAACCTCAACGCCGTGGGCCTGACTACTATTCCTAGGATGTCTGGCCATTTTGCACGCCGACCACTTCCATGGTGGTCAGCCGAGTGTGAGACGGCCCTCAAACAGAAGCGTTATGCCTACATGCGCCATAAGCGCCGCCCGAACGATTTCACTGTCGCTGAATTTCGTCGGGCTAGGGCTAAGTTCCGGTATATTTCGAAGCACGCCCGCCGCTCTTCTTGGCGGGCATACGTGTCTTTACTTAACGGGAAGACCCCTTTAGCTGAGGTGTGAAAGCGATTCAAAAGGATTCGGGGCAAGTACTCGCAGGACCCCACTCCCGTTCTCCATGAGAATACGACCGCAATCTCAGGCCCCGCGTCCGTGGCGGATCCTTAGCAACCGCTTTTTCCGCATTCTCTAGCCGTGATGTCGCGGAAGGCCGCTGGCTGGACTTTACCTCCAGAGGCGGAGAACCCTTCAACGACAAGTTTACTGTGAGTGAGTTGCGTTCCGCTCTCACTTTGTGCGCGGACACCGCCCATGGTCCGGACGATGTTCCGTACGCCATGCTTCGACACCTGGGTGAGCGAGGCATGGCCTTCTTGTTAGATTTGTTTAACAGGATCTGAGTGGAAGGTCTTCTCCCAGACTCCTGGGGAATTGCCTCTGTGCTCGCCTTTCGCAAGCCAGGGAGAGATCACTCTACTCCGACCGGTTTCCGCCCAATCTCTCTAACCTCTTGCGTGTGCAAGTTGATGTAGAAATTGGTAGATGTTAGATTAGCCTATTTTCTGGACAGCGGAGGCCATCTGTCTTCTGCACAGTGCGGCTTCTGTAAGTTCCACTCGACGTCGGATGCTCTGCTCCGACTGGAAAATTCCGTCTGCGAGGCTTTCCTTCGTAGACAGCACTACGCCACGGTGTTTTTTGATCTGGAGAAAGCCTAAGATACCGCATGACGATACGGTATCATGGAGACTCTCCACACGATGGGGGCGAGGGGACGCCTCCCAATGTTTAGATCTGAATTTTTGCGAGATCGTCGATTCCGCGGATGGGTGGGGGGAGCCCTCTCCGGCCCAAAGGAGCAGGAAAAGGGTGTCCCGCAGGGAAGTGTCCTTAGTGTCGCCCTCTTTGCCCTGAGCATCGCTGGCATCACCTCTGTGCTGCCGGAGGATGTTCTCGCTACGCTCTACATGGACGACCTTTCGATCTCTTTTAAGCGGCCCAGATGCCAACTCTGGAGCGTCGACTACAACAGGCATTGAACCGCGTCTCTCGTTATGCCGAAGGGCACAGGTTTCGGTTTTCTTTGGCCAAGACTAAGGGAGTGCACTTCTGCCGCCATCCACGGCTTCACCCTAAACGAGATTTGTTTCTTAATAGGGTGCCGAGAGACGCCAGTCATACCCTAAGCCCTTTGGGTTTAGGGCCAGGAAACTCCTTCGAGAGGTAGATATAGCTCTCGGGCCGGTGGCGCCCCTGGTTCTGCCCAGGCGCCACCCTGGAGGGTACCACATTTGGCTATTTGTCGCCACGCCTCTGCTCCCAAAGCTTGTACTGCGCCGGGAGTATTGCGTTTGACCTTTTTGGAGCACACATCGTGTCACGCTGGTACCGTGCCAGTGTATACGGATGGCTCCAAGTCCCAAGAGGGGTTCGGCTTCTACGCCGTATTCCCTCTGTTTGAATTTAGCAGGGCTCTACCAGGCGCTGCGTCTGTCTTCATGGCCGAGCTGGTGGGAATACACCACTCGGTACGGGAGATTACGCGACGTGCCCGGTTTGGAGACCGTATTGTGATCTATAGCGACTCCCAATGCATCCTGAGTGCTCTCGGGGCATTGGAATCTCCGCATCCCCTGGTTCGCGAAATCCGTGACGCCACGGTTTTGGCGAGCCGGGCAGATGTCGAGATTATCTTCTGCTGGGTTCCTGGACATGTAGGAATTGCGTGGAATGAGCGTACCGATGAGGGCGCCAAAGAGTCCGCGAGGACTCTGCGACCGGACCAGCGTTTCGCTCTTCCTCACACTGACTACATGGCAGGAATACGGGCAGCTCTTCGGACTGCTTGGCAAAGAAGATGGGAGACGGTCGAAGGGAACTTAAAGTTGCGTGCCATTGCGCCGCGACTGTTCCCATGGGCCTATCCCCCAATGCCGCGGCGGCTTTAGGTTGCTTTCTGTCGTCTCCGAATCGGGCACACTTGTGTGACGCATCGCTATTTGATGGAGTGCTCGCCTGCGCCCTATTGCAACGACTGCGTCGTCCCCCAGACTGTTCGGCACATTCTTGTCGAATGTCCCAGTCTGGGTGATCTTCGCGCACGACACCTGTCTCGGTACCGGGATGGGCGGGGTCGCTACCGCCTGTCCCTTGTATTCGGGACGAGTGCGTGCACTTTGACTGGTGGACTTATTGACTTTTTGGGGGAGGCCGGCCTTCTCTCTCTTATTTAACCAGGTTTAATCGTTGTTGTTGTTATTGTTTTTGTTATTGCTTTGTTATTGTTATTGTTATTTCTTTTTATTGTTGTTTCCTGTTCAATTTTGTAAAGTAGCCTAGAACTAGGCTGTTTGTTTACGGCGACTTATGCCTAAGTCGGCAGTCGCCAGATAGCCCCTTAAATAATAAAAAAAAATCAGTAGTTAATATATGTGGCTAATTTCAAGATTTAATTAAGCCAGATATGCCTATATGGCACAAAGGGTTATTAATCCTTAATATTAAAAGCTAAAGAATTCATAGGTCCAACAGTTTGCTCATTTGTGAGGTTCCTTGTTGAGCTTACTGCACCTGACAATTCGGGCGTCGCTACAAAATTCCCCCTCGAGCCACGGAGTATTATAAATGAAGAACTAATATAAATCGACTCGGGTACACAGTTTATTTCATTTATAATGCTACACATTTACATTGCTTCGACACCCATACACATATTTATAATATTTTGGGTTCTCTCTACCTCTTTAACTAGTCTCTTTGATAATACCTATGTAACGATTACAATACATGGTATACATATACAATTGGTTCACAGGCGGAGTGTTATGTACAAAATTATTTGGTGTGCTGACAATTTGCCTCTGTCACTTTTATTACAATTGGCAACGACAATGAAATGAACGTAGCCGGATTTAAAATAAAAGTATGAGAGATCTCTGGTGAACGTAACCTCTCTCCCAGAACGCGTAAAAATGACCGGCATATCGTTCCCCTTCGCGGTGACAAGATAGGTTACTCTTCGATTTCCCCCTAAGTCATTGTCCACAGTGTTACTTTCTTCCCCCTGACATAAAGTGCTAGAGGTCGCTTTCCTATATCTTGCATGAGTCTTTGTGTAGCGCTAATTACTCAAATACATTCCCATCATGCGAGGGAGGGAGCTTCGCTGGTTCCAACCTGTCCACTGAGGCAGCGTCCCATTTGGTGTCAGGGAAATCCAATCTGTCGACCTTGTCTTCTCGCTCGACCACGGAGAGAGGGCCAGCAAATGGCGCTTCTAGCGGTTTGTGAATACAATCTAATCAGACCCACACATGCGTTACCTCACGAAGAGCTTTGGGCACGAAAGGGTTGGGCACCGAGTGCAGGTGTCTTCGGATGCATGTGAGAAGTCGACTTGTGTCATAGGTGTGGCTAATTCATTAATAAATTTTGAATCAGTTTTCAACGACGACGATGAAACCAAGGGTTTCGGGCACTGTAATGTAGCCCTTGTGACACCTGTGAAAGGCGAAAATCCTGAGTCATTAGGCAAGGAGCAAATGCCCAAAAGGATAATCGTCCAGGATACGGGAGAAAGCCTCCTGCTGTCGTCCGTTCACAAGCACCAAGCTATGCTCTCAGGAAAATATAACATCAATATATACATAGTTGGGACACTAAAGGCAAACACAGTAAATAGTACAACACAGAACAAATAAAAAGAGAAAAATAACCACAGGCTAAACAGTAACACAAGGTAAATTGCTGAACTAGAGCTAATAAAGGATTGAAAGCTCAACAACTAGACGTAAAATAAGTACACCAAAATATGATCACACATACAATAATAAAAACACGTTAACGGTACATGAAGAGAGACAAACATGAGAAAGACAGTTCAACAGTAAGTAACAGAAAAATAGCAAATTTAAGGATAAAAAAGTAAAGCGATACCCTCACCTAGTAGGGCAAAAACCCTCCCTCTTTTAATTTTCACTCACTATCATCTACCACTATCTAAACCATCGTCTAATATTGAGTACATCGGCTCGGAATTCTAGTTGTAGATGGTACAGTCTTTCTGATAACTTTACGCACTTACGCTCTGTTAAAGTTACTCACCGATAAAGGAGGCAAAGTCAAGAACAATTCCAAAAAGGCGAAAAACGTGATTGTTTTCCCTGGAAACCTCTTTCCTTCAAAAACTGCACCAAAATAAATGCCTACTTAGCCTGATTGGAAAGACCTTCTGTTGTTAAGTACGAGATGATCCCCCAAAGAGGAATTATCCATAATTCGCGCTATCTAGCTCCCACTATTTTCATAACTTCAAAACATAAAGCAAACTTCATTGCGCCCAGACCTTTTTGGTAGTACAGTTTCGTGGACTCCAGTAGGAAGCCCCTTTAGGGGGGGCGAAGAAGGGGTTGCCAATGAACACGAACTGTAGACCTTGGAGAGGCGTCTAATAGTGTAGCTCTACATATTTAGGTTGGAGGGTTGCCGAGTGCGCCGTTAGGAAGGTATTTAAGGAATCAATAGTTACACATAGAATAGGGATTAGATCTTTAGTTTCTGTCTTTTTCAGAGTGGGATGGAGGGGATGTCCCACCGACCCCACACACACGAGGACCATGGAATCTGATATCATTAAGCGACTCCTCCTGAGACTGACATCGAACAGGAGGAAAAGAACATCGAAGGATGTCGTACGAAGGATCTTCACTGACCTTCAGATACCCTTGATTAAGTGCATCGAAGTGTCCACTGGATTTATCTTTATATGGCCTGAGAACAATGTGTCGGAATGCATTTACTACAATAAATTAAGGAGGAGTTGAAAGCAAATCAACCGTGGCTAAAAATTCAGATCATAAAATTCAGAGAACATGCAAACGTATTCAAAATAGTGTGCTAAAATACCGAAATGGCCTCTAAAATCATAGAAAAAGAACTCGTTGAATTCTGCATGAGTATTACTTAAGAAGAAATCAAAGAGACGCCTTCATAAATATTCAAATATGCTTCCGATGCTATGCAATCGAGGACCACATAACACAAAAGGCCATACCTTTAGAGACTACCAGAATGCGACTAAGAAATGTATAAATGCGGAGGACCACATAGGACCATGGTCATGTCATGCCTAAGAGAAAAGACTTTCTTAAAAAGAAATAACAGGTCAACCAGGAAAGAGTGAATGGACGTAGGAATATGTCCTATATAGCGGCAGCCAAAACAAACCCAGAACGAAACAGGAGTGAACATTAATGGAAAACTGAACGTAAAAATACTTACATGCATTCTTCACGCATACATAATGAACATAGCGAATCCAGGAAGCTATACAACCTCACTTAACGAGGTGCAAACCGAACATTGGCTTGAACCAATGAAATTCCCCAAATAAGTCGACTCTTTGGCGATCTTCAATATAAAATAACCGAAAACACCAAGTAAAGATTTGATCGAATAAACCAAAGAAAACGACGATAAAGATGAGGATACAAATACAGACGAATCAAAATCAGAAACCAGCACCAAAGATTTCGCTCAAGAAACCAGAGTATCAAGAAGGAAAACAGAGAAATCTAAGAAATCCAGATCAAAGAGGAGTAAATTCCCCTTCGGAACAATCAACGGCCCCGTCTACTTCAACCTCTCGGAAAGGACAAGAAGAATATATAATCACAAAAGAACAATACGGAAGAAACAAGAAAAAACACTAAATCCTAACCGCACGAGAACTCCAGCACCGGGTAAAAGAACCTAACGAAACTTTCACCATGGCCAGACGTAAACTAGAAATCATACAGATAAATACGAAAGGGTGAAAATACAAGGAATACATGTATGGTAACATTTTTTGGAAAACTCGATCCAGGTATAATTTTAATATCAAGTCACGGAATTGAATTAGAGAAAAAAAGATGAAGATATGGAACTACAATCTCGTAGCAAATAACCCTTTAAAAAAAATATTCGACGGAGCCGCCATTGCGGTCAAAAAAGAACTGAATTATAGGATACACGAAGGACTACTAGAACCATACGTAGCAGTAGAAATACAGCTTTAACTACCCAGTCATATCATAGCAACAGGATATCAACCTACGAGGAGAGACAGCTTCCCGATTGTAAATTTCATAAAGATCTTCAACAATAGGAAACCGGTCATATTCTTGGGAGACTTAAATGCTTACTGTACCGAAAATGGATATGCAGACACAAACGGTGTGAGTGGGAACCTAAAGACGATGTTAGATAGGGGAATACTCCAAAGATTATGACCTCAATTTCCAAACTACATCAATGACAAAGTAGCATTAAAATCAGACATCTGCCTGTCGAACTTTAACCTCGCGAATAATTACCACTTAAAACCCGTGGACATACCTATTAGTAACCACATAGCATCCTTGTTAACAATGAACCAGCTACCCATTCAGAAGCCATCAAAAGCGTGCAAGGCCTACCATCAGGCTTACTGGGCTAAGTATAAAGAAATCTTAGAAAATTATCAACCAAAGACACTCAACGAAGCGACACTAGTATAAATTGACGAAGAATTCAGGGAAATTATAGGAACAATGACAAACGTTGACAATGAGGCAATTCCTAAAAGAACACACGGAACCATACAGACCTTCAGATGAACAGCTGAAATGATAAATAAAAACGTGGAAATACGGGAGACTTCGGATACGCATAGGAGGACCAAGCAAAAAACTATACATCGAACTAGGAAGGAAAAGAGAGAGCTAACGGCATTAATAAAGGAAACAAAAGAAGAACAATGTAACGAATTAATTAATAAGATAGATAGAAAAGGATCACCAAAAAGGTTCTAGGAATGGGTGAACAGGATGAAAGATAAGCAGTAAAAGAGAAGATTAGACTCAGGATGAAAGAGGAAACCAACTAGAAGATGAGACGGACGTTGAAAAGGTATTTAGATAGCACTGGAGGAACGTTTTTAAGAAAGATGAAGAAGAAAATGATGACTTCGACACCGACTTTTAAAACAAGATCATAGAACAACTTAATCAAATAATAGAAAGAACCCACCCTCACCCCTTTTTTGACCTAGATAGGAACCTCAACGGAGAAAATGATAACGACCGAAGAGCTTATAAGAACTATGAACAGCTTTAAACAGAAAGCACTAGGGACTTCGCGAGTCACGAAGAGAAACTACGTGGAAGCATCTATTAACATCTTGGAGGGCGTGAAGACCGTTTACAATGCATGTCTTAATACAGGCTAATTCCCCGACGACCTGAAAGTGGCGAAAATGATCTTCCTACCAAAAGCTGGAAAATCACCTAGTTGAGTAGAAAACTATCAACCAATTTCGCTACTAGATTTCATCGGGAGAGTATTTGAAAAGATCTTAAAGCGCAGAATGGAAAAATTAGTAAAGGCGAAGAACGAAAAGATGAGCGTAGACATCGTGTGCAGAGATGTGTCTAAAGCTTTCGACAAGGTTTGGCAGAGAGGCATCCAATTTAAAATATGACAACTAGTACTAAACAATAAAATTAAGAGAATACTGTGCAATTACATCATGGATAGATACGCGTATATAGACATAGGCAGTCACCAAGCTTGAAGCAGGGGTTCCTTAAGGCGGGTGTCTGAGTTCAATATTGTACGCCATCTATGCAATAGACATCCCACTTCCAGCAACCGAAGAATGTATGAAGATACAGTTCGCGGATGATATAACACATGTTATTGTGTCACCGTAAAAACACGGACAGTTCCAAGCGAGAAGAACGGGAGATGAAATAAGAAGGATAAACCAATATGAAATAAAATGTAAAATAAGCAGCAACCGAGACAAATTCAAATTTATTCCAGTCGACAGGAGAAAGATATCAGATATAGGCTATACGTAGACTACATAAGATACAGATACAAATACTAGGACTAACCATAACTGAATCAGGTTACAAGAAACATGTAACCGATAGAATAGAGAAAGGAGAAATGTGACTGAAACTCTTATACAAACCAAGATCACTCAGCCGACAGAATAAGAAGAAAATCTACAGATCAATAATCCAGTCCACACTAATCTATCCGAGGAGTGCGATCCACCCTATATTAAGAAGCAACCTATTTAAATTACAGAGGATCTTGAACAAAGCAATGTACCTCATAATAAACAAGACAAGGATAGAAAGAAGAAGAATGCTAAACCTGCACAAAGAAGTAAACACTGAAGCTCTTAACAAACTAATAAATAAAAGAGCGAAAGCAGTCATTGAAATGACAAGAGAGAAATTGGCGAAGAAATAGCCCATCAAATAATATTAAAACACTTGTCTTGTCTCTCACTAGTTCAAAACCTACACTTCGTTGTACAAAAGGCTTCTTGAATCAACCTTTTTGGGGGTTGAGGATTGTAGCTCTGGCGATCAGTGTCTTGGTCATATAAGCGATGAACGCTTAATGACAGAGGTTCAAATCCAACTTCTCTATTTATTTTCATATAACGGTTAAAATAGTTTGTCCTATTTTTCCGTTCTCTACATCTCCAATTTTCCTTCTTAAGCTTTTATTGGTTCATGTGATATTCCCCTAAGTGTTTTTCCGGGTTGTGTTACCAATTTTCACATCCTTGGGCCTTTAATATATATATATATATATATATATATATATATATATATATATATATATATATATATATATATATATATATATAATATATATATATATATTATATGAATATGAGAAACTAACAAAGTAGCGCGTGAGTAGAGCAATAAACAATAAATGCAAAAAATCCCACAGGAAAATGTAAGGTTGATTCCAAGTACTTTCGAACTTGTTCAATTCATTATCAAGGAATAACGAAAACTTTACAAAGCTGGTGTATATATATATGAGAGATAGCAGAGTAATGCCCCGCTTATGTACAACGAAAGGGCACAAAATAGAGAAATATTATCAAAAAACAGATATGAAGTATAAAGCCAAATAGATAAGGCCTACTTCCGGAAATTCCAACTATGAGCACAGAATGTAGACATTTAGGTCACTAAGATAAATACATACACACCTAATTGTGAATACATAAAAAATAAACCAGAGAAACATAACTAAATTAATAAATCAAAGGGCTAAGATTTAAAATGGACAATTTCGTTATAAATAAGCCTTTTAATAACAAGGTCCAATTTAAAGAGGCCGGAGGATATGTTAAAATTAGGCGAGGAATTAATGAATGACCATTCAACAATATTTCTGTGAATAAAGTCATTAGATTTGTAAATAAATTTAGCCGAATTCCAATTTATAGGATGACTGTTTTCAGATAAATGGACAAATAAAGCCCTACTTCTATCCCCCCTCCTAATATTATTATTATGAGAGAAAATACTTATCTTTGAAATCCTGTAGGGGAATTTCAAGCGTATCATGGGTAACCTTGCTGTGGCTAACATCATCAGGAGGTTAGTGTGTCCTCCAGGCCCCAATGTCTCTAGTAAAATCTTCCGCACATTTTCCCTTACTCTATCTGCACCATTTTTTTGTACAGCTTTCCTCTTGCAAACTTGCTGCTTGATACGCCTTTGTTCTTATTTCTCTTTAAATTTGCGAGATAAAAAGTGCGTCCGAGACGCAGGCCGTGCGTGCGTGCAAGCGACCTGGGCGTCGGAGTGTGAACGCGTCATTGCTGCCTCCCGATGCGAAATAAAAGCCGACAAATACTTTTTTTAGTTGACTCCAGCGTACGTGTCACCCGGGGGGGTCTTTTGGCTTGAATTGCGTGTAGAATGAGGGAAACGCGAGGGAACACGTAATGCACAATATTTCCCTAGGCGAATTCCCACACTTGTACACACAAACCACCTTATCAAGCTACAGTGACGAAATTAAGCATGATTAATGCGTGCGTACGTGCGTGTTTCTTGCCGACTCAATTTTCGAAACAAGAACTTTATTTAAAAATAAATTATTTTTCTAGGAATTAAAACGTGTGTATGTGTTTGGTTGAGCACTAGAGAGATAGATAGAAAGAAGGACAAATAGATAGGCATTTTTTTATTTCGTTAAAATTAATTAAAGACCTTTCAATAGTATATAAACACATTAAGCTTATAGACCAACATGGTACATAAACATTACTTATCACAATACTATAAAAGATATCCGTAGTTAGCGATTATTATGACCCTTTGGTACTATAATGAATCTTCGCCAACAATAGCATCTTTATTATTATTATCAAATTCTTCTTCCACGCTATACGTGCCAACATTTTTGAGTCTCCTAGAATCTTGAGTGATTTCTTAGGTATCTCTTAATGGGACTTAGGCAAGGGCTCTTTGAATCATAAAATATCAATGCCAGATCAAAGATGGATCTATTAATGAGATGGGTCGAAGTTTTTAAAAAATCCTAAGTGATAAACATCTAAGGGTCCTGGAGATCTAACAATTTTGCCCAAGAACAGTGCTATGACTCAAAATTTTACCAAATGATGCTTCATCAGCACATTTACCCAACAGTTCAGGGACAATTTGGGGATCATAGCTGCATTTTTTCAATACGATGCTGCACCTTCTCACAAAACAAAAGCAATAACAAAGTTCTTGACTTAAAATAACATCGAATTTTTGAAACTTTGGCCCAGAAATTTGCCATATTTTAACCCAAAAGAGAATTTGTGGGCGATAATGAAACTAGCGGTTAATGAAAAGAAGTCACCTAATTATGAGCAGTTGTGGTTGCTTATTGAACAAAATTGGAGCAATATCACTCAAGATATCATTACAAATTTGGTCTCCATCAAGCCAACATTAATTTAAGCACTCCCGAAGAAACGGGACATCAGTGCCTGCACACATCAATAATAATAGTTTGGGCTCTATTTATATAGGAAAAATATAGTGGCAGAACTTTTGCCCATGACTGTGTGCATATATATATAGTAGGAATATGAAGACCCAGGTGAACACACTAATCATTTATTGGCCGGACGTTTCGGACCTTCACTAGGACCATCTTCAGCGACTGTATCGACTAATGAGAAGGGGAAGGAATATTAACGATCACAGTTAAATAGTTCGAAGCATGCATTATATAATGGCTAAAAAAGCGGATGAAGACAAGTTAAAAAATAATCAAATTGACAATTATTGAGATTAAAGTAAAACACAAATAACAATATATAGAATTATTTCCTACTATCCAGTGTAATATTAAAAAATAATAGAAAGAAGTGAAGTATTAACATAAACTGACTTGTATATCAAAAATTAAAGGTAACTGGAGTAAGCAATAAAATAACCTATTAAATTAAATTATAAACATAAAAACAAAAAACCGACAACAAATTAGAATGAAGCAAACGGAGGGACTAAACATTATCGTAAGAGTTGTGAAATCAACTAACTAAAGATATAAAAACTACTAACGAGATTTGTTGGGTTGGTTGGTTGACTAGTAAATGTATTGAAATGTTGGTTGGATATATAGTGAATAGTTTAATTGAAGAGGAGTAATTATTTAGGTTGGGATTTATATACAGTGAGTCTAAGATTTTCAAATCGAGAGAAGTTAAGGCTGAAGATAAGATGATAAATGAATCAGAATTAAGAGGATGATGGTGATACTCAGAGTGTTGCCTGATGGAAGAGGCTTCAGGTTTAGAAATGGGAATACCAGTCCTATGAGACAAACCTAAGTGCTTTGTGATCCTGCATCTGAGTTGTAAGCCAGTTTGGCCTACATAACAACTGTGGCAGGTTGTACATGTATAATTGTAAAATATACAGGATTGCAAGCCCAAAGGGCTTGTAAAATATAAGGAATTTAACGATACAGGGTTGGAATTTATACCAATTAATTGGCATTGAGGGAAATAATTGTTGAGGGTAGAGAGAAGGAGTTTGTTAAACTCGTATGTTAAATGCTCGAGATAGGGCAGTCTAAGGAAAACCTTCTGTTTAGAAATAGAAGGTTTCTATTGGTTTCTTCAGTTTAGAACTGAAGAAGCCAATAGTCGAAACGTTAATAAATAACTCCATAGTGTTTTCCGGTTTTTACCTTCTTCACCTATTTTCATATATATATATATATATATATATATAAGTATAGTTGGTCAGTAGATTCTCTTCTTAACATATTTTATTGAAGGCGACTCCGAATATAGCGATTGTTATTTTCTTTTCAAGTGTCTCGATTTGTCTTATATTCCGCTTTTGGTCGTGAGCTAACCCATGGATAAGTTCGCCAAAATTCATAAGAATAGGAGTAGTAACGAACGAAGGCATGAAACTAGTTCGCTGAACAAAAGAAAATATTTATTTAGATGTTAACAAATTTATGAACATACTTATAGGGAATGGAAATTCTTAGACACAAAAAGGTACATTGAAATGAGGGTTGAGACTGCTTAAAATGGACACAGGATTAAGATGGACGGGGATCATTATTCGTGGCACGGGGACGTGAGAAAGGCAGAGTGAATTGTATGTTTTTTTGTGTATTTAATTTAGGCTGTTTTTCTTTTATATAAAAGGCTTCTAATATAAGTAGCTGTCGGCGGTTTGGAGCATGTGCTAAGATTTCGGTATTATCTTCTAGTAACTTCCTGTCCAGTTGTCTTCCATGTTTTTCCAAAGTGTGTGTTTTGTGGGGACTATTGTTTAAATGGTAACTCATTCTTTGTGTTAACTTTGTTTCTGTCATTTCGATATATGAATGAGGTAGGAGTTCACAGTCTCCCATTTTGGCAAGTATATTCTCTGCTTAGTTGTTAGGTGAGGTCCTGCGTTGTTTTTCATGATAAGGTTGGATGTGCGTTGATTATGACTGATACATTGTTTTCGCTTTGTGTTGGTTTTACTCTTCTGTTTATGATTTCCTTCATTTCTCTTTCATCCGTTTTGTACGTTGTGATCATAATGTTCTTGTAGTATAGGTTAATAGTGTTTCTTTCGTCTTATTCAATTCCTTATGTTGCAAATATCAACCTTTGATAATGATACATGTGTGTATCAAAACGCATCAAGCCAATAAATATTTTGTTTTGATAAGTGAACTAGTTTCTCGCCTTCGTTCTTTATATATATATCTATCAAGCAAACCGCAAGAAACAGAAAAACAGGATCATTTTTCTTGGGAAAAAGTTATTTCCTAATTCGAAAAATTCCGTACAGGGGTGGAATTCGAACCAAGCACACTGAGGCAGCGAGCAACCGTTTTGATCTCAATTAAACCACCCCTTAGACCACTCGGCTACGCGGAAGACCAAAAAAATCTTCCGAATAAACAAGCTTTTAAGACACGCTTCGCGAGGTCAATCGGGACTATGAAAGAGGGAGAAATAAATTGGGAATTCAAAGGACAAAGGAGAAATTGAGGTAAACACGCGGCGAGTATAGAATGTATAAATCTTTCATGAGCGCGAAAGAATGATGAAATTAATCAAACAAACTGTAAAAAAAGGGAAAATAACGGTTGCTCGCTGCCTCAGTGTGTTTGGCTCAAATCCCACCCCTGTACGGAATTTTTCGAATTAGGAATAACATTTTTTTCGAAGTATAATTATTATCCTGTTTTAGTCTTTCTTGCGGTTTGCTTGATTAATTTCATCATTCTTTCGCTCTCATGAAAGATTTATATATAATATATATATATATATATATATATATATATATATATATATATATATATATATATATATATAGATATATATATATATATATATATATATATATATATATATATATATATATAATGAAAAACTCACAAAGTGGCATGTGAGGAAAGCAATAATATGAAAATTAACCAACAGGAAAATGAAAAAAAAGATGAATCCAAGCACTTTCGAATTATATTTGCAAGTTAATTTTCAAGGAATAGCATAAAAATGGAGAAGACATCTTTATATAGGCTACAAAGATACGAAGGGAATGCCCATTACTTAGTACAAACCAATGAAAAAACACAAAAACAAGACATAAAAATACCAAGAAAAAGAACAATAGGTAACTAATAACAGACATATGCATCCTTAAAACGATATACACGCAACAAAACCATGTATATGAATGGAATTTGGTGGGTGGTAAAAAAAACATTTTAAAGGATTATCATTACAGCGAAAACATTTAGGGTTAAGAGTTAAACCATGATCACAACAGAGACACGTGGTGGGAGAGGCAATGTGAATGTTATACTAATAAAGAGTGACAACAGGCTGCATTATGAAGTTTAAATAAGCCAGGGGAAATATTTATATTGGGTAAGATGCCAATTAAGGAACACTTGACAATATTTCTTTTTGTGAAATCAGCGGAATGATAAAGGAATTTTGCAGAATTCCAGTCAATGGGTGGTTATTTTTAGATAAATGTAAAAATAAATCGCTGTCTCTGTTGTGATTGTGGATTAACTCTTAAGCATAAATGTTTTCGCTTTAATGATGATCCTTTAAAATGGTTTGTTTTTTTAGGGGTGGGGGGGTCCCCTACCATATTTTATTCATTTACATGGCGTTTTATGTGTATATCGTTTTAGGGATGCATATGTCTGTTTTTAGTTGCTTATTGTTCTTTTTCTTGGTATTTTTCTGTCTTGTTTTTGTGTTTTTTTCCATTGGTCTGTACTATGTGATGGGAGTTCCCTTCGCATCTTTGTACCCTATATAAGGTTGTCTTCTCTATTTTCATGCTATTACTTGAAAATGAACTTGCAAATATATTTCGAAAGTGCCTGGATTCATCTTTTAATTTTCCTGTGTGTTAATTTTCCTATTATTGCTTTACTCACGTGGCACTTTGTGAGTTTTTTTATTAAATATATACACGAGTATATATATATATGTGTGTGTGTGTGTGTGTGTGTGTTTATGTGTGAAAAATTCCGCCAAGATATAGAAGCTATTCAGGACAGATACTAAGTAACGTGGGATACTTACACGTTGACTACTTACTGCCTGAGTAGTAGTTTAATATGAATGTGGAAATAGAGCACAATCGAAAATCGTTTAAACGAAAACTGATTCCATGAGCGACGGATCGCAGTTAATATTTGTAAACCTGTTTGTCAGGCTGTTATTTTAATGTCTATAAGGCATCTTTGTTTTTTATCAATGTATATTTAAAATAATAGGATTAAGGTGATTGAAGAAATCCCCATAATTGGGTACATTTTAGCAGTTACTCATCAAAAAGTAGGTAGGCTGTGATCAAATTACTCATTGCCAAATTTTTCATCCTTTCATTCGTGATTATTTCATTCAATGGAGCCAAAGACGCTCTATAGGAGCCAGTAAGTTCATAAGAAACATCGTAATAGGGAAAATAAATATTTAGTATGAAGGTGTGTGAGTCACCTTCACTCAGTTTAAACATGAAATTTCGTCATTAGTAAACAATGATCTCACTATCCCACCTATTTGTTTATTAAATAATATAGCCAGCTCACCTTTGAGAGGACCCCCCTCGAGTGGTAAATAAAGTGATATTCAATGAAGATGGTGCTTGTTAGGTGAAATTGCTGGTAAGAAGAATGGCGTTTCGAGCAAGTTGCCCATCGTCTGCGTCTGAAATAAAGAACAAAATAAACGTGATTGCCCATTAATTGTTAATGTATTGCATTACCTTGGCTCTCTACTTTCCTCTTTCGAGTTAGCGCTCATCCCTTATCAACACCAAGTATCAACTCCCTTCCCCCAAACTCTTATCATCCTGTTATGCAGTTTTTTTTGGCAGCTTTTCTCTCTCGCCTACGCTGCATCCACTCACGCGTGCATATTAACGTAGCTACACCTCATTCCACCCACCTCCTATTCCTAGCAATTAAATCATCCCAATCATGAACGATGTGTGATTTTCTTCATTTTCTCTGCCTCAATCATCTCCGCCATGCCTCCCCTGCAGTTGACGCCTATATCTCCCTTGTGGTGTGCGGGATTTATACTGCTAGGTTATGGCCCTGGAGGCAACTTCTAACTCCACTTTTAACACACTACTAATTACACTACATCCTTTCAAGGGAGAGTGGGGCGGGGACCCTTGCGACCATTATTCATTACATGAGTCTCTCTCTCTCTCTCATAAAAAAAAAACAGGTTTATTGTGGGACGTGTGGTTTTGTGGTAAACGTAATGGCATGATTGTGACTTTGGCTTGGACGTAGCGCGAGGTCATAGTTCATTCCTCTAAGAGGCTTCTTTGTGTCAAATCTTTAGTAGTATTAAAAAAATTAAGAAAGGAAGAAATTGAGGATCATCCGCGAGGGCCTACGCACGTCCACGGCATTGAGCCAAACCAAAGATAGTGAATTAGAAAAGAGACTAATTTGATCCCAGACAGCCACGAGTATCGCTGCAATCACTTGAAATAGAGAAGTTTTCGCACATTCAGTCACATACGTAAAACACACACGTTGTTTGGTTCTCATGCACATAAACTTACATAACATGTTTATTTATATTCCGAGAATGCACACATCACACTTATTTGGTGATATGCATGCACTCTCCCTCCTTCTCTGTCCTGCAAGTTGTGTCATGTATATCATGTAAACCATGCTGCAGATAACATCTGGAGGATTGCGTGTTCTCCATGCTCCATTGTTTGCAGATGCATTCTCTCCTACCCTGTACGAGGATTTGTGCCTATATGACTTCCACAAATTTTCCTTCCTTCCTCATCACCGCTTTCTTTACAAATCTTTGCTTACAGACTTTCTGTAGATGACGCCCTCGATGGTTTAGCGTTAAATCCCCAAATAAAAGACATTCTTTCACACATTGCATGCACATTATACTCCTGCATAACAATGCCAAGTATTTCACTCTGATATACATACTCTAACATCACATTATAATATACACACGTACACAAAGTCTTATCATAACAATGATGCTAAGCCAAACGTTACATACATAGACTCACAAAAATCATACGCTCACATAAATTACACATAGACTTCCAGACATTCTCATTTACAGACTTTCTGTAGAAGACGCCCTCGATGGTTTAGCGTAAATCCCCTTCCAGATATTCTCATTTACACATGTATGTGCATATGAATAATTTCATATAATTAGCATACACGGAATTAACATGTACAACTATTCGTAGTCAACCAAAGGAAGTGAGTGCGATTGTGTGTGAGAGTGCACCTATCAATGTGGAGTAAAAGTGTGAGAGCCGTGATTCGCATTTGCACCGGATTATCAGTCTTATCCAAGAGAATAGGATTATAAGTGAGTCATCCACTTCCCAACCCAGTTCTTAAGGGTTCGAACCAACCCCTCCACCAAAACACTGTTTACAGGACTACCAACGAGGGACTGCGAAGTGGAAGTTCAGCAAGAATTGGGTGACATGGCGAAAGAGTCATAAGGAGAATTTATTCCCTTATGTAATAACTTAACGGATTAACATTCGTAACATTCTCTATGGATAAACTGTCAAATCATATAGAATGGATTAACACTCATATTGGCCTAGCATTCATAGTGGATAAAAAATTCCAAGGATTACAATGGATTATTATTTAAAACATGGAACAAGATTTGGGTGTCTTAACCACGAATGATCTAGAATTTTCAAAACAATGCACTGTAGGTAGCATCATAAAAGGTCAATGAGGTTCAAGGATGCATAGCTAGACATTTTATATTTAAATCAACAGAAACATATCATTTCCTTATATATAGCGCTTGTGTGCCCTTATTTAGCATATGCGGTGCAATTCTGGTATACGTGCAACTGAAATCACGTCACATCGTTGGACTGCATCCAGTGATGAACGATGAACTAATTTCTGAATTTGGAAATAGACGAATGAATACAAAGGGAGGCGCACCAATTTAATTTAACAGGAAGCTCGGTATATTTGTAGTCTATTTACCAAAGCCTTTAAAATGCTAAATAGGTTTAGGAATATAAAATATATTGAAATATTGCAACTAATAACCGAATGCCACTGTGATAGAACAAATTTCTTTTCTTATAAAATAGAACAAACTTGGAGTAACTTTGCTGAGAAGGTCATTGAAAGCGTTATAGTAAATATTTTCAAGAACAAAATAGATATTCATTACTTTAAATTAGGACATTTTGGAAATAAGAGTCGTTAAATTAGTTCTTTATTTATATCCTCTCTTTTTTTTACCTGTCCTTCGCCTTTGACTTCGATATTTTCCCTTATTTCTTGAAATAGGCTCTTTGCTAGTTTGTAATTGATAATTACCAATGGATTAACATTTCATAGATTCACATCTACATTAAAACAGATTACCATTCATAACATTTACAGCAGAGTAACAGCACAACATTTATAAAGGATAAGCCTTCGCAACATTTACAACTGAGTAACATCGCAACATTTACAAACGATAAGCCTTCGCGACATTTACAACAACATTTGCAACAGAGTAACATCACAGCATTTACAAAGTATTAACATTCAGAACATTTACACCTCATTTATAAAAGAGCTACATCACAACATTTCCCGAGGATAAGCATTCACAACATTTACAACAGAGAAACATAACAACATTTACAAAGGATAAGCATTCACAACATTTACAAAAACATTTACAACAGAGTAACATCACAACATTTACAACGGATAAGCCTACACAACATTTGCAACAGAGTAACATCGCAACATGAGAAACATCGCCCATTTACAGAGGATAAGCTTTCACAAAATTTACAGGAGCGTAACTTTGCCAATTGCAAAAAGAGAGAATAAGAAATAGAGCAAGTTCCCCAATGCCTAAGTTCGATTTTGTCCTTTCATCCCGCACTTTCATGGTTAATGGGATATAAATGCACTCTCTTTTTTTTTCCTTCTCATATTCCCAATATTATTGGAAGTTTCTTCACCTGTTGCTCAGCAACCTCTTTTTCCACGCCCAAGTGATTGCCCCGCTCAAAAGGGCTAAGTTCGAAGCTCTACTCCTGTGGCTTCTCTGCGCTAGCTGCTCGTGGAGGAATGAAATTGCCCATTCTCGGCCAAACATCTACAGCTGAAACGTTCTAAAATTCCTTTTCATCCTCGATCTTTCTTCATTATTAACCCTACTCTACCTATTCCATCCCACACTGAGCATATTTTGTTGCCCCCTCCTTTAAATAGCGTACAAAAAATAATAATTGTAATAATAATAAGGAGAAAAAGAAGGATAAAATATTAATAAGAATAATCGTAATAATAATAATAAAAGAAGAAGAAGAAGAAGCTTAATAATAATAATAACTACGAGGGCCAAGTCGTGTCGATCTTGGAAATTATAAATGCCGAAAACGCAAAGGGATTGAAAAAAAAACAACAACAAAAGTAAAAGCAACGTTTTAGGGGCATGTATTTTAATTGCTAAAGACAGGAAATGGGTATAATCGAACGACTTTTGAAAAGAAGACGGAGCGCAGATAGGATGCAACAAAGAATGAAGAGAAAAGAGAGGGATAGTTAAAAAACAATGAGATAGGAAGTGGAAAATTACATTGGTGTCGACATCAATACGTGAGTCTAGAAGGAAGGTCTCCAAATTTTTCATTTCCCCTTTCTCCTTTCCTGCTTCACATCCGTCCTCTTCCCCGTACTGCCTTCCCTTCTACTTGCATACATTTCTATCTTACCTGCACTCTCAGTTAATTCCTCTTCTCCTCCCCACCCTGCAATCTCCGAATATATTGAGTGCCACTCAGTGCATTTTTTTTACCACTCACACAAAATGGATTATTTTAATTTTATATAAAAAAAACTTTTCCCATGTTTAAATTCAAGATTCGAAACGGAGCCTCGAAGAGGCGACCTCGGCTCTCAACTACACCTTCTCGTAATCCAATCGTGGCACTGTGAACTCTGATGGCCTCTCTCACCTCTCACCTTGCAATATAACTTACAACCACACACAAACCGCATACACACGACCATTCTCTTATTTACCTTGCCCTTCTCACATCGTGGAATATTCCCACACAAGTATGGGCGTAAACGAATAGATAATTTATACACACATACATTCAGTGTCACACGCGTATAGGCAGAGCTTCACACAGTCTTACACAGATTTAAAGGGTGAATTATGCAGACCCGGGCACATATTCAGTAGCAAAGCCCCAGGAACCTACACAACTCTAGACAAAACGGAGAACACTGCATATATATAGATACACATTATTATCATTCGCATACATATAAACAGGAACACATATACTTTCATACATAATGGGGTAAGCAGGGGCACATGTATCCACATAGTGCCTGTTCGTGGCGCACATGTTAGAAGAGAGACAAGTGAATACATTTGGCATAATGACACCGATCTTTTGAGTCCCTGGTTAGAAAAGAACCTGTTAAATCCACCCTACCCATCAGAACTTAAGGATAAACCCTCAGTTCTGTATTCGGTCCTTTCGGAGAGCTATATCTTCGTCGTTTTTTAATCTACCCCCCAAACCCTTCTTACCCTGACATGAAAACATATTCCTAACCCACCCTTATATTCCCTGGGACGTTCCCTTATTAATACACTTATTAGACGAATCACTACGTCTGCACTACGGTCGCTATTCCATCGTTTAATCCCGCAAAATTATTAAAGTTTGTACTTTTAAATGTCTTTTTTTAAGTTATGGTTGTTGTGGATTATCGCTCCCCGCTTGAGAGATGGTCCTGCAGCCTGTACTGTAGAGCTCCGCCAACGCTAGCGCAATTAAGTGGGGTCGCGCCTTCTGTGAGGCTGTCCTGGGGAACCTGGTTAAAGTGGAGGGAAGCTGGTGCATGCTGTGGGAATATTGTAGCCCCCGCCCCCTGTACTATCGGTTCATGTAATAGTTAGGAAGAGGGAGTTCTATTGCAGCTTAACCTCACGTAGAATACATCCAAGGGTGGTCCTTCTAGAGGAGAGCATCCACGCGGGTTGCTTAAATATGAACGACCGCTCAACAACGCTATTTATTCCTGCCCCAAATGGTGGCTAGAGTTTAAAAAACACCCCCGTTCCTGTTGGGAAGTAGTGTTTCTTGTGTATTTAATATATTTCATTTAAAGAAGGGAATCAAATTAGCAGATATAATTGAATTGTTAAGCCCCCAGTAGAACTCATATATGTATGCGGTGTGGGTGTGTGAAAGAGAGAAAAGGAGGTTTAAATAGCGACATTCTCTCCCTCTCATCCCGTTACAGAAAAATTAGATTCCGTTGATTGATATGGATGGAATCTGGAGCAACGCTGATTGTTCCCTCTGCTGCCAGAATGGGGTCAGGAGTGCAAGAGGTAGGTCGAGGAGAGTTGCGTGCCCTCTCTCCTAAATCGAACACACTGAGAATCGGACACATTATTTTTTTTTAATCATACGTACTTTTACCTCAAATGCATAAATGCATGCACACAGATACACAAATTAAATCAATATGTATGGGGTGAAACTGACCCCACTTCCCCCTCTTTCTAGGGGTATCATTAACATTATCATTTTGCTAATTGGGTTATGTACCATGAACACATTTTTTACTTCCCTTAACTTAACCCTTTTATCTACAAATCCTTAATGAAAATCAAGCTTAAATGCTCTTGTTGGTTGTCACTGTTTCTTTATAATAACTCGTTCTAGCCATTCTAGTGCAGCGATTTGAATTTAATATGATGGACGTTTAGACATATACGAAAGTTAAATTACCTTTAACTTATATTTCGAATATAAAAAAATATCCATTGACGTCTTTCTGATAGCCTTTAACCAGCGATTATCACCCTGTTTTGTCCCCATACACCCGATTCAGCCTGTTTGTCCCCATACACACGATTCACCCTGTTTTGTCCCCATGCACCCGATTCCCCCTGTTTTGTCCCCATACACCCGATTCACCCTGTTTTGTCCCCATACATCCGATTCACCCTTTGCCAGAATATCATTCAGACCTTTTTAAGATTCTCCCGAAGATTAAAGATGCGCTGAGGTAATCGAGATTCGCTCTGGCGTAATAGATTTTGCACCCACCCGATTATTTCCCACATAGTGGAAATTAAATTAATAGAAATTTACCACCGAACAGCACTCATTTAATTAGTCTTTCATTTCTCAATCTCGATCTATAGTTTAACGTAGGATCCGAATTGTGAATCCATCCAATGACTAACCACCGCCGATGTTGCTTAACTTCGCTGCAATCGGAAGCCATAGCCCACCCACAAGTTGTACAACTCAGCTGTGGCTACAAACTAATTGTTAATTGGGCCACCTGTACTTTTTCAATTTTGGATGAGGTCCCGCGACCCTGAAATAAAAGTCGTATAAAGATTAAAATGACAATCACTGGTAAGACAATAGGCACTAAGGGCTTGTACATATAAACATAAAAATATCTCCTTGACATGTTGCCAATCATCGTAGTCAACACTCAAAGCATGTCATCCGGCGTTACGTGGCGCAATGCTGTGACAATGAGGGTGTACAAAACAAAGACCTCACAGGAAGGACACAAATATCACGAACCAAGGAGATTAATGAAGTTGTACAAAGAGAATGAAGTCTTGCGAAGTCATCGAAGTTCTTCAGTAACATTCGACAGCGCTCCAAGTGGCTGTCCTCTCTTCCAAGTGCATTATCAAGAATGGATAAGGAGGTATCCGGGCAGGATTCAGAATTTTGAACGCCTTTTTATCTGTACCTCAGTTCTATTTTGCAAGATTTTTCTTGCAGGAACTTCAACTGAACATCATTTCATTCTTGATGATATCGGATGAAGCACAGCGCCAATTAGGGGGGCGGAGGTAAAAGCAGAGTTGTCGGTTTTGGCCTTCAGAATATCCTTAAGTTATGCATCGATGAAACAAGTACCAACAGCGCGTAAGTTTATGGTGTGGTATAATGCATAATAACGATGTTTCAACCATACTTTTATAAAATGCCAAATGGAAAACAAGTAAAGGACATTAATTATAATCACGATTCGTTATGGTTTCCATAGTGGTGCCACTTGGTACACTACAAGATAAAGCAAGGATATGGTAAGCCAAACTTAAGAAATTGATTCGTCTCACTTGATGGTAAGATTTACTGCCATCAGAATTTTCCTTTTGGGATATTTATAGGTAAAAGTCTACCTCAATAGATCAGGGCCAGATATGAGGATAAAAAGATGCATTTCGCGAAATTAGTCAGGAAACCTTGGGTGTCATTATGAAAGAACATTCAAATGATGTTATTTTCACGAGTTAATTAAATCCTTGCATTTCATGTGTTTTAATGTTAATTATGTTTCTATATTTTTAATGCATATGCTTATGAAAATCCCTACACTAGTTTCACGAGATAATAAAAGAAAAATCACAAGCTTGTCCCAGAAAGAGAATATTTCTCCTCTATTATATTGCATTGTTAATTTTTATTATTATTATTAGTTTTTCTTCTTCTTTATCTTCTTCCTTTTCTGTTTTATTTCTTCTGTTTCTTTATGGTCCTTGTTCTTTCTTTTCTTTACATTTTAATCTAACTGGGTTGTGTTACAGCCTCCCATGTAGACTATTCTTTTTTTTCTTCATTCTATAGTTCTTTTTCTTTTTGTTATTTCGTTTATTACTTTATTTATGTTAAGACTAGTAAAAATGGCTCTTTTCCCAGGAATCAAGGTTTTAGGGGCAAAGGAAAAAATAAAAAAGACTAACAAATGAATATGAGAACGAGAAAAGACTGAAGATAATGAATAAGTTCATAACAGGCCATGTGAGTGGTCGATGCTTAAGGACGTACTATTATAAATCTCCTTAATCCAGCTGGAATAAAATGCGTGAAACTTTTTCACTTAAATGGGTGCTTAAAAATATAATCTTCCAGGGAGCAGAAAATAAAACTTTTGAGTACATTACGCACTTTAACCCGTCCACTATTTTCAGAAAATAGGTTCTTAGTGCTTTACTATATGACTCGGCCGGTGTTGTTTTGGTGAAATTTAGATTTGAAATGTACAAGCTCAGTATTTCTTTCTGCAATCGCTTATTCACTCGTTCAACAGCTAGGCTCTAGTGACCTCGGAGGATCGATTTTAATGGTCCTGTACAACATTTTCAAGGCTGCTCTACCATTTTGAACTCTATAAAGACTATTAAGTTCCGCTAGTTCTATAAGTTTTTAGACTGATGACATGTTTTGATCCCTCGCTGGGGGGAGAAGGAGCAGAACTAATTTATCCTCTATACTTCTCTGTACACAGCTTCATAAGTTTATGTACATGTTTCAGTTTTCAGCTCAATTATTCTAGACATGTAGCCGCTTGACCTAAGGAATGCTTAAGGCCTCCTGGGGTGGCAATGTATGGGGTGGGACAACCTAACATACCATTTAACTTTTACATTGCAGAGATGTACCTCTTTAGCCAAATTTCAGCTAAATCGGTTGAGACATAAGGACGCAAGACGATATTTTTTCCGCTGTAGGGCAAGGAAGCAATATATTAGGGTTGGGGGAGACCTAACACAGCCTATAAAAATATTACATAGATATATACCTATGTGCCAAATTTGAAATCAATCCTGGTATGTGGCCATGTATTGTGAACAAATAAACATAAACAAAATTCTTCTTTTATTTACGATTATGTATATGTTCAATCAATGGAATTTCAGTTTGAAGGCCATACAAACCCATCCCCTCCATCACTACTCCATTATTAGCTTTTTCCATGGGGAGGTCAGAGAGGGATTTGTGGATTATTTTAAATTGAAGATCTTTATGAATTGTAAACAGAGATTTTCTTCGCCTTTCTACTGGTGGGAGGGGGGGAGGGACTCATGAGAAACAATCTTTCCAAATAATCTTTTGATCCAACTTCCTTCCGTAAAAGTTTCCAAGTCAATTTAAAAGACATAAGATGACAATGAAAAGATCAGTGAAACGGGGCTACTGGTCCGTTTCCAGATCAGAGTTCAAATATGAGAAGATTACCACTTAGTGGCTAATTAGCATAAGGGTATAGTCGGTCAAAATTCTTTCTCCGGAAGTTCAGCACGCCCAATTACCTGCCTGTTATTTTGACCTCAGTCAAAATAACGTTGGAATCTTGTGTTTGCTCGCATAAATAGTTGATTGCTAAATTTAATTATCTATTTAACCTATAATGGATTGTGATATTAGTTTTGTGAAAACCAAAAGAGGAAAGTATAAATTGTGTCATAATGGATATTATTACACAAAAAACAATTCAACAAAACGTGTAACCTATTGGCGTTGTGAAGATCGTAAGTGTTCTAGTCGTCTTGTGTTAAGCCAACATAAAGTAATTAAATTTTCAGATCATACTCATGCGGGTAGTAGTGCAAGAATTCATGTTTCCAAAGCAATAAACAATATTCAACAAAACGCTAAAACAACGTCTGAACCTCCGACTGCAATTACTTCTGAAGTAATAAGCAAAGTGCCTGAGTGTTCCTAAAGTGTTCTTCCTTCAAATGCAAATATAACCAGAAATATTAGGAAATTAAGAAACAAAATGCTCCCTAAACTCCCTACAACATTGAATGAAGTGGACCTACAAGGTAGATTTAGCACAACTATTCAAGGTGAAAACTGGCTAATACATGATAGCGGACAAGATGAAGAGGAACGATTTCTTATTTTGGCAGCACCTTCCGCTTTACGAATACTAGCTTCCTCTAAACACTGGTATACAGATGGAACGTTTGAAACATGTCCTAGAATTTTTAGCAAATCTATACTATTCATGCTGAAATCCAATGGAAAATTCACCTTCTTATTTTTATTTTTTTACCAAACAAGACAGAAGAAATTTACTTTAGAATGTTGTCAGCCATTGTTGATTGTGTTGAACGTTATGGATTGCAAATTGAAGTATCAGATGTAAGTGTTGATTTTTAAATGGCTGCACGAAATTCTCTTTTGCGTGTCCTTGGTGAAATCACCATCCATTTCTATTCTTTTCATTTTTGCCAAACTACTTGAAGAAAAATGTTCCCTTTTTTGCAGAAAAGTTAACGCTTTAGAATTTCTGCCTGTTGCTGATGTACCAAAAGGACTTGACCTTTTGCAACAGTGTACCTGAGGAAGCTCTTCCTTTCATTAAATACATTGAAGAAACATATTTTAGGCAAGCTTAAAACAAATGGAAGGCGCGTTAAACCTTTTCCCCCTTCCCCTCCACACTTGAATGGAATGTTTATGAACTGACTTTAAAGGGTTCTCCTCATACAACTAACTCTGTTGAAGCTTGGCATAGAAATTTGGTGTTTTAGTGCGAGCCATATCAAATATATATTATATTATTGAAGCTTTGAGGAAAGAAGAGAATGTAATTAGAGCAAGAAGTTCGCAGCTTGAAATAGGAGTAAGCCCGAGGAAGAAAAACTCCAATGCTGGAAGAAAATAGAGACGAAGCATGAATATTGTGACAGACAAACAGCAATCGTTCCATGGAGAATTAATTACCTATGGAGTATTGCTTATAACCTGGTTTTATTCTCAATGTATTTTATTAATAAAGAAACTTTGTCAATTTCATTCAAAAGGAATAAATTTCAGATAATTACCCTCGGAGTATTGCATATAACCTGGTTTTATTCTGAATGTATTTTTTTTAATAAAAAACCTTTGTTAATTTCATTAAAAAGGAATAAATTTTAGATAATAATATTTTTTTTTAGAAAATACCTAGCTGGAAGACCTTTTAGACTAAAATTCATTTAGACCAAAGTTCCTTTAGACCAAAGTTCTTTAGACGAAAGATCTTTAAAGGAAAGTTCTCCAAACCCATAAAAAAATACTGATACAAATTCTTGCACTGCAAAACTGTACGAGGCGGGACCATGCCTTCGTTGCATGGGGTCTTGCAATAGGGACAAACTTCAAAGCGTCTGAGCGACATGAAGATATCATGCTGCAAGACTTAGATTAATTTTGCCTGTAGTGTTTACTCATCAATACGAATGAACTGCCGGGTTCCACGTTAGAGTCCGAACACTTTTGATTTTTTTTACTCACTTACATATATATATATATATATATATATATATATATATATATATATATATATATATATATATATATATATATATATATATATATATATATATATATATATATATATATATATATATATATATATATATATGATAAATAACACCCACAAGGAAAATGGAAAAACGATTCTGAGCGCTTTCGTCTTTATTCTAAAAGACCTCTTCATGGAATAACGTAGGTCATTTTCATTTTGTGTATAGAAAGGACAGAAAGGGATAACTGTGTAACACAGGCAAACAGGCAGTCGTAGAGGAAAGGTTGCGGAAATAACTTGAGAAGAGATAGAAGAGTTGATAGGTCAGTGGCTAGACACCGATGCGTGGTGTGGTTTGGTTGGTCTCGAGGTGTTCGTGACTAGACGACGGTTAGAGGTTAGTCAGGAAGGAAAGCGTGTCTGCTCAGTCGGAAACGCCTTATTCATGATTACTTTAGTTTATGCGAAGAACAATAAGGGTGCGGGTGGTTATGGGCCGCGGGGCATCGCGGTGCCATCGCATACCTTCTTACGTGTAGTGCGGTGTATAATGGGTCTCTGGCGAGTTTTCCCGAGTTGTTTTGTGAGTCTGGTGTGAGCATATGTGTTGAGGGGTGCTAATTTGTTGTTGTCGTGTAGTGTGGCCATTCTTGAGTACAAGGGAGAGTGGCAAGCGCGCTTCAGAGCAGAGTTCTGAATGCGCTGAGCCTTCTGATTCGAGGTGTCACTCGCAGCTACGAGTGACAGTGGAGCGTACGAGAGAATAGGTCGCACGAGTGTTTTGTAAAGGTGTAACTGTAAAATTTTTCCCGCACTGTAAGACCTGTTCAGCGATGTATTTGTATGTGAGGCTCTTGCTTGTGTTATGTTTTGGTGTATATTGAACGTGAGGGTCTTGTGAAAATATACCCCAAGGATTTTTGTGTGTTGTGAGTATTCGAGCCTTGTTGGGTTTAGATGGATCATGTCTGGTGTGTGTGAGAAGATTTTTAGGTTGTGCATGAAGTGATCTCTTGCGCCGTAGAGTGTCATCTGTGTCTTCTGAGGATTCATGGCAATCAGCCATTTATCCTCGTAATCTGTCTTCGCGTTTAGTATTCTTTGTGTGTGGAGCGCGATTTCTTCTGCTCCATGGCCACTGACAAGAATGGTCTCGTCATCGGCGTAGGACACTGTATGTGTGACAGTAATTTTCGGGTGGGCGTGGAGTGTCGTTTGTGTACAGAATGTATAGTGTGGGTGCCAGTACGCTCCCTTGGAGAACGCTTGAGCATGGTGTGAAGGATTATGAGAGGGAATTATTGTATTTTATGTGGCATCTCCATTCAGTGAGGTAGTGCGAGAGGAGCCTTCTGGTGCAGAGAGGTAACTCCGTATTGTTGGCGAGTTTCCAACGGAGTCCCTCGTACTACACATTATCGAATGCCTTCTCCAGGTCCTTGCTGATGGAGAGTGTCTTTTGATTTATCTGACTTTTTTTCTGTATTCTGTCATGAACAATGGTCACAGCCGCCTGAGTGGACCGGCCTCTTCTGAACACATATTGATGGGGGGAGAACCAGTCCCTCTCTTTCAGGTATTTCCGTAGACGGCAGTTGATCATGCGTTCGTGTATTTTGCCTAGGTGCTCTAATAGAGCAATAGGCCTGTAATTATTTGCGGGTTTGGGGTATTTGTTCGTTTTGTGTAGAAGTATGTTGTGAGATACTGAATATTTTGGGGAAGTGGCCTGAGGCTAATGAGGCGTTGAAGAGGGGGGGAATTGTGGGGTATATGTTTGGGGGAGGTTGTGTATTAGAGTAGCTGGTAGTCCGGAAGGGCCGGGGGCACGTTTTGGTTATGTTTTAATAGAGTGTTTTGTTTTCTCGAAGGTGATGGGAGTGATCAGTGTGGATGTATAGTCGAGCAGCTCCATGCGTATCAGGGGGGAGGGCCTTAGCTCGACAGCGTGGGCTTGGCATCATTTCTGGACTTCCTGGAAGTGCTCCCGCGCGTGTGGTTTGGGTGGGTAGTGCGTATGTACTCTGTCCCAGTGGGACCTAAATGCGTCGAGGATGACGTTAGTGTTTGTGAGTATTTGGTTGTTTACTCTGAGGGTGATGGGTTTGCGTGGATCAGTGCCCATCATCCTTTTTACGTGCCGCCAGAAGAAAGAGAGGTTAGTGGAACGGGTATCGTCCGCGATGCGGACGACTTCTCGCCACTGCCGGTTCCTATCTAGCTGCACGCACTGTAGGATGCGGGCACGTAAGTGATTGATGTTGTTTTTTCGTGGGCCTCTAGTGTAGTGATTTTTGTACTGTGTGATAAGTCTCTGAGAGTGTATGGAAAATGTGAAATGTTTTATGCAAGTATAGGATTTTTGTGGTAAGTGTAGGTTGCGTGCTGTGGTTATAGTGTTTATGATTGAGCACCAGTGGTCGTCTAACAGGGTTGGATTGGTGTGCTCCAGGTCAAAATTTTGTGACGTGTTATCTGTTATGCCTCTTGAAATCTTCCCAGTTTGTGTTTTTTTAGTCGAAAAGAGGTTGTGTAGGTATGAGTATGGGAGATGTAGATATAATAAGGCATATAGCTATGTGGTCAGAGAGTACGTAGGAACCCGGTGAGATGTGCGTGTAGAAGCGTGTAGCGTGGTAGTTGCTGAAGACCACGTCTGGAGACGTTGTAGCTCCGTGAGGACAGAAGAATGTGGGGAAGGCCGGACCGATGTGCTCGCAGCGATAGCGCCTTAAGGCAGCGGGCAAGTACCTTCTGGCATCATTTGTGTTGTTTGAAAGGAGTGTTTGGGTGAAAGGCGTTGAGGTCCCCTGCAAAAAAGATAGGGAGGTTGTGGTTGGATTGAGCCCGGAGTGGGACTTCTATGTTTAATTGTAGGCGTGGTTGTCTGTATTCTGTGGCCACTAGAATGGGGCCGGAGCTTGTTTGTACCTTGTAAGATAGAAAGGAGTCGTCTAGTGTTTGAATGAGGGAGTGGTATATCGAGCGCTTTACTAGGATCACTGATCCTAGGGGCAGCGCCTGTGGAGATAGGTGCGTGTTGTAACCTGCGATGCGGAGTTTGTTGTTGGGACGATGTAGGCTGGTCGAGTTCAAGAGTATTATGTCAGGTCTTTGTATATTTAGGACCCAGTTGGCAACGGTATGGCGAATAATGTGCCAACTACGTACGTTTGAAGGTGTCACGTTGAGGCGACCTATTGTCGTGGACGGAGTGCGCGTGAGACTGATTTAGCCGGGACCGTTCCTCTATACTTGGTTATTATTTCCCAGAAGGCGTGAGGAGCCAGTACCTTTACGCGTGTCGGCTGTCGTTTGGAGAGGTTGTCATCGGTGTTGTTGGGTGGGCAAGCCGTGGTGGAGGGAATAGTGTCTTCTGTGGAAGGAGATTTAGAGATAGCGGTCGTGGAAGCAGGGTTGGAGAGGGTAGAGTCTAGGGGGCGGGGAGTTAGGAGCAGAGGACGAGAGAGTATAGATAGGAGATTAGGGGCTAGAGATAGTAGGGGAGGTGCAGATTATGAGGGAAGTGTCGGGAGAGAGAGGAGGTTGAGACGAAGAAGGACGGGTGGAAGGGGGGATGGGGGAGGGTTTACTCGTGGTTGTGTGTGGGGGGGAGTTTCGTGGTAGGGTTTTTTTTGTTTGGTACGGGCTCTTGTGGAGGGTGTGGTGGGCTTGGGGGAGGTGAAGGTTGTGGTGTCAGTGGGAGTAGGGTTAGAGGCTTTGAGAGGGGGGGGTGGGACGGTTGGAGGCTGTGAGAGGGGGGGGGACGGTTGGAGGGAAGTGGGGGGCAATAATGGGAGGAGTGGAGGTTGTCGAGGGGGGAGTTCTGGAGGTAGGAGGGAGTTTAGGTAAAGAGGTGGAAGTAGTGGGAGCTGTGGAGGGAGCAGAAGAGGCAGTTGGGAGAGAGATGGGAGCAGTGGGCAAAGGGGTAGGTAAGGAGGGTGCAGTAGCGAGAGGTGAAAGGACAGAAGGATGGAGGGAGGTGGGGGCGTGGTGAGGATGGGGGATGGGTCCAGGGGGAGAGGTGTACGTGCCCACCGGGATGGGCAGGAGTGCAGGTCTCATGTATGTATGTTTCTGTCGATTAGAACGAACATCTTTTCGGGGAAGGTGATCTGTTCTAGACCGTGCGAGGGAAATAGTGTATTTAGTATGTTAGCGTATAGTAGGGCGTCACCCCTCGACATGTCGTTTGCCGCCGTTGAAAGAAAGGCGGCCAGGTGTAGTTTTAGGTGTGTGGTCTCGTTAGGTGTGTGGTGTGGAGTAGGGGTGGGAGTATGATGTAGGGGAGGGGTGGGGGTTGGTAGTAGTGGGGGTCTCTGGGTGTAAGGTGCTAGGTGGGGTGGGTGACGGAATATGTGGGTGAGTTTGGGTTGGCTTTGTTTTGAGGTGGAGTGGTGGGAGGTGCGGACACTGTTGCACTGGCAGTGGCAGCGAATGTTCTTGTGAGAGGAGGAGGGGCGGGGTCTGAATGTGTGGTTGTTTGGATGGGTTGAGGACGCCGTATAGCCGCTGCGGCGTCAGAGCGGGCCTTACTTAAGTAAGGGTATTTTGGGTTGACGGAAACATGGTCGCCTCCACAGTTGGAGCAGAGGGGTGGGGTGGCAGTGTAGGTGGTGTAGTGGTGGCCCACTACACTGCACTTTGAGAAGACTAGGTCTGCTTGGTATGTACGTTTTATGTGTCCGGTTTTGTAACACTGGTGGCATTGTGTTGGTCTTATGTTATGTTGTGACTCCATGTTACCGCAGATCTTGATACCCTGGTCTAGCAGCAGTGTTTTGTTGTTTTCGTCGGCCAGTGTAATCACAATCCAGTGTTTAGTACGATTAAAGTACAGGTCTGTGATGACCTCCTCCCCATACTCCTGTCTGAGGTGTGTGTGGAGGTCATCAGTGGAGAAGGCCAACCATATGGGATTGGTCTTTGTGATGCGTATTTGGTTTCTTTTAATTACACCGTCGGCTAATTTTGTTTGAAGGTCTAGTGCGGCGAGTGTGTCAGAGGTGGTTTGATGGAATGTAACTGCATCCTCCTGTGAGCGGAAGACGAGTTTATGGCCTGTATGTGTTTTGATTATGTTTGTGATGTGGGTGTCGTGTGTAGCGGCTAAGTTTAGGAGTGTGTGTTCGTTGTTTGTTGTGGGCTTTTGGGTTTGATGTGTGTAGCAGTGCGAGGTATGACGTGTTACTTGCAATTTTTTTTAACTTCTTTCTTTTTTCTTTTGGCAGGCCCCCAGCCCCGCCAATAATGGGCGTTTTCGGTCTCGATATGGGCCCGTTTCTTACGGAAAAATGGAATAACCTTGAACTTTTGGGAGTTCGTGGCGATCTTCCATCTTTTTTCGAACCTGTTGACGGGGTCGATTTTTCTGGCGGTAATTTCTGCTATGAGGTCGGGATTTTTGAAAGGAGCAGACATAATCTGAGAGATCTCGTCCGCGAACTGAGCATACAGGGTGTCCTCCCTCACCGGATCTGGTAGGTTGAGGGTATATATATTGTAGAGGAGGGGGCTTAGGCACCCACCTTGCGGTACACCTGCAGTTAGTTCGAAGTCTGGTCCCATGTGATTGTATATTTGTAAGTATGCTTTTCTGTCTGTCACGTAGTCGCAAATATTTTTTTCCAGTCTTAGGTTTAGTAAGAGTCTTAGTATTATGAACTGAAGCCAGTTCTCCATACTTTGTCAAACGCCTTCTTCACATCTCTGAGCACCAGGTCAGCGTACCTTTTTTGGCTAACAATCTTCGCCAGTTTTTCGGTGATGACTGCTAGCGCCGTATCGGTCCCTCTTCCTCTTCTAAATCCATGCTGGTGTTGATTATGGAGGTAACGTAGGTCAGGACAGACAATGTCTTAAATAGTAAAGAGTGGGGGGTTAAAATGGCTACCTGCATTAAAACCCTAACTAAGGGGTACAAATTCTTTAAACACTTTAATTTGTGATTTAATATAATTAGATATGATAGGATCTAGGCTAAGCAATCCAGGGCTAATATTAAAATTTGGGAAAGTATTAATAGAGATACACTCAAAAATATTTCTTGAAATTTAGTTTGTACATTTAATAATAGGTTTAGCAGTACTCCAATTAATAGTATGATCCTGACTATAGATATGTAAAAATAATGCAGATTGTTGACAAAAATTACGAACATTAGTTTGGTGCTGTTTAACTCTAACATTCAATTCTTTACCTGTCCGTCCTAATTGCATTTTTTACAATTATTGCAACCAATATAATATACAACCTGGTTTAAGGGGTAAATCATTTACGAGAAGGCGATGGATAGTGTTTTCATATTTAAAAATAACATTTATGTTCAAAGGTTTTAGTAAAAGAGGTAATTTAATGAAACTTTGGTTAAAAGGTAAAACTAATACATTTTTGGCATGCAATTTAGGGATGTTACGATTAGGTTGATAAAATGAACGCTTAGCAGAATTACAACAATTTTTAAGTACGTAGAAAGGGTAACACAAATTTAAACCTATATTATATATCCTATCAACCGATAATTAGAATAAAAATGGATGTAAAACGAAACATGAGTTGGCTTCCGGAAAACCGAGAACTTAAGACCTTGCGGCGTACGGTTTATGTACCATGGCGTCTATAAAAGATAATTTTCCGGCTTCTTCTAATTCATGAGTGAAATTAATTGAGGGTACGAGGTTATTTACCGCACCAAGAAAATAAATTACGTTACACTCAATAGGCCAAATACAAAATACATCATCTACATAACGGTACCAAATAGCATTTTGGGCGAGGATGGGAGCTAGTAACTTAGACTTAAAAAATTCCATATACAAACAACTCAACAACGGGAAGAGAGGGTTTCTCATAGCCATGCCGAAACGTTGGAGATATCATTAATCATTAAAACTAAACGAAGATTTTAAGATGCAAAGTTTGATTAAATCTATGCAAACATGTGTAGGAATGGGCAAAGAAATTTGTTCAAGTGCTTCCGGTAGCCACATGATTATCTGTGTATTATTTTCCTTTGGTATATTTCAAGCATTTATATATATATATATATATATATACATATATATATATATATATATATATATATATATATATATATATATATATATATACATATATATATATATATATATATATATATATATATATATAATCCTACTAAAACGCATATTATCTTCAGAAAGTAGTCTTTAACACCTACAGAAACTGATTAATGGTAAACAGCGTACTTTCCTGGCCCAACGATACAACCAGATAAATTTTGTACGAAAATGACTCGTGTTATCCAACCAGGACAAATTTTTACACAAAAAAGAAGTAAAATGAGTGCATAGAATTAGTACAAATAGTTAAGAAAATCGAGAATAACGCGAAATGCTGCAAACAGCCTCGTCAATCTTAAATTACCTTGGTGCGATACAGATAATAGGGATAGGTTATTCGTAATATTCAAGTGAACTTAAACATATGCATGTGTAACTATTATAAGCTCGATCAAGGATGTTCTGAAGCATACTCACGACTGCACATACCTATTATTAACAGGGAATTAATTTGCCAAACCGTTTACCTACTCAGTCGAAGTAACAACAGGTAACAAATTGTTTGTCCTCTCTTTATTGATGTTTGACCTTAACCTCTGACATGTTGGAAACGCTCAGTTTTTAGGGGCGGTGACAACATGCCTCCAACATAGTATTGTTTTATAATATAGTAAAGCCAGTTTTATTCGGTGGTCAGAAATCATAACCTATGCTGCTTATGTATGGCACGATGTCAAAGTATGTAAATAGTTATTTTAGCTCCGTTTATCAATTTCCTTCCCATCACATTTTGTTTTACACAGAACTGTGAAAGATGGAATTTTATTTGCTCAATAGCTTGAACGTCAAAAAGACGCTAAGAACGATACTTTTATATGTATTCGTATGTAGCTGTATGGATCTATTCTTTTTATCTGATCCAAAATACTGAAACCAAGGAGTATAATTTTTACCCCCAAAAGAGCGAAAATGGTTCACAACAAATAAGTAATAAGAACATAGCAAAGAAGGAGTCTGAAAAAGGCTAATCAATAGCCTATACCAGGCAACTCCTGTTCCTAGTACCCAGTTTGGTCCCACCTATCATCCTAACCTATAAATCTATCCAATCTTTTCTTAAAACTGATCAGGCAGGACGCTTTTATCACATGACTACTGAGCCTATATTTCATACATTTATCACTCGATTTTTAAACTAATTCCTACTAATCTCTTTCCTAAGCCTAAACTTACCCAGCTTGAGCCCATTGTTATGTGGTCTGTTCACTAAAAATAAAAATTTTACCTGTTTCCCTTATTATAACATTTTACCCACTTGAAGACTACAATAAAGTCCACTCAAACTCTTCTCCTTTGTAAAATAGCAAAATCTTTATAATTTCTCTATGTGAAAATAATATAGGAGGGGCTTGAAGAGGTTGAAGAGGTTGAAGGGAGTGCTCGAATTTAAATCGCGCTACCAAAAGAGAGCATCACACAAAACAAGTTCTACTGACCAAAACGTTGCGTGCCCTCACTTATTCTGATTTATGTCCTTACGACTTTGAAAACTTTCAAAAATTCCCGGAGTAACCTTGGGAGGACCTTGGCAATTCTATCATTCGAAAGAGAATGTAAAGACCTCAAGTGTTTCAAATTTCATTAGAATCGGCCGAATAGTTATGGTTATTGCCCCCCTCCAAAAAATTCCCTGGCTAACCTTGGGATGACTTTAGCAATTATATTATTTCAAATGGAATGTAAAACAATATAAATGTTTCAAATTTCGTTGGAATCAGCCGAATAGTTATGATGTTTTTGCAAAAATAAACTCATTCCCAGGCTAACGTTAGGAGGACCTTAGCAATTATATCATTCGAAAGAGAATGGAAACATCATGAGAGTTTCAAATTTCGTTAAATCTGCCTAGTATTGTCTAGAATAATATAACATTTTATAGCAGAGCCTAGTATAGTCTCTAATAGTATCCTGGCAAAACCTAGCTTACCGTAGGATAGCCCACCATAGTATTACCTCACCTAGAATAATAAAGCCTAGCATAGTATAGAATAGCCTAGATTGCCTAACATAGTAAGTCCTGCCTAGCATAGCATAGTATAATAGAGTATCTTATGTCATAGCATAACCTACCATAGTATAGCCTAGCCTAGCATTGGATAGCCTTGTCTAGCCTAGCCTAGTTTAGTACAACCAAGTCTAGCCTATGATTCCCTATAATAGTTAAACTTACCATACCATACTCTAGCGTAGCTAGCATAGTATAGCCTAGCTTTACTTAGTATAACTTTGCCTAACATAATATGACTTAGCCTAGACTAATCTAGCTTAGCCTAGCAAAGAATGTATAGTATGGCCTATCCTAGCCTAGAAACCATGCTAAAGTCTAGCCTAACAAAAACTAGCCTAGTGGAGCATAGCATATATAGGATAGTAAAGGTTACCATAATATAGCATAGTATAGCATAGACTAACCTAGTATAGTTTAGAATAGTTTAACATAGTATCACCTAGCCTATCCTATCCTCGTATAGCCTAGGTAAGCCTAGCCTAGCAAAACCGAGCATAGCCTATCTATCATAGCATACCTTACTCTAATCTAGCTTAGCATAGTATAGAATAAACATAGTATAACCTAGCCTAGCGTAGTATAAACTACTCTAGCATAGTATAGCCTAGTTTAGCATAGTATATCCTACCCTATTATAGCATGGTATATCTTGACATAGCACACCCAACCATAGTCTAGCCTAGCCTACCTTAGCCTCTGCTAGCTTAGCATAGTACGCTCTAATCTAGTCTAGTCTAGCGTAGTATAGTACAGCATAACCTTGCATAGCATAGCATTCCCTTGTATAGCCCAGCATAGTATATCATAGCATAGAATGCCCTAGAATAGCATAGTATAACTTAGAATGGCCTAGTATACCTTAGCCTAGCCTAGTATAGACTAGCATATATAGACTAGCATAGTATATTTTAGAATAACCTAACTAGGTATAGTATACCTGAACCTATCACAGTGTATCCTAGCCTAGCCTAGCCTAGCCTAGCTTATCAAAGTAGGGCCTAGCCTGCCTAGCAGAGTATAATGTAGCCTAGCTTAGCGCAACCTACAATTGAATATTAAAACTTAGTCTAGCCTAGCTTAGCTTACCTTAGTCTAGTATAGCCTATCTTAGTATAGCCTTGCTTAGCCTAGTTCAATGGAGCCTATCCTAGTATATTCTATCCTATCCCATCCTATCCTAGTATATTATATCCTATCCCATCCTAGCCTAGTTAGTATATTCTAGCATAGACTAGCATCTCCTAGTTAGCATATTCTAGCCTAGACTAGAAAAGCTTAGTGTATTATAACATAGCCTACTTTACCATACCATACCCTAGCCTAGTTAGTATAGTATAGTATATCATAGTATTGCCTAGCCTAGGCTTGCAAAGCATGCATAACATAGCCTAGCCTACCTACCCTAGCAAAGCTTCGCTTATTCTCCTAGCCTAGTATAGCGAAGACTAGGCTAGTGTAGGCATAGCTTAGCGGAGCCTAGCCTAGTATAGCCTTTCATGCCCTACCTAGCCTAGCCTAGCATAGTATAACCTAGCCTAGCATTAACTATCCTAGACATGTATAGCCTATACTATACTATTATACCCGAATCAAGCATAGTTTATTATTGGCTATCCTAGCATATCATATTATAGCCGAAATTAGAATAGTATATCTTACCCCTGTACATTATATCTTAGCATAGCTTAGCATAGTATAACCTAACCTATAATCGCCTAGCATAGCATAGCTAATTCTAGGCTTGCCTAGCAGATTATAGCCTAGCCTAGTCTAGTCTACATAGTATCGGCCGACAAGTTATGATATTGCCAAAACAAAATAATTCCTAGGATAACCTTGATATTTATATCATTTGAAAGATGATGCAAAACAACATAAGGGTTTAAATTTTTGTTAGAATCGGCCGAATAGTTACAATGTTATTACAAAAAAAAGGAAAAGCAAAATGGGGACAGACCGACCGACATAGTGAGATGTAGAGTCGCTCGCGACCTGACTCACACGCGATTAAAAATTGCCGAGGGAGATGCGTAAATATAGTGTTGATGCAAATAAAAGTGAAAATATGTGGAAGGTATATATAGCAAGGAGCAGTTGTTTAGACAGAGAAGGACACAATCCTCCAGAAGCAGGCCGCAACAAGGTTGCCCATACACCACCTGAAACCTCAATGCATATATATATATATATATATATATATATATATATATATATATATATATATATATATATATATATATATATATATATAAGGTATATATGTATATATAAGGTTCCTTCAGGTTAAATACGCATAATTTACTCTATGGAGGGTTATCCAAAAATGTTTAGTTTAAAAGTTACTAAGACTTATAAGTGAGGGCGTGTCGTCGGGTAAATGAAAAATTAAATTAAGGATAAGTTTACTTTGTAGGAATACAGAGTTTGAAGTTAGGTTAGTAGCCACAATAGGTGTCCGAAATTCTGCCCATCTGCTGCGATGCATGCGTGGAGGCGCCGGCGGAATGATTGCTGAAATCCTGCGAAGACACCAGGGGATTCAGCAATCTTTGCACAGGCATCAATAATCCTGCCGATAAGTTCTTCTTCGAACGGAACTGGTGTTTCGTACACTAAACTCTTTAGGTGTCCCCAAAGATAGAAGTCTATGGGTGTCATGTCAGGAGACTTGGGTGGCCAAGAGATTGGTCCGCAACGACCAATCCAGCGGTTTGGATACCGATCATCCAATAACTTCCTAACAGCAATCGTGAAGTGTGCCGGTGGACCATCTTGTTGGAACCACATTTCTCTGCGAATCACCACGAGAACATCTTCTAGCAACCCGGGTAGTACTTCATCAAGAAACGCCTAATAATTGCGTCCAGTGATTCTTTCTGGCAAGATGTAAGGGCCGATGAGAGAGTTGTCAATCATGCCCGCCTACACATTTATAGAGAATCTATCTTAGCGACTGCTTCCCCGTATACCAGTGGATTGATGTGGGACCACAAATGCAGATTATGCGTGATGAATATTCCCTCTCGCGTGAATGTTGCTTCATCCGTGAAAAGAACTTTTGATGCAAAATCGGGTTCTTGTCCTTGTTGTAAAAACCACGTAGGAAATTGAACACACCGCGGATAATCGTCAGCATTTAAGCTCTGAACTCGCTGAATGTGAAATGGATGTTGAAGGTTGTGATGCAGCACGCGCCACACCGTACTGTGACTTGCAGGAAAAAGATTTGCTGCAGTGCGTGTGCTTGTTGTTTGATCATTATGAAAATGTTGAAGTATGTCGTCCTCCATCTCAGGGTCTCTTACACTTCTAGAGCAGCCTCTATCGGGTCTTACAACGCGAAATGATCCGGTTTCACGCACTCTACTATGTATGGCTGCAAATTTTTTATGCACAGGCACAATATGTCTGTGGGATATCTTTCACTGTACATTCTCGCAGCTCTCCTAGAATTCCGTTTGCCACACCGTAAATTAAGTGCATATCTGCAAGTTCACTATTCGGTAGTTGATCCATTTTCGTTCACTGCTGAGGGTAAACTACCTCCCCAACTGCATCTGTATCTTCGCTGTCGAGTGTAGTAGCCTACTAACCCGGAATTTATATGCAAAGGTGAACAGGTTAATTAAATCGTACTTTAACATTACAAGTCTTCGTAACTTTTAAACTAATAAACTAAACATTTATGGATACCCCTCCATAGAGTAAATTATGCTTATTTAACCTGAAGGAACCTTAAGTAAAGTTTGTAGTGTACTAACGGCATACTTTTAACTGTGATCAAAGCGGTGCTCGCTGCCTCAGTACGCCTGGTTCGAATCGCTTCCCTGCACGGATTTTTCTTAAAAAGGTAATATAAATATTACTGCAAGGAAAAATTATTCCGTTTTCTCTTTCAATGTGGTTTAATGGATTCATTTCCATCATTCTCTCGTGCTACTTTGAGATATATATATATATATATATATATATATATATATATATATACATATATATATATATATATATATATATATATATAAAATCGATGGGGTTGCTGCTAGTCAGACGAATCACTAATTTCACCAGGAATGAGAGTACATAGATGAATTTCTTGGCATTCTATGTACTCTCATTCCTGGTGAAAATATATATATATATATATATATATATATATATATATATATATATATATATATATATATATATATATATATATTTAGATATTTTAGTATATATCACATTAACTAGATACTCGTATGTATTCGTTGCAAAAAATATTAAAACTCACTATTTGAATCCGATTTATTTACGAACAAAACTAGTTTCAGCTTTTGCCATTATCAACTGTCGAATGAAAGGTATGATATGCGACTCCAGTATATTAAGGCAAAAATTAGAAATAAACAAAATTAAAACAATAGAAATATAATGAAAATTATAAATATGTTTATGGATGGGAAAACAATTGTTAATCGCCACGAGTGAGCCATTCTGGCGGTTTATAAATGGATTGGGCAACAGTATTCAAGATATATTTGTTAAATCTATATTGTCATTCAGAAATATTTAAGTTATTGACCTTGATAATAATAATTGTATCAGTAATCCTCCTTTATATATAATTGTTGGATTTATTCATTATTTTAGCTTGGTTAAATTCGATTCTATGTATGGTCATAATTTTGCATATGAGCGAAGAGACTGAAAGAAAGTGAGCTTCTTGTGATATCTGCGCGGTGTTCTTTGATCCTATTACTAAAGTGACCTGACTCAAAAATGTAGGATTTCGCACAAAATCTTTACAGGGTATTAAATATACACCTGCATCTTGATTAGTGGACGCAGTTTGGTGAAAGACTTTTTGGATGGTTAGTGTGTATTTCTTGCACCGTATATATATATATATATATATATATATATATATATATATATATATATATATATATATATATATATATATATATATATATATATTATATATATATATATATATATATGCAAAAAAAATGATAAATTACAATATTTGAATCCGATTTATTTACAAACAGCGACTCCAGTATATAAAAGCGAAAAATAGGACTATGTAAACAAAATGGAAACAGAGGAAATAAAATGAAAGATATAGATATATGTTTGGTTCCGTGGGCAACTTTTAATTCCTGCGAACGGCCGATTCTGGCGGTTTATAAATATATTTGGCAACATTAATCGAGATATTTTCGTTAAATTTAGATTGTCCTTAAGATATATTAAAGTTATCGACCATGCTAATAATGATTGAGTCAGCAATCCCCCTCTCACTATAATTGTTGAATTTATAAAGAATTTTGGCTTGTTTGAATTTGATTCTCTGGTCATAATTTTGCATATGAGCAAAGAGACTTGGGGAAAGTGAGCCTCTCCTGATATCTGCTGGATGTTCTTTGATCCTCCTACTAAAGTGATCTGACTCTCCAATGTAGGACTTATCACAAATTTTACAGGAGATTAAGTATACACCTGCGTCCTAGTTGGTGGGACACAGTTTGGTCAAAGACCTTTGGATGGTATTTGTGTATTTGAATGTAATATTTATGTCATTTCCGTTCGCATACGATTTTAGTTGGCTAAGGCTGGAGCATATGTGAAGATTATACATTTTTTAAAGTTCTTCCTTTGGGGTGTGGAGATGGAATAAAAGTTTTTTCTGGCCTTAGAATGGCATTTGTTTATGAAATAAACAAATATAGAATTTATTTGAAAAACGAAATATATAGTTGGGCCGCATTTTATAATGATTGATATATGTATATTAACAATATACTTTATACTCTTCTATTATCATATTAAATCAATAATTATACTAATAGGCTAAGGTTGGAACACAAATTAGTCCAATGACTAGATTACTTAATTAGGAAAACTAAATGAAAAAAATCCAATTATTTCCAATAATTATTCGTTCGCGTGTTAGCCTCTTTCATTTCCAAGAACGCAGCTTAGGAATCCCTGCGCTAGATAATAATTTTAATAATATCAAAGATGTTAGAGAGTCTTTGTAGGTTTTATATTTTGGGGTAAATATAAAAAAACGAACAATTATCATGTAATTTGGGAATATACTAAAGATTGAAGCACACTAATTTGTCCATTACTATTTGAGCGATTGGTAAGGTAAACACATCCATAATTTATATTTATTAACAAAGTCAGGTTTGAATTCTTCTTGTTGTCATAACTCAGGGGGCTTGAAGATCACGTGGAAGTAGAGCTTTCTTAGAGGTTACTCTTAAGTCTAGGACTTGCCGTGGAGAAAACCAGAGAGTGTGTGAATGACAATAATGTGGCTTTCTCGTGCCTGCTAGAATAAGTAAGCCTCGAATGGTGTGAAGTTTCCAGGTGTCGCCATCAGCTGGTTGCGAGTGGTCGGTGGCTGCACAACCAGCCCCAATTATAATATACCTTATTACCTATATTCTGATAGTGAATGGAGAACACGAAGACAGAATTGCGTGGCCCTCTCTCAAACAACCATTTGTGCTGAAAGTGAATATAGAATGGATATAAACCTATGCAAAAAATGAGTTGCAGGATGACAAAAGGTGAATTTTAACCTACCTCCTCTTCATAATACGAAGTCTATTTGATGGCCGCTGTGCTAACTAGGTCACTAAAGATTTGATCAACGCTCATTGAAAGAATATTTATCAGTATGGGGTCAAATACGAATTAGGATAATCCCAATCCACCGATTTGGTAGGAAGAACTTTTCATTCGTTTAAATCTACTAGTGTGGAAATTCGTTTTTTTCGGGTGCTGAATCAAACGCTAAATGAAGATTTAGGCTTTTCACAAGGAGGAAATTTAATAAAGGGTGTATAATGTTATAAAACTTTGTGAAAGATAAACGGGTTTTACGGAAGATTTCACATTTTCACTCACTCTAGTTTTAAGGAGCATTGGTTGGAGGAGTGATTGAGACGTAAAGCGTTTATCAACAGATTTATAAAAGTGCGGAAAAAGAAGACTGGAAAGGTTAGTCGTACGAACACGTTCACAATTAATATTCTTTGAGACAATGTCAGATTGGAATTCTCCTTCTTCCTTCAAGTCAGATGGCTTGCAGTTTACTGGGATGGAGAACCTCTTGGAGGTTGATATGAAAGCTAGCACCCGTCGCACTTGCATTAGCCAAAATACGAAATGGGAGGAATTGAAATAGATACCTTAATTCGTGAGCTGAGAAAAAAGCAAGTTTGGTCTCTTGAAAGGACACACAGCACTTTACGTCTAATTCAATGAAGATTTGCTGCATTTGTATTCATCCTTCAGGAGGTCTTTTAGTGGAGTTATAATAGAGGCCGCTTTTTTTTAATTCGGAGAAAGCCACAAAAAGCTCTCTTCCAAACATAAACAATTTTGTCTCCTCTGGGGAAGACTGCTTCTGAAAATCTAATGGGGCCACTTTCCAATATGATGTTTTTCCAAAGTACTCCCCAAACCGTCTCAAGTGCATCAGACAAAATGTGAATTGGGGCATCCTGGAATAAATGCCTTCATTCGGTTAATGAGGAAATAACAAATTTCGTCTCCTAAAAGGCACACGCAGCACTTTTCGGCCAAATCAATGGAGATTTTCTTCTTTTGTGTGCATCCTTCAAGACTTCTTTTTGCGGGGTTAAAATAAAGGCGTAATTTTATTACTTAGGAGAAGGTCGCAAAAGGCTTTCTTCTAAACATAGACATTTTTGTCTGATCTGGGAACAACTGCTTCTAAAAAAGCTAGCGGAGCCAGCCTCCCTTCTTATGTTGTTCTAAGGTGACCTCTATACCTTTATCTCTCGCATCAGTCAAAATACGAAATGGAGCGTCCTTGAATGAATGCCATAATTCAGTGGCTGAGAAATAGCAAACTTAGCCTCCTCAAAGGCACACGCAGCATCATGCAGCCAATTCAATCATAATTTGCTACGTTTGTGTGCATCCTCTAGGAGCTCATTAAGTGGGGCTAAAATGGAAGCAGCCTTTTTTGTACATGATATCTGTAAAAATAGTATATACTTATGAATTTCCTTAAAGACTTACATTAGAAGAGTGCAAACAAATTACGCATGTCTGCAACTCTGTCAGGTAGAGGTGAGATGCGCTGGTTGGTTAGGAGGTATCCCAGAAATTCGAGTCCATCTCCTCTTAATTGGCATTTGTGGGCTGTCAACTTTAGACCAAAGAGCAATAAGCGGTCGAATGCCCCCTTAGGTGTACTTATTCCGTTTCATGATCTGCAGAGTAGAGCAAAACATCGTCTATAAAAGCGAAACCAATAAAAAATTAGGCAAGACTTTAAGAAAACGCATAAACGTTTGAGAAGATAAGCATAAACCGAAGAACATGTACAGAAAAATGTAACGACCAAACGGCGTGGTTGCACATATATTTTTCTCACTCATCGGTTTCACCTGACTTTGATGGAAGGCTTTTAGCAGAGACCGTTAGGAAAAGATAGAGATCAAGTAGAAGTTTATTAGAATAGACCGGGATAGGCTGACTTGAGATAGTTTGTTGTAGCGCGGAGACCATCGAAGTTTGACGTCTCTCCTGAGGTGAAGCCAAAAGTATAGAGATGGTAGAGCCGCTGTTAACGAGGAAGTTGATTCTCGTATTTGGATCCCGGATCAAGAGGCATGACTTCGAGGCATGCATCGCCCCCACGGTGAGAGCGGAAGTAGGCTTATGGAATCTCCCGGAGGAAGGTGCCTCTGAGTTGGAGCTGGTGGCGCAGACGGAGGGCACCGAAGATGGGGTGAGAGAAAGACAACTCTGACCAGGTGAGTTTAGGTTTAGTATTTCATCGTGAAATGCAGTTATTTCCCGTGGATACTCCGATGTTGAATGGTGAAGTTTAGATGTGAAAATTTTAGTGAAGTGCCTGAATGATGCATCGTAGTGAGATTGGTAGCTGCTGAAGAGTTTGCGAATTCATCAGGACGCTCTTGGGTAGCTTACGACAGCAAATGGGGTGCCCTTTGGAGCAAGCAGGAGAAAATAATAAAAAATGGTCTTTGACTTCATTTCACAAGAAAACCACAGGGCGAGAGACAGCAATAGGATACACCTCTGAATTTCTGGTGATACCAGAAACAGAAAGATGACTTACTTTCTGGGTTTCGCGTCGGGTAAGAGCCAGAGCGATCCGAGAACGAAGAGCGTGAGCGGAAACCAGGACTCTTGTCTCGGAACGAGTTTTTGCTCCGCATCCCTTTAGTCAGATTCTGGAGCGCTTTGATGAGTTGATCAATTTTGTCTTCTAACGAGGGGCAGCCATTGCAGTCTTCGGCGGCGGAACAGTTACGCGGACTTCAATAGTTCTTACCATTGTAGGCGCAGCGGCGAATAGATACTGGCTACCTAACGCCTCTTGATCTAAGATTCGAGCGGCAGTTCCTGCTTCGCTGTCGAGGGGTTGAACTTTCATTAGCGCATCTATGATGTGTGTCAAATGAATCGAGAGACGACTGAGGAAGGCTTGTCTCAGCTGTGCCAGCTGGAAGTCGGCTTCACGGCGTTTTGGAGCTACCGAAGAAGAGTTATGGTCTTCTGGCCCACTAGAGTGATGTTCTTGTTGATGTTCTGCTGTTGTTCTTATAGAGAGGGTCCGTGGTACCGAAAGATAATGGCCTTGAGAGCCTCATAGGTTCTCTGTTCTCCTGGCAACTTGAATGACGACTCCGTTGCTTCCATGATGTCTGATGGTAAATTTGATAAGGCCAGCCTGAATTTAGTCTTTGTGGGAGAGAGACATTTTGCGCCTCAAATGCCCTCTCACAGAGATGCTGTCATTGTTTCCACCTACCTGTTAAATATTGAAATACTTGAATTGCCGAAACAAATTTCGTGTTAGGGTTAGAGGACTACTGGTTGTTTTGTTCTTGAATATCCATAATGAGTGCGTACAGAATTCTGTTCAGCGATAAGGAAGTTATCTGATGCATGCTTGAGACACCGATAAAGCGGTTAGTTATACACACACCCTCACAATTAATATTCTTTATTGACAAGATCAAGCTGGAGTTCTTCTTGTTGCCTCAAGTATGTAGCTTGTAGATGGCGTGGATGGATAGCTTGTTGCGGTTTGATGTGAAAGCTGGCACTTGGCATGGAGCGAAAGAGGCAGCGAACGTTGTGTGAATGACAATTGATGCGCCTTTCCCGTGCGTCCAAATTAAGTAAACCTCGAACGACTGAGGTTGCCAGTTATCGCCAACATGCAGTTTCAAGCGGAATATCGCTAACTGTTATTAAGTTAATGTTGGAAAAAATTCTGTTAACCGAAGTATTCGGTGAGGAGGAATCTTTTGGGTTGGTACACGCTTTCGACCTTTTGTATTTTTTACAAATAAAGCAGATTATTACAATGATTCCAAATATGTATCTTTTTTATATAAAAAAATAATCCTAAATCCCTCCTACACTCATGGCCAAAGGTTTTGAGACTAATCTATATATATTTTTCATTTGTTTTTAAAATATACGTGATAGGAATAATTATTCTAATATTTAAATTATTGCCGGTTTATTATAAAAGTCAGCATTTCAGAAAATAAGAAAAACTGCCTTCCTCCGCTGAATCCCAAATCTGGTCCTGTTCCTGGAGGAGGTGAGTTTCAGTCCCTGGGTCTTTGCGATTCAATCAAAAGGGTAAAATGATGACAAATAGAATTAAATGAAAGATGTTCTGTAATTATAATCTATTTTGCAATAATTGGGTTTTTTTTAAATAAATGTTTGAATCTTTTTCAATTCCAGTAATGATTCTTTCCAAAGAAAAACGTGCAGCTATTGTTGCTCTGCACCAAAGAGCATTGAAATGCAAGCTGATAATTGCTTACGATAATGCATCAAGAAGTACCTTCCTTAGGATCATTGATGACTCTAAAATGACTGCTTACACTCGTGTGAAAAAGTCTTCTAGATCAAATACTGGTAAAGTCCCAGCTCAAGGATCGGGCTGCTTCCAGTGCCAAGCCTTCTCACTAGTTGAAATAATCACGTCTGAACGCTTCAGCGCGCACAGTGTGCCGGAGACTTTTCGACGAAGGTTTCAACTAGAAGGAGCTGCGAAGAAACTTCATCTCACCAAGAAGAACCTTACGGACAGGCCACACTTTTTAGGAAATATAAAAAATGGATTGCTGAAGACTGAGGCAAAGTGATATTCACTGATGAAGATCCCTTTCGCTTGTGGAGGTTCTCAAAGATCTCTGGAGTCCTGTGCTTTCCCGACTTCTGTGCCGTGCCCACGATCAAGCATCCGGACATTCTCCATGCTTGGGGCTGTTTCTTATCGAAGGGAATCGGAGGACTAACAATTTGGCCCATGAACATTGCCGTGAGCTGAAATGATACCAAAATGTGCTTCATTAGCAGTTCATGACCAATTTGAAAATGATACCTGAATTTTAAGGGTACTGGCGCACCAGGTCACAAAGCAAATGCAATATCAAAGTTCGTGGTTCAAAATAACAGTGAGCTTTGTGAATTTGACTAGGGAATTTGCCAGATTAAACTCATTAGCGATTTTGTAGGCTATAATAAAACTGGAGGTTGATAAACAAAAGCCATCCAATTGGCAGCAGTTAAAGGCGGTTATTGAACAAAATTTGAACTATATCAGTCAACATGTCCTTAAAACTTTACTATCCAGATTTCAAAACAAATTAAAGCAGTCCTGAAGAACAAGAGACATAATTGTAAATATTGACTTCTTGCATCAATTGACTATATTTATTAATAAAATGAGTTTGGGCTCTATTTTTTTCTATATTTCACCTTCAAATTATGAATTAAACATCAAAATAAAATGAAAAGTTTTATTACTCCTATTAATTTACTTACATGAAAAAATATAGTAGTCTCAAAACTTTCGGCCATGCCTGTAAAATAATGTTTCAAGTCGATTGTAATCTTTGTCCAAGAAAGCTCCATTCCATGAATTGCCTAGTCTACCTCTTTATTGTGTAAATTCAAAAGGTGTAGAAATACGAAAATACAGACCTATTTAATAAGATTTTACGCTGTATTATGAAGGTTAAGAATTAAACTAATAGATTAATTGAAAACCATTAAAAGTTATATTGTTTTAAATGTTAAAAATATTGTATCATAATAAGATATCCTAACCTAAACTTACCTTAACCTAACTTTATAACTAATGATTTCTCAAAAACTAACATATTTGGACTCAGGTTAAGAAACTGTTTTAATAGTAAAATTAAAAAAGATTGGAAAACGTATATCAACGTAATCTAAACTTAACTAACTTGAAAACTAATAATTTCTCAAAAAATGGAAAGATATATTTGTAATCACGGTAAGAAAATGCATTAGCAAAATGCTTCAGCTGAAAGATGGTTAAACACCGTTGTTTACTTAAAAGGGGTTATCATTATTAAAAATTAACATAAACTAAAAATCAAACCCGATAAGGCCAAATACTCCAACTAATAACTAATTCACAGACAATGACACACAAATAAGAGTATGGACTTGATACCTGAACAAGTCAACCTTAATTGTCCTAAATTGTCCTCAGATAGATTAATTGACAAGTAATAAATGTCTAAAGGGCAAAAATACTAAACTTAAATAAAAAAAGACAAAGCGAATTATATTATTGAAGAGTGAATAAACAAAAGTGAGGTAATAAACTCAAAGTTAAGTGAAATTAAGTGCAAAGTGCTTAAACGTAGTGAGGTACTACACTCTAAGTTAAATTGAAACAAAGTGAAAAGTGTGTAAATTACAAAATAAACAAATATATATAAACTAACATTACAACAGATACAATATACACGAAACTAACAACAATCAACATTAGTTCAAACAACCTAAATGCTCATGAATGCATGAATGCCACAATAATTATGAAAGAAAGAGAAATTCAAACAACGAGTTGCGCATCTCTTTATAAAGTTTGGTCAGTGATCTTGAATAAAAGAGCATCTCTCCCGCTATCTTTTTGAAGTTTAGCCACTGATCTTGAAATAAAAGAGCTAAAAGCAACGGAAGGTACTGAGTAATTGAGTAATGCGTGTTTTGGATTCACGAAAGCAGAAGGTCCACAAAATGGAGTTGGTCCATTCTTTCCATCTATCCACTAAGACAAGAAGGTCAACATAGATCAATTTCGATTCTATTACTCTCTTCTCTCACTTCAAATCGTTTACTCCTCCTCCTATTCCTTCTCCTCCTCCTCGTCTTCCTCCTCTTCTCCAGCTTCCTTGGCTCTCGTCGACCCTTCCTTATCTGGGTCCATTGGATCCTTTGGGGGAGGCAGGGAGAATTAGGAAGGGTCGACCAGAGGCACCTCCCTTTTCCCCTCTATCAGCAGGGGTAGGAGGGTGGAGAGATGTATATGCCGATGACGAATTTTTTTTTCCTACTATCCAAAATTTAACCCTTTGGTAATCACCAAGTGGAGAATTAGACAGAAAACACACAAAAATAAATGATGGAAACCGGGTGGCGGAGGCGACAAGTATATCAGAAGCCAAACCAAAAACACCCCGCCCCACACGCTAAATGGAACGAATAATGCACATTAATAACTAATTAGTCAAAATTGCGAATGGAAAACTAACTATTCTCTACATTGACAGCAATGGCTGAAAAGAAAAAAATAAATACTATCATTGCAACATCTTTAGAAGAATCGGTGCCAATATCATTCAAATATCTGGGTACGGCATCAATGTTAAAAATCGGGAACTATGGCGTAATTGTAATAGACCACACTCACACGCGCCAAGACGGAGTAGCGATAGCAATAAAAATAAATTTAAAATACTCTGAAATAAAATGCCTAGAAGAACTGTTCCTATAAATTAGAATCGACAAGGATTTCGAAGAATTGAAAATGGTAACAGGATATCAACGGCTAAGGAGATCTACTATCCATAATGAATCGAAACTATTCAAAAGAAAAACCTTGAATATTTATCTGGAATCTAAACGCCTGCAATATGGAAGAGAAAACTGCTTTAATTTTCTGCGAAAAAAATAAAAACTTACGGTGCCTCAGTCCAGATTTTTAAGGACAGGGGAGGACAGAAAAAAAGCTAGATATTAACTGCTATTCTTTTTGAGAATTATACAGACTCTGATTTAAACTGTGTGCACAAGCTGTAAGGGAAAATTTCCCTTAGCTTATTTTCACAGCATCTCCAACTTGAGGAGGCAATGTGCAATATGAAGACTGCTGGATAATGAACCTCAGCAACTAAGGAAGGAAGTTACAACATTAATGGAGATGATCGAGTTTGTGCGGTGCAACAACCTCACTACTCCCACTGTATCTGAGCCGCTCATCACCTACGACTAGGATGAGATAATATCGCCATACCCCGCAGAAACTGAACCCTTTAGGCTGGTTCGAAATGGAGCTGCTCCTCAACCCGTTTGTCGGAGCTTGCCAATAAAAACAGCTAATCATCATCAATAACTATAATTTAAGAGGGGATTTTTTTTTAGTATTTGAATAATAATTTCATCTTAGTTTGGTTATCACTTATGTTTACCTATCAAATTAATTTCTAATAATTCTTTTATAATATCAAAAAACAAAATGGTGAAGTTCAGAAATAAATATAAGTATCGAAATTTTGTGATTTTTTAAAACCCAATAATTACAAATTGTGAAGTTCAGAAAATTTATTTTTATATATCTTCTTCTCTATAACTTTATATTTTAGCAACGTGATATTTTGAAAGGGGGAAAATTTAGTTTAGAGTTCCTTTTTAAAATTATTATAATTGGCGTAGTTCAGAAAATTTATAAAAAAAATAACCATGGCTGCTTTTTAATAGATTTTAAATTTTAGTCTCAGTTGTGAAGTGCAAGCTCCACCCGTAGGGGGAGGTGCCGAAGCCATTGCCTGTTTTTTTTTATGTTTTAGATCCAAAACAGGAATATGACGAAATTATTATAGTGTCCGATTAAATTTCATATCAATTTGATGAGTTTTGTAGCAAAAACTCACGTAAGAGGAAACGATAATGTTACCCATGAATAACAATCGAAGAACTGAATGAATATTTAGATGGCTTCACTAGCGGAGCAACACAGGATACGGTTTACATCGTGCCTGTCGATAATGATAACTTATTTTCCATTAGGTCGGAAGAAATCCTGGCACGTTACGGAATACTTTCGAGAAGATTGAAAGAAAAGAGTAAGATGATTATTTTTTCAAGCATTCGACCTAGAGTTAGAGCGGCAAAAAGTTTCTATTGAAAGGAATCGTACATTAATAACTCCATTAGGGCTCTATTCCAGGAAGAAGGTATTCACTGCGTGAACTTGTGGAATAATTTATACGAGCGTCATGACTTCTCATAGACAATGGATTGCATTTAAACTCGATCGGGCTGAAAATGCAAGGTAGATTATTAAATAATGCAGGAAAGGTTTTTATTGACGGGTCCGAGCAGAATCCACACCCAGCGTAAGACAAAATTTCCAACAAATTGGATATAAATCGTGTGTAAGAGATTACACCCAGTGTGTTAGGAACAAGATAGATGAATTTAAAGCAAATTGTTGAATATCTTAGATAAAGACTTTATCGGATAATTCGATATAGAAGATTACAAAATGTTTAATAATGAAAGGAAATTAAGAAGATGAGTTCTTCTACAATGCCGGTAAAAAAAAGAATCCGATCACCATGAGAATTGTACTTATTTTCTTATACACAATTAATATTAAAAAGGATTTAAACATAATATATGTACATTCTTACCTTATACTATAGTCGCCGCAGCGATAAATGGACGATTGGGTGTTGCCGAATCGTAAACAGGTGTCAGCCCACTGGTGCCAAATCTCCACAGATCAATTCTCTCCTCCCTTTCCATCCCGTTTCCCCACCTTACTCTCTATCTCTGTCTTTCGCTTCCTCTCCATTTCTATCAAAATTGGTCTGTTATGGATGGTGATTGGTTTTTATTTGCAGGCACAGTATATATGTATTAATAATAAAAAACTTGATTTAAAAATAAATTTGGTCATCTTAGGATTTGAAATTAATGTGCGGAAATTAAGACTACAATTATTATCTATAGGCCGCCGGATCAAAAAGAATTCGAGGACGGACAGATGTTTAGGATACTTTCGGATCTAGTTTAGGTTGAAGGTCTGTTATCTGTGCAGACTTTAACTTTCCCATTGCGGAATTCGAAAATCAAATAGCAGATCGAGACGATCAATGGTTGTAAAAGTTTATAAATGAGAATTCCGTCATTCTGAGGGTAAAAAAACCGACTCGTTGGCAAAAAATATGAGATTTAAATATTATTTACGGCTGGAAATCTATTATAAAGCAGGCAATGGCTTCACTACTCCCCCCTGCGTGAGGAGTTTGGGCTTTACTACTAAGATTAATTTTAAAAAGGAACTCTGAACCAAATTTTCCCCCTTTCAAAATATCACGTTGCTAAAATATAGAGTAATAATAATAATAATAATAATAAGTCTTTTGTAATGCGCTCTTCAAGGCCTAAGGCCTTACCAGAGCACACGTTGTGCTGAGATGAGAATGGAAATTCAATGGAAATTCAAGAGGGGGAGAAGGAAATTCTGAAAAGATGCGTTTTCGGGAGACGCTTAAATGTGGTAAGAGAGGGAGAAGACCTGATTTCAGCAGGAAGAGCATTCCACAGATAGGCTTGCAGATTTAGAAGGAGCAGTCCCCCATTGGGCAGAGGGATGAACGAGGAATATTCAAAAGAGGTGCATGTGATGACCGAAGGGCCCGAGGGACATGGTGTGGAGAGAGGGCAGAAGAGAGGTAAGACGGGTCCTTGTTGTTTAGGGCCTTAAATGTGAAGAGAAGTATCTTGAAGTGAGTATGGTATCTGACAGGGAGCCAGCGCAGTTTATGCAGCAAGGGTTCGAGAGAGAGAAACAAGGGCGACGGAGGAGAAGCCAGACGGCATAGTTCTGTACAAGTTGAAGGGGGTGGAGAGAGGAGGATGGCAGATTCACAAGCAGAGAGTTACAGTAGTTAAGGCATGAGGTGATCAAGGCATGAACAGCAGTCTCAAGACTTTGGCGATCAAAGTGAGAGCGAATGCGAGAGAAGTTACGAAGGAAACATAGAGAGGATTTGCTGACATTGCGGATATGAGGCTTAAAGGATAGATGTTCATCAAAAACAACACCCAGATTCCTAACGCAGTCAGAGAAAATGATAGTATTACCGCCCATAGTAAGCGAGGAGAAAAGAGATTTAGATTTTTTAAAAAGAGCAGGGGTGCCAACGAGGAAGACCTCAGTTTTGGAGTAATTAAGACTGAGGAAGTTGGTAGAGAGCTAGTCAGAAATGGAGGAGTAGGCAGCCAGGAGGTCAGTGATAGAGTAAGCAAGAGACGTGGGGATGAGGAAACGAAAATTTTAGTGTCATCAGCATAGAGGTGGAAGGATAGACCGAGATTATGGAGAAGGGAACTAAGAGGAAGAAGGTAAATAGGAAATAGTAGAGGACCAAGGACAGAGCCTTGTGGCACTCCAAAGCGAATGAGGGTAGAGTAGGATGAAACGTCGTCAATCACAATGGATTGGGTACGAGACGAGAGGTAACAGTGGAACCAGTCAAGTACGGTGCCTAATATGCCGCTGAAAGAGTAGAGACGATCAAATAGGTCGGTATGGTCAATAGTATCGAAGGCAGAGGAGAGGTCGAGTAGAACGAGGATGGAGGCACAACCCCTGTCCGCGGCTCTTTGTAAGCAATCGGACACATTGAGAAGGGCGTTTTCTGTGGAATGATCTTACTTGAAACCAGATTGATAGGTTTCATCAATGTTACAGGCCACCATGTGACTGTTGATACGTGAAGCAACCACTTTTTCCAGAACCTTAGAGAAGAAAGGAATTTGCGAAATCGGGCGATAATTGGAAGGGTCAGTGGGGTTCTGTTGAGGCTTTTTAAGAATCAAACGGATGTGGGTACGTTTGAAGGAAGAGGGAACAAGAACAGTTACAAGTAAGCAGGGCTGTAAGATCCAACGCGATTACAGCGGGAAAAACGATAAGCGGATGTTGCGGGAAGTCAGGGAGAATGGCAGGAGCCGGGACAGAAGGCTGAGGGAGTAAGGCACGGAGGTTAGTGACCTTATCTGCAAAGAAATTCGAGAGAGTAGCAGGGCTAATGGGTGGGGAGACCTGGGCTGGGGAAGTAAGACGGGAGAGCAGGCAGAAGACGGTACGGGGATCATTCCTATAATCAGTAAGCAAATTACGTGAGTAGGCTTCACGAGCAGATTTTAATTTCGACACGTAGGAAGCTGTCGCAAGTCGGAACGCCAGCGAGAGAGGGGTCGTGTCTTGCCCACGGGTGCGAGCCTTTCTAAGGACTCTTTCATGGGCACGCATGGACTGCCTAGCACGGAGGACTTTCATATGGTACCAAGGGGCACGTTGACAACGGGAGTGCGAAGGGATGACAAGGGGAGAGTGGGCATCAAGATATATAAAAATAAATTTTCTGAACTTCACCATTTGTGATTCTTTTGGTTTTGAAAAATTCACAAAATTTCGATACATATATTTATTTCTGAACTTCATCATTTTGTTTTTTGATACTATAAAACAATTATTAGAAATAACTTTAATAAAAAAACATAGTCAATCAAACTAAGATGAAATTATTTTTCAAATACTGAAAAATTATAGAGTTAGTGATGATTATATGCGCTGAAGAAGCGCTTTGAAATAGTGATCATAACAGCAGAGTATTAAAATTACGAGTAAGTGGTCTTAAATCTCATATAAACACTACCCAACTCTTCTCTGATTTCTAATACTGTAATTTCGATAGCTCCAGAGATAGGTTTAATAGTTTAAACTGGAAAGGAAACTAGCTACGGAATTCGTGACAGAAATGTATGAAACTATTATACGGTCAATCTTAGCATAGAAAAAAATTGTGCGATACAAACCACGTGAATTCAATAAACCTAAGCGATTCTCATGGATAAATCAAGACATAAAACAATCTAGTAAAGAAAGGAATATATATTACAGAGTATTGTAAACGAGTCATATTTGGGTAGATTATTTATCTGGTTTAATACATTTTCCATCGTAGGCAAGTCAAGAAATTATTAAAAAAGTGAAAAGAGAACGTGAAATGGGAATAATGAGGAAATACTAATAAAAAGAGAATTTATGAGTACATAAACAAATGAAGCCAATAATAGAGAACGTAGGCCCATTCACGCCAAGCGATTGTTTACGTGTAAATGCTTAACTTAATATAGCAAAAGTTCTTAATTACCACTTTTCGAGCGTTTTTACTACTTTGCCAACTGTATCAGATGTAATTAGTTTTGATTAAAATCAGTACTTTCAGATGTTATAATTAAGGAATCTGAGATAATACATTATATTACTAAATTAAATTCTTCAAAGTCTCTGGCTGTGAACAATTCACATAAAGTAATTAAATAACGAATTGGTTAAGCCCCTTTGCAAGATTTTTAACCAAACTTTAAATGAAGACATCGTGTAACGTGACTCCATTTTTTAAGAAAGGCTTAAAAAAAATTCAAACAACTTTAGACCAATCAGTTTGACATCTATAATCGCAAACTACTCAACTCTATGATTAGAGATAAAGTCGTTGATCGCTAAGGAAATGAGAATTTAATAAAAAGTAGTCAGAAATGATTTTGCCTCAAGTGTTCTTGCCTTAGTAATCTTCTAGATTTATTTAACTATATGCTAAATGTATACGATGAGCACAAAGCTATGTAATACATTTATAATCTCGAAAGCGCTAGATCCAATCTATCATAAAAGACTTTATATGAAACTTAAGGGTCATAACATAAGAGGAAAACTGTTAAATTGGATAGACGACTGGATCACTAACCATAAACAGGCGATAGTGTAAATTCTCTATCCAATTGGGAAAATTTACAACTGGATTTAGACAAATTATTTGAGTAAGAAGAGAAGTGGTAAATGAAGTATCGCGTTGTTAATGATCACAAAATAAAAAAGTAACACTTTGGAGTCAGTTGATGAAGAGTGTGGCCTGAAACATATAATTCCAAACGATCTTAAATCACCAAAACAGTGCTTGGCTTTGGAAAGTCCATCGAGATCGATGATGACGGATGTCCTCTTGAGTGCTTCAATCTACACTAGGTTTAAACGGGTAGGAATGTGTGCAGTCTTCGGACCAGTAGCCTGACCAAGGGGAGAATGACAATGGTGGCAGGAGAGGCTCGAGACGACCAGGCTTCATCATCGGCTGCAGGGAGCTGCCAAGACACCGGTCTGTTTGTTAGTGATCGCCCAGAGGCACTCCCGATCCTGGTTTATAATCGAAGACCACCTGGTCTTTGCTGGTCCGTATTCTTTAATACTGTATATAGCCAATAATGATGCAATGTGGTATCCATACGGGCATCAAACTAACGATAAATCAGAACTCGATAAAGCCTGGACGATGATATCATGGAGAAAATCAATGAAGGACTTAAACGAATAACCAGTCAAATGATAATGACAGGTAAGCAGCTATCTCAAGGACTAAATATAAAAAGATTATGTTGAACGGATAAAATGATGAAGTAAAAGAACCTACAGGAATCTTACATAACTACAAGAAAAAAGTACAAAGATAAAGACCAACAAGAAAGAGGATGATAAGTATAAAATCGCTGAAGGGAGAATTAGGTATCCAAACAAGGTCTGCTGACCAAAAAGGTGCGTGCTCTCACTTATTCTGATTTATGACCTTACGACCTTCAAAACTTTCAATAATTTCCGTACTAAACTTGGGAGGACCTTGCAATTATATCATTCGAAAAAGAGTGTCAAACAATATAAGGGTTTCAGATTTCATTAGAGTCGGCCGAATAATTATGATGTTATTGCCAAAATAAAATAATTCCTGGGCTAACCGTGGGATGAGTTTCACACTTGTATCATTCAAAAGAGAATATAAACAACATGAGGGTTTTAAATTTCGTTAGAATCGCCCGAATAGTTATGATTTTATTGTTCCTGAGATAACCTTTGGAGAACCTTTTCAATAATATGATTCGAAAGAGAATGTAAAACAACATAAGGGTTTCAAATTTCGTTAGAATCGACCTAATATTTATGATGTTATTGCCAAATCAAAATAATTCCTTGTCTAACCTTGGGAGGACCTTGGCACTTATATCATTCGAAACAAAATGTAAAAGAACATTAAGTTTTTAAATTTTGTTAGAATCATCGGAGTAATAACAATGTTATTACAAAAAAAAAAGCAAAACGGGAACCGACCGACATAGTGAGATGTAGAGTTGCACGTGATTAAAAATCAGTGAAGGTTATCCCACCAAGGCTAAAAGTTAATCAAATAGGAAATGAAACAATTAGGAATAAGGCTGACGTAGGTTAGATCCTCTTGCAACAGTGGAAGTCGATTTTCAGCATTAACAAGAAGAAAATTCCAAATTAGACATCATATTTGAGAAGGGTAAAATTGATGAACTAAATGAGAATATGTATATGTATAATACACTCAAATAAGAAGGAGCATCCATAATTATAGAAAAATTGTAAAGTGTTATTAACTGCTTAGGACAGAGAGCGCAAGGACATTCTAGGCCTACTAAAATCAATTCCACCAATTTATCACATTGATTGAACCAGAGAAAAACAAGCGTATTTAACGCCTGATCAATCTGGTAGTAAAAATGATCTTCATCCACAAGCCTCAAAAACGTTGAAATGTGGAAGAGAAATTCTGCCCCATTACACTTCTAGAATTTGGCCTAAAAACTCTTACAAATATTCAACAGTCGCCTCATAGAACATCGAGAGGAACACATTACGTATAATGATAAAAAAGTCGGGTTCATAAAATTCCGAATTAAGTAGCTAGATATAGGCTAATTAAAAAATAATCCTAACGACATCGGAAAAAAATTTCTAGTAGAATACAACGATTAAATTTTCAGTGGAAAATATTTGCACAGGTTATAACTAATTAGTTTTATCTTAGAGGCTTTTTTTCTCGATGATGCTTTGACATCGCCTGCCACAGAAACGAACTAACCGTTGACCCTCTAGCGCAGTAGTCTTGTTCATTCATCTTGAAAAATTTCCTAGAGTTCTTAAACACTTTTTGGATTCTTCTGTTTAGACCTCTCTCCGACTGTCTTCCACACATTTCTAATGGGATTCAGGTCTGGATTCTGTCCAGGCATGTTCATGACTTTCATGTGCTTGTCGTCCACGAAAGTCTTCATGTGGCAAGGAGCGTTATCTCGCAAGGAAAGTACAGGTTGAATTTCGGAGGCTTGTATATGGGAAAAAGCATACTGCCACAGAATATTATTGTACAGTTGTGCCTTCCTTGTGCTCCTAAAGCGTACAATTGGCTCAGTTCTTTCTACCGAAATCACGCCCCAAATCTTGAAATTCCTCTGCAAAACTTAACACATAATTTGGTGCAATTAGCAGAAAATCTTTCACCTGATCCTCGTTTCTGAATTTATCGTCAGTGAACTTACTTGCTCTCTCCCTACCTTTCTCCGTGACCTTTTAACCTGTTTGCTTTTTGACCTGGCAAACAAAAGTTCAAGGGTGACATCCTTTCACTTGCCAGATACATGGCTCTTCTTGAAGCAGCGCCGTAACGAATACATTTCGTGGTTGACGCCCAATGCTTAGAAGCTCTCAACATGGGGTTTACTATAGCTAAAACGTACGGTTTTCTTTTATGTAATGTGAGGGTATTTTTTCTAGTTTTTGTGTGTTTTTTTCTTTAAATCCCTATAAATGTTATCACATCTGCTAAATATTTTCCTAATTCATGCTTGCATGTAATATGGTGCTTGCATTATTTCTATGAAGAGAGGGATAAGGAAAATGACTTAGGTTCATAGACAATTTTCTTTGCTGCTCATAATTTCGAATCCTTTCAGCCAACTGTGCACATTTAAAACATTGCCTGTTCACTACATACCCCCCCCCCCCAGAAAATTTTTGTGCCCATGACGACACAACTACTCGTTTTGCCTTTGTATCAAACATACGAGAGAATTTTGTTAACTCAGTTCTCCCACTCTGAACTGTCAATTGGATCCACCCTTTAAAATTCTACTCAGTCTTTCGTATAGAAAAGACCGTTAATTTTTATGTCGAGCTCAGTTGCTGAGAATTTGCAGCTATGCATCTTAATTCGAATGAATAAACCAATTGTTAATTGCAGCTACGATATTTATATTCAGCAATTTCCACTTCGTGTTCTACCTTCAGAATAGGAGTTTCAAGTTAGCAGAATTGCGTTCTATGAATCCCATTGTCGCGATGGATACATGCTTATATAGTCTAATTTAGTATTAAAATTAGTAATTAATATTTGTAGATTTAAAATAAACGCAACACCCATCGACATTTCGGTTTGGATATTTTTTGTATTGCTTGTATTGCACGCTTTTTTATTTTTTCATTTCCTAACCTTTTTCTATAATTTTCATTATGAATCCCGCGCACCCCTTCAATTACGCTCATATATCTCTCAATTTTTATCATCTCTAACCATTAAATGATATTGCGCAGCTCTCCTCCGTGCTCACGACAAGAAACTAAAACTCTTCTTTCTTAAGAAGTATTTTTCCGAAAAAGTTATCTCCAAGTCTTTCATTGGCAATTATTATAAAGAGATCAATGGGCAGCCTTTTGGTGAAATTGAGCAGATTCTTCTCTTAAATTGTATTTTTTTATTAAAGTACGAGATTACAATCGCCTTCAAGGAAGCTAACAGAAGACGCTATGCTTTCACAGCTATCATCCCTTCTAATTGGTCCAATGTGTTACAAGACTTCATCTTCGGTACCCTCATAATCAAGTATGCAAGACTAGAACATAAACTAGAACGGAAACTACAAACCCTCATCGCGGATAGCAGTTGGACAAAGAATAGCTAACGGGAAACTGTTACCAACTTTTTTTCCGAAGCTTTGTATGGAAATACTATTACAGTATTAGGATATGGTCTGAATTTCTTTCTCTATCCCATCCGACCCCTCTATTGTTTCCATTGCTAAAAGTTTGGCCAATTTAGATAAATTCGGTGATATCCTAGTGATTCAATTTATATTGTGAACGGTTGTGTTTATCAATGTCTGACTAAGCCTGTCCACCTTAATTACCTCCTTCGTTTTCGTCGTGCTTTATCGAGCTACTTACCCCCCAGTATTGAAAGATCCCACTCTACAAGTTAATAGTGTTTTCCATAAAAATGTACGGCTATTACTTAAAAACTTCCCTAAATTAGTTTAAAAATTCAATTCGAGTAACTCAGCCTTCCTTATTTGTATGGACTTGTAAAAACGCACAAACCAAACTTCCCTTTACGCCCTATTATAAGTTCCGTTGGTTCTGTTTCTTATGCTCTCTCTAAATGGCTTACTTCTTTTCTTACATCTCTAGTTGGGAACATTTTTCATTCACATGTTACCAATAGCTACGACCTTATTTCTAAACTCAACTAAATGTTAAAATAATTATAAATAAATAAAATACAATATATATATACTAAATTTATTTACCACAAATGTCTCATTATATTATATGAATGATTCATTTGGGTACTTTATGATTTGGGCTAAAAGTTTTCGGACACCTGGGAAATTTTAGGTGGCCATTCCATCACCGTGATATTGTTGTCACGGAATCACTGCATGGTGGACGCAGGGTTGTGATATGGGGCATTAGCTGCGTTAAAATCACATTCTGGGTCTTTGGGGAGGTCTCTGGCTGAGGGCGGCATGCAATCTTCTTTTAATTATTGGTATCATCACAAACTCAGAGACGACTCCCAGAGCAGCCACCATGCTTTACCGTTGACACTGTGCACTCTTAATTCCACTACTCCCCTGGCATCATGCTGACTCTAAATTTGCTTGGGGTAAAGAACAAATGAAACGTGAACACCGCGGAGCCTAAGTCGAGTTCCCACTGAGGCATGGTTCAGATGCGCTGAGTATTTGCCCAAACAGTTTACTTAGCTTCTGTTGAAGGTTGATCTGCTTCTTCTGGCGGGTTTTACCTGACTTCACTCCCTACACAATCAGTTTGTGACCAGCTGTTTTGATGGATGCATTAAACTCGCCGCGATCTTTCCATTTATATTTTGAGGAGACTAAGGTTTTCTTACGATCTTGAAGGCTCATACGACGCAGACACCTGCGTCACCCTGATGATGATAATGAGCTAAGTGGTGAAATGTGTGGTAGGTGTGATAGGGGTGAAGATGTTTTGTTGTTTTAATGGCCCTAGTTGTGAGGGCATCGCCTTTGTTTTCCTCCTATATTTTTCTTCTTCTTTTGTTGCCTTCTTTGCCTCCAGTGTTGACACCGTTGGCATTTTTGACCGGCAAAGCCGGTCTGATTCTTCCTTTCATAAATACAAGGTGTCCCAGAAAAAAGTTAACTGTAATTTAAATTTGTATAACTCAAAATCTATTAAAGATTTTTGAGTCCTGCAAAAGAAAGCAAATTTACCAACTATTTATCTGTCGATTCTGTAAATTTCATTAGATTCCCTTTTACGATATTAATACACTAATGGGTTTAGTGGAGGCGATCAAAATTATGTTTGCGCAAAGCAGTAAAATAAGGAAACTTCGAAGTTTAAAATCAACAAATATATTTAAATACATTTTTAACAAAAACACCTCTTCATATGAGTAATACAAATTCATTTTTTAATTTTCTAAGCACCGTTTCCTTCCATATGCCCTCCATTTCTTTCTGAGCACAGTTGCGCCTTTGATGGCATTGATTGAACAACTTTTAGGATTAACTTGTGATTTTCCTTAACTCTATTGACTCCACGTGTGATACTATCTCTTAACTGGTTGATGCTTTGTGGTGGAGTAGAATACACTTTATTCTTTAGATATCGCCATAAGAAATAATCGCACGGTGTTAAGTTAGGGGATCTTGGGGGCCATTCAATTGCATGATTTAGCGTGCCAATGCGGTTGTCAAACGTTTCTCTTAGTTTGGTTCTTACAGCAAGCTGTCTATAAGCTGGTGCGCCGTCCTTAATTCACCAAAGTCTATTGAATTAATTGACATAAATCTGGCGGAGTTCCCGGAAGATCCTTTCGCTGATCATGCTCAGGTAGGCAGCACTATTCAAGTTATTCTCGTAAAACAATGGGCCGACAAGATAGCCATTCCCGCATATTCCGATCCACAAAGACACTTTCTGCTGACAAATACGTGCGTCAAAGTTGAATGCTGGGAGGGGGGAAAGCGGGGAATATTGCCAAATATTATAGCTAATTACCCTTCCATTCATGAGAAAGGCTGCCTTGTCACCAATCACAATGTTTCCAAGAAACGAGCAGGCTTATGAGAAGCCATTCGACAAATTGTCTACGACGAGAAACATCAGTTTCAAGAAGCTGGTTCTTGGATGCATCTTATAGGGATGCCATTTTAAGTCATGTTCATTAATGAGGTTAAATGATAACTTTAACAATTGCAACCCATTCTTTCTGACTGATACATGTCGATTTTAAAGAAGCGTCATCTGAACATTTTCGATATTTTTTGTTGTTCTTATAGTTCTCATACGACCCGAATGACCTTTATTTAAATTTAAGCATGTTCCTTCATGTTGGTATTTGCGAACATTTTTTCAAATTGTGGGCTTGCTTGGTGGGTGCCTACCTGGAAAACGTTGTTAAAATGAATCTTGTACTTGTTTAATCCTGCCAGTCTTAATAAAGTTTGTGACTACAAATACTCGTTGATCTTTTCTTAACCGCATGATTAAAAATGTTCTACGAAAGTAAACTTTTACCCAGAAATGCTTTGATTTGCTTAGTAAGCAATAATGACAAGACCATACCACAGCGTGGCTGAAAAAACCCTGTAAAATGGCCTAGGTTTTGCTTGAAGAATGGAACAGTAACCTAGGCTACCTAGGCTCCCTACGCTTCTCTTGAAAGTGCACGGTGGCCTAGCCTTCGTAGGCCTCGTTTCATTATTTTTCCTCCTTGCGCAAACATATTTTTGATAGCCTCCACTAAACCAATTAGTGTATCAAAATCGAAAAAGGAAATTCAATGAAATTTTCTAGAATCGACAGATAAATAGTTGTTAAATAAAACACTTTTTTCAGGACCCCAAAATCTCCAATAGTATTTAAGTACGGTTAACTTTTTTCTGGGCCACCCGGTATATATGTTTGTTTTATTTGATTTATCCCTCCATCGTAGCTTTATAGCCTTTCAAGTTTATTTTTTGCTAACATTCATTAAATTATTTTATTTTTGTGCGCATTTCGCCTTTTTGTTTATATTTTCGTCTATTTTTATTTTATTTTTAATTCTTTTTCCTTTTGTGGGCACTTCGCCTCCTTTGCTTTTATTTTTATTTTATTTTGGATTAGTTTTTCACTTTTATTTCTTTTTCTATTGATGGGCTCTTCGCCCCCTTTTGTTTAATTTTATTTTAATTTATTTATTTTGTTTGTCTCATGTTTCCTTTTATTTTTATTGGGCATTTCGCCCCTTTTTGTGGTTTGTTTTTTATTTATTTTGGTCATATTCGGTGTGTTTTTTCGTTGTCTAGTTTTCGTCTAAATTGGTTTTTCTTGTTCGTTTTTTCCGGTCTTGTATTTCTCGTTCTTGGTTATTTGTATATCGGGCTTATCGCTTCTCCCCTGCAGATTCTTCCGCTTGGGAATAATGATGTTCTTACAACATTGTTTTGCTTCTGCTGCGGGATTACGATATTGTTGTTGTCGAGTACAGGAATGATTGTTTATCTATCTTTTTCCAAGTCTTTCTCCCTAGCTTCTGAACTTTCGTATGAATTGGTATTAGCCCTAATCTTGCGTGCAGGACTGTTTGCCTAATACGGTCGTTTCTTCTAGCGCCAGTAATTAGCAAGGTCGTTTTATTTTGTACTTTCTGCATCGTCTTAAGAGAGGTACAACTTGCCATCTGCGAGATTACTACTGGGTACACCAGGACGGAGCGTACAAAGGCAGTATACATCTTCTTGCTTGGCGTCTTAAGGTTTCGGAACTTGTATAGTTTCCGAAGTTCCTTTTGGCTAGGAAGACTGGTGTAGATGCTGGTTTTGTGCACAGACTTGGTGAATCGTAAACCCAGGACATTACCCTCTTCTGAGTACAGGTATCGGTTGTCGTTCACGCTGACGTTATCTATTTTTTGACGGTTCATTGTGATTACTTGGAATTTGGGGCGGTTAGTTTTAATCTTTCATATACTTTCATATCTCTTTATATTGTTTATTTCGGCAGCTGTATTTCTTGCTTCCTTGCTTGAACTCCGGCGTTCCTATAGGAGCTAGGGACGTTTGTGTGATGTCATCTGCGAATTGAAGATACATAGTGTCGTCCCGTACCGGATCAGTGAGATCTATTGTGTACACGAGGTACAGTAATGGACTCAGACAGCTGTCTTGTGGAACTCCCACCTCAAGTACGAACTCGTGTCCTAAAAAACCCTCGATGAATATTTTGGATTTTCTCTTCATGATATAATCACGGAGGACCTTTACCATGATTGGTGTGGTTGAGCTGGAGGCTCAGAATCCTGAATTGGAGACTCCGAGGCCTTTTATACATAGCGCAGCACCACGTCTACGTATTTCCCTTCGGTTTTGCCCTGGGCTATTTTCTCCGTTAGGAGGGCTAAGGCAGTTTCCGTTCCTCGCACCTTGCGGAAGCCGTGCTGTTGGAGGTTGTGACCTTCCAGTTTGGCTAGTTGGACCTGAAGTCGATTAGCTAGGATTATTTCTTAGACTTTAGCCACGAACACAAGAAAAGAGATTGGCCTGTTATTTCCCAGTTGATCTGGGGTCTTACCAGTCTTGGGTATAAAGATGATTTTAGACACCTTTAGACCATCGGGAAAGTCGCCCGTGTTCAGAGAAGTGTTAATGATATTGGTGATTCGCTGAATGATCTGCTGTGGGGCGTTCACCTGATTGTTATTGGTGATAACCGTTCAGCCTGGTGCCTTTTGTTTGAAAGCTGTCACAGTGGCCATGACGTCCTCTGTTGTTATTAGAAGACCATGGTCAACCATCACTTCGGACATGGAGCCATTCGTATACACTGGCACGGTTCCAGCGTGACACGAAGTGTGGTCCAAAAAGGTCGAACGCAATACTCCCGGCGCTGTACAAGCTTTGGGAGAGAGGCCTGGCGACAAATAGCCAAAGGTGCTACCCTCCATGGTGGCGTCATGGGCAGAACCAGGGGCCACTCCAGCTTTAGAGCTATACCTAGCTCTCAAAGGAGTCTCCTGGCCCTAAACCCAAAGGGCTTAGGGTATAAAATGGTGTCTCTCGGCGGCATAGGCACCGTCGAAATCAGCTGCGAATGCAGTGAGAGCTGTTGGCGACTGAGGGAGGCGCCGGGCTCGCGCGTACGGGCGAATGGTGCACTGTACACGGCGTAGATCGAGTGGCATCGCCCCAGCATCGTCTAGTAGGCTGTCAATTGGGGAAGTGCGGAAAGCACCGGTTGCAAGGCGAAGTCCGGTGTGGTGGATCGAGTTTACCTTCCGCAATAAACGCTCGGCTGCTGATGCATAAAACAAGCATCGGGAATCGAGCTTCGAACGAACAAAGGACCAATAAAAAGTAAGCCAGAAGCTCTATCAGCGCCCCAAGCGCTGAACATCAAGAAACGGAAAATATCAATGGCGCAGGTACAAGAGACCCTAAGGCTGCGAATATAAGCCTCACAAGTGAAGCGTCGGTCAAATACAAGACCAAGGAAACGGTGCGATTCAACCACTTCCAGGCCTATCCCATTAAGAAACAAGTCTGAGTCTGGGTGGTGCCGTGGATGGTGGCAGAAGTGCAGCACCTTAGTCTTAGCCAAGGCAAACCGAAACCTGTGCTCTTTGGCATAGCGAGAGACGCGGTTCAATGCCTGTTGGAGTCGACGCTCCAGAGTTGGCATCTGGGCCGCGCCAAAAGAGATCGAAAGGTCGTTAACGTAAGGAGTAGTGAGAACATCTTCCGGCAGCACCGAGGTGATGCCGTTGATGCTCAGGGCAAAGAGTGTGACTCTGAAGACACTTCCCTGCGGGACACCCTCTTCTTGCTCCTTTGGGCCAGAGAGGGCTCCCCCAACTTATACGCGGAATCGACGATGTCGCAAAAAATTCAGATTTTAACATTGGAAGGCATCCCCTCGCCCCCATCGTGTGGAGAGTCTCCATGATACCGTATCGCCATGCGGTATCATAGGACTTCTCCAGATCAAAAAACACCGTGGCGTAGTGCTGCCTACCAAGGAAGGCCTCTCAGACGGCATTTTCACCTTTGAGCCGAGCATCAGACGTGGAGTGGAACTTGCGGAAGCCAAACTGTGCATAAGGCCGATGACCTCCGCTGTCGACAAAAAAGGCTAATCTAACATATACCAATTTTTCCATCAACTTGCATGCACAAAGGTGAGAGAGATTGGGCGAAAACCTAAGGAGTAGAATGATCTTTCCCTGGTTTGCGAAAGGCGAGCACAGTAGCGATTCGCCAAGAATCTGGGAGGAAACACTCCACCCAAGATCCTGTTGAACAAATCTAAGATAAAGGCCATGCCTCGCTCGTCAAGGTGTCTAAGCATAGCATACGAGACATTGTCTTGACCATGGGCGGTGTCCGTGCACGAAGCAAGAACGTAACGCAAATCACTCAGAGTAGACCTGTCGTTGAAGTGTTATCCGCCTCTGGAGGTAAAGTCCAGCCTGCAGCCTTCCGCGACATCACGACGTGAATTGAATTCTGGCGGACAGCATCCTGGCTAGAGAATGCGGAGAAAGCGGTCGCGAAGGATTCCGCCACGGATGCAGGGTCCGAGATTGCGGTCCCATTCTCTTGGAGAACGGGAGGGGGGTCCTGCGAGAACTTACCACAAATCCTTTTGACTCGCTTCCACACCTCTGCCAGAGGGGTCTTCTGGTTAATTGAAGACACGTATGCCAGCCAAGCAAAGTGACGTGCAAAATGGCTAGACGTGCTGGGAATAGTAGTCAGGCTCATGGCGATGAGGTTGCCGGAGAAGAACTCAACGGCCTCATCTACCGACTAAAACTCCTCGACTGAGGTAGAGAATTTAGATAATTCCTGACATGCAGGCCACCACGCCCGCACCAAGCAGCACCAAGGTGGGCTTTCAGGTAGCAGTTGCCCTGAAAATTATATTTGAATGGGAAAGTGATCAATACCATGCCAGTCTTTGAATCACCCCCCCCCCCAACCAAAATCAGGCTGTGGATCCGAAGAGCACAAAGATAGATCAAGGAAAGAAAATGAAGCGGTTCTCGGGCAGTGATGCGTAAATTCATCCACATTTAGGACACCTATCTCGAGCGCTTCGATGAGATCGGCAAGGACTTGTCCCCTGGGATTTATTGAGTAATCTCCCTAAAGAGGATGCTTGCTGTTCAGATCTCCAAGCAAGAGAAAGGGCGTCAGCAACCGTGCCAGGACGTGGCGGAAGTTCCCCGTGTTGAAGTCAGCTGACGGTGAAATATACGCAGAAATGATAGTATACCTCCTATTCAGGGGAAGCTGCACAGCCACTGCCTGAAATGAGGTATCTAAAGTGAAAAGAAGAACGGAGACAGCATGCCGGGTGTAAACCGCGCACTCCCCAGCCCGGCCCCCGTCTCGTGGTGGTGGGGTAGCAAAACTCTTATACCCCGGGAGGGTGGGCAGGGGGCACGTGCCTAGCATGGTCTCCTGGAGAAAAATAGCTAACGGGGAACGGGAGAAGACGAGCCTCCGCCGCTCCCCCCAGTTGGCCCGGAGTCCATGGCAATTCCATTGAAGAAATATGGCCTCCAGGCCTAGCTCGGAGGAGACGCAGGGGCCTTTTTCGAACAGAAGACCCTCACAGGAATGGCCGTACGCTTCCTGGAGGAAGAACCCCGAGCGCTGTTGGTCGGACAAGGCGCTGTTGGTCGGACAAGGCGTTGAAGGCGCTGTCTTGAAACCTTAAGCGTGCGTTGCGGCTTCGGAGGCGGGGGGGGGGCTCTTTTCGAGGATCCACCGTCTCTGATTCACTCAGCCCACCACTAGGCGTGGGCGAAGGAGCCGATGCTCCTTTCTTGCTGCCCTAATTTCAGGCAACAGTTTTAGGAACCCCGGAAGATGGCCTGGCAACCAACTTCTATGGTGTTGCCTTATGTGAGTCTAGCGGCTCAGTGGAGGTGCGTAGCCGTTTCGCCTTACGGGAAATGGTCACGCTGTGGGAATGGTTGGGATCCCTGGTTTTAGCCGGGGCTAGGTGTGAACCATTTGTGCCACATGCTTTACCAGGGAAACGTCCGGGTTGAGTAGAATTCGCAGAAGGACTCCGAATGGGCGCGGAAACAACCGTGCTCGTTGGCCTGGATGAGCCAGGAGCAGAGGGTGTCTTTCTACCCATTGAGGCATAAGACGTTCCAGGCAGAGCCGGGCGCGCCAGGACGAAGTCCTTAGCTTCGCGGAATGAGATTCTATCCTAGTCGCACCGAACGGCGAGGATTTCTTTCTCAAGGAGATATACACCAGAATGCTTCGTAGAAGTGGAGTGCGGCTCTCCGCAATTGACACACTTGGCCACACACCATTTGGAATTTTCCGTGTGCGGCCTTGGAGCAATTTACACAGACTTCGGGTGACCCCAACTTTGCACGTCTACAAGAACGATTCGTATGGCCAAAACAGTGACAGCAATTGCACCGCCGTGGCAGTGGCACGAATGCCTTCACGCGGTAGCAGGACCAACCGGCACACACCGACTCAAAGAGCTTGTCACAGTCGAACGTGACGAAGAGTGTAGGGGTGAGTCTTGAGGCCCCTCTCCGTTTTCTCATCACGCGTGCTACTTTGACCGCCCCATGGTCGGCCAGCTCTAAGGTGATGTCCTCTATGGAGTAGTCAACGAGTTCCCTCGCATAAACTACTCCTTTCACAAAGTTCATGGTAGAGTGCTGGGTCACACTCACCGGGATGCCATGAAATGTCTGAAGAGCACTTATCTTGGCCAACTCGGCGGGATTCGCCACATTCGCCAGAAGGATCCCGTCCGAGAAACGGTTCACTTTCGGCTTTCTACCAATTAGACTAGCTAATGCTCTCCTCTGATGGATCATGTTACCCTTGGCCAAAATGGTGCCATCAGTGGATCGAATAAGGAGGAAGCGTTTGAGGCCACCAGGCTCGAAAACGCCAGGTAACCTCTGAATGATGGTCCCCGATGTTATCGAGGCTCAGCCCTGCGAACTTTTGGTCTTAGACATAGTCAGGGGCTCCACACCCGTGCGGGCAGTGCGGCAGGATGTGCCGATCTTGGCTTGGTCGCTTACCGAAGTGGCAGCAGAATCATCCGTCCCTGCAGTCCCCGCGGATGGAGAGGAGCCCCGAGTCTTCTTAGTCTTTTTCCTATTTTTTTTCTTTTTAGGAGAGGAGGGCGGGGAATGAACCCGCTTCTCCCCTCCGCCGGCAGGAGTCCCCAGGCCAGATGGAACGATCTCAGCCAGGTCCTTCTCCGAGATGGAGAAGGTCCTGGCAGTCACAGGTGCACCGGTCGGAGGAGATCCCTCCCCTCCTTGTACTCCTTGGACACCTAGGCCGTTTGACGAGGACCTTGCCTTGGGGCGGATTCTGGTTCGGTGATTGGCGCCGAGCATGGATTCGCTCCCATGGAAGGCCCTATCGTCTGAGGCTGGGTTGCCTCAAGAACCATGTCTATCTCATGGGGGACCTCCAGTTTCCCCCCCCCCTCCTCAGGAAATCGCAGGACCCGTTTGCAGCGTCCTTAGTCATGTCTAAGGAGGCACAGCCTTGACCCCGGCAAGGTTCAGTATTCTTGCCAGCAGGTCTTTTGAGGGAAGCGACCGAAGGGGCATGGCTGTCTCTCCCTCCTAAGGGGATTTGCCCTACCGAGCCGCTTCAAAGGCGAGCGGTCGGCTATGGGCTGCCTGCTGGCTTTCTTGGCAGTCCCCTTGGAAAGAAAAGGGGAGAATGCGGCTTGGAAGAAGGAGGTGGCCGAAAGCACCTCCAGAGAAGGGGTTGAGGGGGAGTCCCCTACACCCGTAGGCGAAGGAGAGGAATTTGGAGGGTCCCCTGTGCAAGAACAGGGGGGGTGGACTTCCATTTTTTCTGTGGAGCTGCCCAAGGGCGGCTCCGTCGATGAACAAGGGGAAATTGAGGGAAGTTTGTTGATTTTTTCATCATTGGGTATGGTGACCCTCCTTTTCTTACGAGATGCAATAGCTCGTCCCCCCTCACAGTAGCCCGCTCTGCAATGGGTGCGTACAGGCCTGGCAGAGCCAGGTGCCGCCATTCCGCCTGTTGGCCTGGCAGTCCCTCTGCATGGCGTCTCCACCTTGGACTAGGCGAAAAAAGAAATAGATGGTCAAGTGAGAAGGAAAGCGGATGTGAGGGAGGTTTGGGTGGGGATGAAGCAGGTTGTTAAAAGCCACCTCTCCAGACCGGAGCTGATGGGTTAGAAAACGTTGTGCCTTTCCCTCTCAGCCCCGATCCGGCACGGTTGGCTGAGAAGAAGGTCAGCATCTACCCTTTGAAATTATAGGCTGATCCGAGAAGTTGTTGGAGAGGCTGTATGAAAAGCGAGGAAACCGGTGGGGGGAACAAGTTTTTTGAAGGAAGGAGAAGAGGCTAGCCTGGGGTCGGCAGGGTGCTGAATCCCCTCAGCACGGCAGCCAGGATGGTGAATCGCCGCGCCCCTTACGGGGATATGACTGAAGACGGTATGATAAACTACATACTGAAACTAGTCTCTTAAATTCAACTTTTCCCTGCGCTGCTATACAGTGGTTTCACTATCATATACCATAACTCGCCATTGAGTTCTTTCACTTATATATATATATATATATATATATATATATATATATATATATATATATATATATATATATATATATATATATATATATATATATATATATATATATATATATATATATATATACAATAAAAACACTATAATTGGAGCCTAAAGTTTATTATTATTATTAAAACGGTTATTAAAACTAGTCCCGTTTAATAATTGTTTCAATAATAATAATAAACTTTATACTCCAATAATAGTTGTTTTCTTGTATATTTATTTACTCGTTATTGCCTCAAAAAGTGTTTCCATATATATATATATATATATATATATATATATATATATATATATATATATATATATAAATCATCATCACTAACTCTATAATTTAAGAACGGGATTTTGAGGAGTATTTGAATAATAATTTCATCTTAGTTGGTTATGACTTAAGTATATTTTAAACTTTTATCAAGGTAATTTCTAAGAATTTCTTTAGAGTTTGAAAAAAAAAATAGTTTAGTTTCGAAAAAAAAATGCTCTATAATGTTTTAAAAGAAAATGAATTAAAATTTAATTAAGGCTGCTTTTTTATTTTATCTATAACTATATTTTAGCAACGTGATTTTTTGAAATGGGGAAAATATTTCAGAATTATTTTTTAAAATTATTATAATTGGCGAAGTTCAGAAAATTTCTAAAAATTTAACCATGGCCGCTTCTTTTAGATTTTAAATTTTAATCTTAGTATCGAAGCGCAAGCTCACCCGTTGGGAGAGTGGCAGAGCCATTTCCTGGTATATATATATATATATATATATATATATATATATATATATATATATATATATATATATATATATATATATATATATATATATATATATATATATATATATATATATATATATATATATTATTTAAAAAATCGAGGCTGGGATAAATCAAAAATTAATCGATATTTTAATTCAGAAAAATGATGGCGTCCTATCTATTTTTTTGTCAGAAGTTAGAAAAAGTAAGAAATTAAACTTAATTTCATCATAATTTCACTCAAAACGGGTATTCCTGTGTAAATTTTATAAGATGAATAACATTTCTTGGACTAGTTGATTACTGAGTATTTCTTTAAAGATATAGCTAAAAATCGTTTTCTACGAACTCACTCCACCATAAAAAATAAACAAATTTGAAGGCTGACTCCTGTGAATGTTCTGGAATTGGAATATATATGTTAAATCATTAAATTTTTAAATTAAAATTGTATTTGTTCAACGCATTAGAAATAGAGGATAGTGAATTTTCACTTCACAATCTTTAATTTTATTAATTATTTCTTAATTTCTTAATACATTAATGTAATTTCCGAACCATCACTTAGGCCGACACAGATATTTGAAAAAATAGAATAATAAATCCTAATTATTTTAATAGTTGCAATGGATAGATCATTTTTTAAATAAAATTTTAAATGATGAGAGTTCACAAATCCATCTTTCGAATTTTTCCATTAGATTCTTTTAGTTGGGAATCCTTATAATTTAAATTCATTCCAAGCAGACATTTTAGTCGTTGTCATTAAATAAATATTACCCAAAATTTTAAAATGAATAAACATGTCAATTTTAAGAAAAGAAATATATGGCAGATGATTCGTATGACGATTCTTATCAGAATTTCAGGATTACTTTTTCATAAAAATAAATTTTAATATTTATTTTACCTACATAAAATACATGCATGCATCAATCGTCTGCTCTGAATGTTTACGAGAATATTATGTTGTAGTGCAAATTTACAAGGTTGAGTAGAGCCAACAAGGAATCTCATAAATTGAGCACTCCGTTGGCCTTATGAAATTTTGAAATGGGCACACAAACCCAACACTAAATTATATGCCATTTGTTAATAATTACTGTATTAATGCAAGCCAAATAATGCAAACCCGCTAGTTAATAATTAATGTATTAATGCAGAGCGAATTGGATACATGTAAATAATGCAAAGCCGCTAGTTAATAATTAATGTATTAATGCAAATTCAAAATGTATACTTGTAAATCATGCAAAACCGCTAGGCAATGAAATCGTTGTTCTACCACGGTAAACACACAAATATTCGCACATTAGAAACGGGTGCGAGCCCACTGTTTTCCCCGCGCTGTGATAAGGGATAGAATTGAAATAGCTGTTCATATAAGTAATAAATCTGAAACAGAGGAAGTCTGGCCCATGGTCTTCTGACATAGATCCGCGAAACACGGAATTTTATTTGGTACGAATCTCGGACCGACCAGATATATGTCAGATTTTTAAATACAAACACCCTCTCGGTGTACACTCGTCTACACTAGATTACCCATACACCCTCCAGTCAAATATGCTCAGCCCAGCCATCGGAATGGAGAAACGGAGGCATGCCACCAATCTTTCAATAAGATAAAAGGGCTTGTAAAAGACATACATAAGAATAATCGCTAAGAAGATTGAGACCAACATTAATATTAAGGGGGCAGTCTCTCATACAAAAACATTAAGACAATCAACACCGAAAGCCAGATACAAGGACGCGAGCATACGAAAAAACCTATAGGAACTCAGTGATTTCAATTGCCAAAAGAAAGGGCTGATCATAAATAAGACCAAGACTAAACCTACAAAACCCGCCATTTTTTCTAATTTCCTTACCTAGGCTAAAGAATAGGTCGGTTCTCATTAGGCCATAGGTGGATAACCAGTAAGGTCATCTCAAACATTCAATTGGAGTCAGATATATTTCTACGGCATAACCAGCCATAACTGATAACCCCATAAATGAACTGAATCAAGTTCGAAAGTACTTAGATTCCGCTTTTTATTTTTCCTGTATGATTTTTTGCAATATATATATATATATATATATATATATATATATATATATATATATATATATATATATATATATATATATACATATATACATATATATATATATATATATATATATATATATATATATATATATATATATATATATATATATATATATATATATATATATATATATATATGGCAAAGCTTTTTGGTAAACATTTTTACCGTCTTCAGTGCTATCTATAATTATTCGAAATACCACCGTTAAATACTAATAATTCAAAGAGTTAGATTTAATAGAATGGACTGATTAAGATCAAATACTCTATTAAATGGATCCTTACCTCTTCTAACAATAATTGGAAGAAATCTGAAAAAGGGGTCAGCGTAAGTTTAACACATACCCACGCTGTGTGCATATCTATCCACATTACTTATCAGGATCGGCCCGAGATAAGTCAACTAAGCGGTCGCTTTGGGCCCCCAGAGCGATTGAAATGTCAAGACTTCATGATAAAACATTTTTAAATAAAAGAAAAACAATTAGTAATTAATATAAATGAAATCGTATTACAGATATTAGAAAAATTGATTTTTATATCATTTGCATAGTTGGTACAATAATAGGTTAATCCTGCTGCTGTCTGCTGCTATGGGTGCGAGAATGGTATATAAATATATATATATATATATATATATATATATATATATATATATATATATATATATATCCCTCTCTCTCTCTACTTCTCTTCAGTGTTTACTGAAGAGTGTAGTCCCCTCCCCAGCCAACGGATTCCTACTCGAGGGAAAAGCTGAAGGATATGGACTTCAACGAAGGAGAAATAAAAAAGAAGATCACTGACGTAATGACGAATAAGTCACCTGGCCCGGATGGGTTTCTACCTAAAGTGTTGAAAGAAGTGCGCGATCAAGTGCTTACGACACCTGAGCGCAATCTTCAACATGTCAATCCGGACCGAATGCGTTCCTAGAGACTGGCGTGAAGCGGAGGTGACTCCTATCTTCAAGAAAGGAGACCGTAGCCAACCATCGAACTACCGACCTATCAGTCTGACTTCGATAGTCGGTACACTCATGGAAAGCATTATGGTGGACAAAATGACGTCTCATTTAGAATCAAAGCTGCTACTGAGGAGTTCCCAGCACGGCTTCTGAAGGCAACGGTCATGCCTGACGAACCTTGTGGAATTCTTGAACTTCGTCTTCAGTGAGCACGATCGGGACATGGCGATGAATGTGGTCTATTTAGACTTTCAGAAAGCCTTTGATTAGGTACCACACCGCCGCCTTCTCCGGAAAGTGAGAGCGCTGGGCATAGACAGAAAAGTAGCCGGCTGGATAGAGAACTGGCTAAGTGGCAGACGGCAATGGGTTGTGCTGAATGGACAGGCTTCTAAGTGGGTGCCCGTTACTAGTGGGGTGCCTCAAGGTTATGTCCTGGGGCCATTACTATTCATCATCTACGTCAACGACATAGAAGGTGACATGGTTTCCAAGATTTCTAAATTTGCCGATTATACCAAGCTTGGTATGAACGTTGCAAAGGATGGAAATACTGCCAGCCGGCAGGAAGATCTTCGGAAGATTGGGGAGTGGCCGGACACGTGGCAAATGCCTTTTAAAGTGAAGAAATGCAAAGTGATGCATATCGGCCACCGAAATCCCCAATCACCCTATATCCTTAAGAGCACTCCTCTTGAATCCATCCGACACTGTGAAGGACTTTGGTGTAACTATCACCAGGGACCTCAAGTTCTCGAAACAGTGTATTGAGGTGGAGAAGAAAGCTCAAAGGATGTTAGGGTATATAAAGCGACAGTTTGGATATCGGAATAAGGAAATAGTACTCTGTCTGTACAACTCCCTCGTCCTTCGCACCTGGAGTATGCCGTACAATTTTCGAGTCCCTCGTTTCGAAAAGACATCGTGAGATTGGAACGCGTCCAAGCCAGGGCAACCAAACTGATTCCCTCTATCAGGCATATGAGTTATAATGCAAGACTAAGGGAATTAGATATGTTCTTGCTGGAGAACCGGAGACTACGTGGTCAGCTTATCTAAGTGTTTAAAATACTTCGAGGCTTCGACAGACTGGACTACGGGGATATTTTCCAGCTCAGCAAAGGAAGAACAAGAAATCACGGCTACAAACTTGAACTGAAGCGATAACAGCGTGATATGTGTGGGAAATTCTTCACATGCAGTATCTGTGGTAGTTGGAACGCACTTCCGATGGAAGTTGTCAACAGTGAATCAAGACTAGATAAAGTCTTGCAAAATCACCGTTAAGATCCTCGCGACTGATCTTCGAGGTTGCCAATGGCCACCTTCGAGGATTGCGCCAAAAGTACCCTCCTTGTATGGACCGTAAGGTCTTCTAGGGTACTTATTTTTCTTTTAGCTCCTTGTAGCTCTCTCTCTCTTTCTCTCTATCTCTCTCTCTTTCTCTCTCTCTCTTGTAATTTCGTAATCAGTGTGATCCTAGCTTCCTTTAAAGGTAAAGGAAATTTGAAGCAGGATTTAACTTCTTTATTTTGCGGGAGTGTTGATTGGTCTTGATGTATTTTCTGGAAAATAACTGCCTTCAAGATTCAAGATTTATTAGAGCAATAAATATACAATAGTTTTTTTCTTTTTACAAATATTAAAATTAAATACATATATGTAAAAAAAGAAAAATGGATAGCTGTAGTTGTGAAGTCATTTGTGAAAACAGATTCTCCCGGAATCATCGGGAAGGTCATCTTATTAAAGCTATATATTGCTTATTTTCTGATAAAATACAACCTTTAGTGACAAAATGCTGCTCTATATATTATAAGTTATCTACTAAGACTTAAGTTGTGCAAAATGAACAAATCAGCGTTAAACAGATTTTTTAGAACAAATTTATGTTTGATTTATTCTCGCGATCATCGGCGTTACGTTGTCTGATTCTTTAATACCAAATTGCCCAATCAGCGTTGAGACGAATTTTAAAGGAACATTTATGTTTAATTTATTCTACAAGACATTAACGTTACGTTGGCTGATTTTTTAAACATAAACGGTATCAAAATCCTCAATCATATTCATCGATTGAGAATCATCATCATTTCGGTGGAGCGATCTTTTCTCACACTCATCTCATTACCTCGGATCAGGAGGCAAAGGATTCGGAAAGGAACATAAACGCCTTCAGCCTCATTAATTCTCAAGGACCGCCCTGATCTTGGAGGCATACTCGACAGCCAGTTAGCAGTGCATCTCCCAGAAGCCTCAACCCCATCCCCCTTAATAAAAATACCTTTATTTCCCTGCAAATCGTCACTGATATGATTTGCTACCCCATCCCCCCCTGCCCTGCTATGACTTCTCCGTGAACCTGACTCACACGCATAGTTCCGTCACAACTATTTTCATCTACCTAGAGAGGGCATAATTGAGAACTTTGGGGGGGTGAGGTTTGAGACTTATCCCACTGCGGAACCTAAAGGAAAGAACATCCTGAAATGGGACACGGTTACGAACGCAGGGAGAATTAACACCCTACCCTGCGGTACCGTCCAAGATCACGGACAGAGTTACCACCTTCTCTGTACTATTTTGGATATAACCAAGAAATACCCCAAACCCAATAGAGTGGGTGGCACCCCCGACTGGCGTCAGTTGATACGGGCTCTAGTCATCATTAAGTCCGCCATGTTTTCACGCCCTCTGAGGATCCCATCCAGGTCCACACTCATATCATTTCATCACATCCTGAGTCCTGTTCATAGGGTGGTAATCGGTGGGGTGGGGGTGGGGACCTCCAAGGCATCTGACGATGCTCTAAATTTTCATACAAGCGCAAAAACATGCTGGCAGAAATGCAACATCACACGCCGCTGCCAGGCGCAATTACTCGTCGACACGGAGGTAATCCGCGAACTACATCACAACCGCACCAAACAATGGCGCAGACCACAATTCACCCTCACATACAAACCATGCCTGCTCCTACTCCATCGCCCCTCACGAGTTCCTTTGCTGCCACTTGAGGAGCAAAGGATGGCTTGCATCCCCCTTTCCACACTACACCTACTACGCACGAACACACAAACCTTGAACCCAATCACACACCATTGGCACATATACAACCCGAACATACATATACTCCGCCCGTAGTTACACACGTGCAAACTTCACACATACCACCAACAAACCTACACAACACTGACTTCATGATAAACCGCGCCACTATGCTCTCACGGCTGGCACAAGATTGGGCTGGAGGTGACTTTTCCCTCTACGCCAATTTTCTGAACCAGCTCTTCGAGGCTAATAGAATAGAGTGCATCGTCTCTCCGGAGTCAATATTTAACACCTACCAGTTCCACCAAAACAGGAGGCCACCCCTTCTGGCTACCCCAACAAACATTCCAAAACCACGCATCAACATCGTACATGACCACACTCAGACAACCCTCCACCCACCTCCTCCGGCATCCTCCAGGATCCCTCCTAAAGGCCACCGTCTCTCCGCCCGCACCCATGCTCCGTCTTCTGTTCTCACCCCTTCACCCCCCTCTCCGGCTTCCACTTCCTCCTCCTCTCCCCCCATTTTGCTTCACTCTGCCCTTCTACCCCTGACCACTCTAACCCCTGTTCCATCTTCTGTTCTCACTCCTTCACCAACCGCTCCGGCTTCCACTCCCTCCTCCTCTGCTCACACATTAATTCCTATTGCCCTTATATCCAAACCACTTTAGCCGCTGCTCCCATTGGCACCTGCACCCACATCTACCCACACCTCCAACCCACCCCCACTTCCAGCTCCCCCAAGTAAACACACCCTGCACCCATCCAGACTCCCAAAACCACCCAACCTACTAACCTTACTACGCTCACAAACAAAACGTATATGTCCCTCCACACACTCACCAAATACAGAAAACACAGAGCGTAAAAGTCGCTGCGGACCCCCATCACTCAAAGATTTTCAGTACTTAGGGAGTCGCAGGACAGGTGTACGACACCTACGCTCTTGCCTAGAATAGGTTGTGTGAGCGTAGTACAACTAAACGTACGCAGTTGGCGTGGTGTACGCCACACTCTCTTCAACTGGGTACTAAACACACAGCGTCCAGACATTATACTCTTGAACTCTACTAGTCTTCATCCTCCTTGCACTAGGCTTCGTATTGCAAGCTATTACACATATCTAACCCCACGGGTGATACATTTAGGCTCAGCGATCATAATAAAACGCCAAATACACCATACACACGTAGACACCACCGACGACTCCTTAATAGCCTGCAAAATAGACACAAACACTGGACCAATCCTAATTGCCACACACTACAGACCACCCCGTCTACAGTTACACCTTGATGTCCCACTCCGGGCGCTATTAAACTATAATCTTGCGCTCTTCTTCCTTGGAGATCTAAACGCACATCATCCCACATTCCTCTCCACCACTACAAATCAAACGGGAAGCATTCTAGTCCGTGCCTTGCAGCGTTTTCACTGTGAACACATTGGCCCGGCCTTTGCCACATTCTTCGGTCAGCGCTGGGGGACATCCTCCGTAACGATTACGCCCCAAGACTCTACACACACATAGCCCAGGGTCCCCACGTTTTATCTGACCACATCCCCATATGCCTTCTTATATCTACTTGTCCTATACTAATCCCCACACCACCCTTATACAACTACAATAACACGAACTTGGTAGAGTTCCGTAACCACATAACCACACACACACCACATAACCTCAACCTCCAGGGTACCAGATCCAACTATTAGACGACCACTGGAAGGCAATCATAGACACCATAAAAACTGTCCGCGACACCTAGACGCCACGCAAAACATTCAAACGCATAAAACACTCCATCTTCTCAGTACATATACAACAACCACTAGGGCAGAGGCCCACGACAACGCGATATCACAATCCCTGGTTCTTACATCCTCCAGTGCGTGCTGCTGGACAGGAACCGTCGGTGGGGCGAAGTCATCCACACGGTGGAAGACGCTCGCTGCGCCGACTACTTCTTCTTCTGGCCGCGCATCAGGAGTATGATGGGAACGGACCCTCTCAAGCCCATAAAACTACAAGTAAACAATCATACACTTACAAACACGAATGATATCCTCGATGCATTCAGGTTCCACTGGGACCAAGTACACTCACATAGCCAACCCAAACCACACGCACAAGATCACTCCCAGTTTGTTCAGGCATGGTGTAGGCTCCATGCCAATAAGCAAGGGCCGGCCCTCTTGATCTAAATGGAGGTGCTCGACAACTCAACCACATTAACTACCCTAGTGAATATCGAGGAAACAAAACAGTACGTCAAAACCACACGTAAACGTGCCCCCGGCCCTATAGGCCTCCCAACCACAATCATTCATCACCTGCCAGAAAACATCTACCAGACATTAACACATCTCTGCAATGCATATCTAGCCTCTGGATATTTTCCGAAAATATTCAAGGCCTCACACAACATTCTACTCCATTCTACAACACAAAGACCCCAAACAACTAAACAGTTACAGGCGTATAGCTCTCCTAAAGCAAATAAGCAAAATACTAGAACGCGTAGTGAATAACCGCCTAGAGAGCTTCCTGGAGAAAGGGAAGAGGTTCTCCCCCTGTTAGTATGGCTTCAGGAGAGGCCGGTCTACCAGCTCGGTGATTACTATCGTTCATGACATCATACAAAGAGCATGACAATCACGAAAAAAACACACTATCAGCAAGGATGTCGAGAAGGCCTTCGACAAAGTGTGGCACGCGGGGCTTCGTTGGAAACTAGCCAACAACACAAAGCTGCTCTCTCTACCACAAGGCTCCTATCGCACTACCTTGCGGATAAGGAACGTTGCATACGTTACAACAACACACTATCGCGCCAATTCTCTCCACGCGCTGGGATACCCCAGGGCAGCGTACTGGCACCCACACTTTTCATAATTTATAGAAATGGCACTTCAAGCCCTGAAGTAAATTGCTCGTACGCAGACGACGAGACTATTCTCGTCACCAGCGTGCACCTTAACACACTTGCGCGCCGGGCACAAACAAAAAGACAGAGTACGAGGATACGTGGCTCATAACCACCAATCCTCAGAAGACACAGATGACACTATATGGAGCGCAAGACCACTACATGCAAAACATCCAGATACATGATCCCATACCCGACCAATATTACCCAGCCCACATAAGACTTACACACAAATCCACAACAAAAATACTAGGGACATTCTTTGACAAGTATTCAAACTTTTACACACACCAAAATACCACACAAGCCAAAGCCAAACGAATAAACAACATATGGAAGAGGTTTGATCCCAGCAGGAAAAAGATGCAGCTACACCTATACAAAACACTAATCAGACCAATACTTACATATGCACCAATTACACTAATGGCCGCAAGCCACACTTGACAAAGGCGTGCACAGCGCATACAGAACTCCGTTCTAAAGCGCGCTTGTCCCTCTCCTCTGTACACGAGAATGTCGAGACTTCACCACACAAACAAACTCACTCCTCTAAATACATACACCTTCACGAGACTAACTCGGAAACTGGAGAAACTCGAGAGAGATCCCATTTACAACCATGTTCACCACATACAGTATGGTGCTGCTTGGGAACGAAAATTCCCAGCAGCAAGAAACCACCAGCTGCCAGAACCACTATACACCTAAATAACAGCATCGCAATACATTTATCTTGATTCTAAAAGACACCACCGCGCTGAAGTGTCCCAGACACTAAGCCACCACGTATCGACGATCTAGGCAAGCCGCCGATCTAGCAAGACTTAGATCCTCCCTAACCGATCCTCCAATCTCACCAGTCTAAACACCACACTATCACATATCATCGTTATATACTCAGCACCGGTGTATAGCCACCGGCCTTTAATCTCTTCATGTCCCCTCTTGCGTTAATTTCCGAACCGCTCCTCTTTGACGGAAACGACTTCCTGGATATAAACATGAATCCCTCGCCTTTTCTTTCTATACTACTTTGTCTTGTCTTGTCCCAATCATATTCACATGCAGATAATGTTCTACCCGAATATACAATTTCATAATACATACAAAAGTTTATCTATGAGGTATATTTTGAGTCACTTTGCTTTAACAAATTTTATCAATTCTTGCATAAAGTAATACATACATAACAATAAAAAAAACTAATAGAACTAAGACGTCTAAATTTTAATTATAATATAAAACAAGAAGTATGTAAATTTTCTAAACCTAGCTCCTTTGACAACACTTATTAATTTACCATTTTATGGAATGTTACCTTGGTTTGGTGTGAACCAATTATAGAATTTTCTAAGATTTCAAAAGGCTCATATTTGAGGTGGTTTGAGTCAGATGCGATTCTATAATGTGGTTCCAGCCTCACATTGCCATTTAACTAAGATCAAACACAAGTTCGTTGATTGAAAATTTTTATATGTTTTTCCAATTAAATATATCCTCTAGGTAATTTATAACTTAATTAATTGATTTTCAACACTTATATAATATTTATCTTGCAAGATTTTTTCTATATTCAACTCATTAAATAACTTATGTTAGTTATCATTTCCTCTTTCGCTTCCGGTATGTTGCCAAATGTCGCGAATTTCGTATCCCTAATTATATTAAATTTATAGATAACATCAAATTTCTATCTTCAAACTAATTTCACCTTTTTAATTATTATATTTTTATTCATTTTCATATACTTCAATATACTTCGTTATCTCTATCTTAAATAAATTATTGTTTTTTAATACTCATTTTTCACATTTTATCGATGCGTGCAATAAGGTACCAAACTGCCTTATACCTACACCTTAGCTCGATAAATCGTGCCCGAACAGATTTAAATTAATATATCACGTTTAATCGCGTGATATATAAATGTAAATTCAATTTCCTAAAATTACTTTAACGCAGTCCTCCATTCTGGAAGCATGTTTGCTCGGTTTTCTCTCCAAGGGAATGTAGTTTTTCAACGATAACTTCGCCATTTTACGAAACAATTCTTTCCTCTAATTGCATTCTTCATTATTTTCAACGGTATTTTCAATTGTAAAGTCGAAGACGAGCTGCTCCGGGCAATTCGAACAAGATCCTCGGGCGATTGAAGCTCGTTTTCTTTTATGTTTGGTTTCCTTTCCATAATGTTTCATCCTCTTTCGCTATAATTTTTATCGGAACTAGCAGTAAAAAGGGGGGTGGGGGCGAGCCTCACCCAAAACAAACAAGCCCCCCCACTCAATATTTATAAAACCATGTTTTGCTACAATTTCGATGCCGTCATCCGTCAACGAACAATACTTTGTTTTGTACTCTCTTTTTTTACCTTTTTTCAAAACTTTTTTTACATTCACTTCTTTCTTTTTTATATAATCTATCATTTATTAATCGTTTTATTAAATTGTTTACTCTTTTAGCATAAATAATTCGAAATTATCTTGGAACTAGTTTTTTGGGGTCGACATAAAAATATGTTACTAATTCCTAAAAGTTTTTTTTTATATCCATAACTCTATAATTTAAGATGGGGATTTTTTGAAAATTTATAAAGGTTTTTTTTGCTTAGTTGATAAATGACTTCGGGTGTTTTAGAAATTCAAAGGATTGAAATAGTTAAGAAGAAGAACTACAGAACTACAGAACTACAGAATCTAGGACCAGCAAAGACCCTAAGGTCCGCTCGAGGCTAGTCCGCTACACTAAATCAAAAACTACGATACACGCTTATCTACGAGTGTATCTCTAACATGCTTTTTTTTTCTTTTTTTTTTTTTAATACTATCTACTGTACACACTTATCTACATGTGTACATTATCGTGCAATTTTAACTAATCAAACTAGGGGTCGGGGGAGATAGAAAGTTTTTCTTCTCATCTTCCGCAGCCACTCGACTGCTAGTGGTGAAAAGCTAATTTAGGGATAGAGACTACTTATAGGATAGGCGGAAAAGAAATGGGACATCTAAGCTACACATGCAGAGAATCGACGGCATCATTTTTAGTCATCATAATTTCATATCCTTAAACCTCCGCTCCAAACTCTCTCTCTGCAAGGACGTTTAAATTCACAGTGCTCAACTACGTTATATTTAAACTATTCAAATGCACGTCGAGACGATTTTTGAACATATTAACCGAAGTGCTATCTACTACGTGGGTGGGCAGCCGATTCCAATTTTGAGTAACTTTAAATGTAAAATAGTTTTGGGCTATACTAGTGTTAGAACGCTTGTTCACTAATTTTAACCCGTGCTGACGAGTATTTCCCCTATGATCCAGTTCGAACAGATTGCGAAAGTCAACGTTTGAGAAACCCTTTAGTATTTTAAATACTTCTATTAGCTGGCCACGTAATCTTCTGCATTCTAGCGATGGCAAATCTAAAGCCCTGAGCCTTTCCTCGTATGATCTATTCCTCAGCTCTGGAATTAATTTCGTAGCCCTACGCTGCACTCTTTCTAATTGCGCGATATCTTTCATTAAATATGGAGCTCAAAATTGAACAGCGTATTCGAGAAGTGGCCGCACAAGGGATTTATATAAAGGTAAAATTACGCGCGATATAACCCAAAACGCGAATTGCTTTTTTACACGCATCCGCGCATTGCTTCGAGAATTTAAAATCGTCTGAGACTAATACTCCCAAGTCTTTTTCTAATTTAACCGCGTCGAGGACTTGGCCTTTCATGGTATATTCTACTCTTAAATTATGGCAACCCAAGTGCATTACCTTGCATTTGCTTAAATTAAATTCCATTTGCCACTTATCCGCCCAATTGGCAATCGAGTTTAGGTCCCCCTGCAATTTATCGACATCCGATCTTACATAGGCACGATTGCCCAGCTTCGTGTCGTCCGCAAATTTCGAAATCCGACTAAGTATGCCTTTATCTAAATCGTTAATATAAATTAAAAACAATAAAGGGCCTAAAACAGAGCCCTGCGGTACCCCACTACTAACGCTGGCCCAATCTGAACATTCCCCATTTATTACCACCCGCTGCGAGCGATCTTTCAGCCAATTTCTAATCCAGTTTAAGATGAGGATGAAGAAGAAGAAGAAGAAAAGGGTGTTCGGGGTGTTAAAATAAAGAGTCTATAAAGGGGATTAAAAAAAGCTGTTAAGATTAGCAAACAAGGCCGTAGGCCACACCCCCGCAGGGGTGCCTGTGTAACCAAGCTCTTCCTGTTAAGAAAGAGAACAGTGGCTTGTTATTTAATATTTTTTGTTGTTTAATTATTTTTAATTTTTCTCTTGCAATTTCTGTATTTTTTATTGAGTTTCATTACTATTTTAAAATAATAATTCGATCTTTTTGTTTCCTGTTTTTTGGCGGGAATCCTAAACATCCAACCAATAGTGAAGTTCAAGCAGTTTGAATTATGGAAGGCCTATGTGAAGCTTGTCCCCAAAATTGTTTATCCCTTGGCTCATTAATTAGTAACAGTGAGAAAGTTATTAAATTTTTAAGCAAGCACAAATTAATCCCATTATCAATCCCTTGTAAGCATTGTGCAGAAACCCCTCGAAATACAAAGTGATTATACATTTAAATGCAAAAAATATAAACGCAACGAAGACAGCGGTGAAGACGTACGCCATTTTGTTTGCCAATCTGCTCTTAACGGGACATTTGTTTCAAATGCGCGGTTTCCTATAGAAACGATCTTACACATCATCTATTCATTTGTTGGAAACCAAAATACTCTAAAAGGCATTTCAGAGGAGGTTGATGTTTCCGAAAAAACGTTGGGTGACTGATTTAGTTTCTGTAGGCAGGTAGCAATTGACTATTGCGAAAGAAATTCGAAACAATTAGGCAGGGTCGGTATATTCATGCGCGTTTGAGTCCTAGTTCAAATCTACAAGGCACCATTTTGTATTCATTTAAAAAATCCCAGAAATTAACCACAAACTTAAAAAAAAATAAAAATGGAAAAGGCTTTTGAATTACTTTATTGTGGGGGTATAGCACGGAAATAGCGGCGAGGAAGTGATTTTTAAAAAAGGCCCAATTGAGCCGAACGTTTGAAATAATGGCGATTGCTCTCGCCAGTCTCAAAAATCACTTTTTGTTTAAAATGGAAATGACGGCACTATCTTAGTCTTAAATTACCGGTGAAACTTTAGAACATCTACGCCGTGTTTTTAGAATTAAAAACAGTATTAATTGTGTTTTTAGGCATTGTAATCGTCATTTACGGCTTCGGCTAGACGTGGAAAGGGCTTATTTTTAAGATAAGGGCACTGAAGAATATGGTTAAAAATATCTAGGCCCTAGAGATGTGGTGCCTGCGAAGGATGATGAGAATCTTGTGGACAGATAGAGTTACAAACGAGGAAGTATTATTAAGAAGGGCTGGTACGAGAGATGTATGTTACGGAACGTGAGAGGGAGGCAACTTGGATTCGTTGAACACATCCTGAGAGGAGACGACTTTGAGAAACACTGCCTAGAGGTAAGGCGAGTGAGAGTAAGAGAAAGATAAAAACTTATGGACACAATTCTTTAGCACCTTGTCGATGGACGAAGAACTGAGGACCTGATCAGACTGGCGGATGACGCAGACGTCACTTGACTGGCACTCCGGTAAAGGCAAAGCATTATGAGTACGGCTCTATTTGCAGTGATAATATTTTAAAACTAAGGGCTTTCCGCGCTGAAATGAAGCTTTAAATGATGAGTAAAATGACTGAAAATGCCATTAGTACTGTTTTTTAATACAACTTAACCTAACGCATCATTCCCACATCTGTCGCCCATTCGGGGCGGATAACTGCATAAAAACAATGAACGTTGGAGCGCTAACAACGTCTGGTAACCACAGTGAATTCAAACCTCAGGGTAATTATTCAGAAATGGGGCTTAGCCCCCCTTACGCCTTTAATTGTGTGGGGTTGCACCACCCTCGTCCCCCGTTATTTTTAATCACCTAGTAGTATTAACAATTCTAAAGACTACCATTAGTTTTGAATGCAAAGGTATATAAACAAAATTTAATATTTATTGCTGGAGAGATCTGGGATTAGCATGGTTATATACATAGATTCGCCACTGCTAATAGGAAGTGATGAAGGCGGCTGTTCATATTAGGGAATCGAAGCATGAAATGCTGCGAGCCAGATATCCCCCAAAATGTTTCTTCTGCCGTTTCCTGACACGAACATTTCGTTTAGTCATAGACCATAGCCTCTCGAAAGTATTCGTGTGTGTCGGATAATCCGAATCGACGAAATTGATCGAATGCTTCAAAGTCATGAGAATATACCCTTCTGTAGCAATTCTTCACTTTTAAAATGAGGCCATGAGCTAAAAAAGAGTTAATTAAATTTTCCGAGGGGTTAGCAAAACTCATATCGAAGTTCAACAAATTAAACGCACAAGAATCACGATATTCTATCTTTCACTAATGATTACTAATGGGTTTTGGTGTTAATTTTGAAATCAGCGTTGTTTTAATTGCTTGAAACCAGGTTGCCAATGTTTGGAATCAGGTCGAAATCAGTGTTGCCATTGGTTGAAATAAAGGGCTTCTTTATAAATCAAGAGAAGGTAAGGTGGACTTAATTTAATTTCATTTTTTACCACATCAAGGTGGATGGAGTATCTTTAAAATATGTACTTTGCGCGCCAAACTGAAACCATATATGAAGACTGAAATGCCTAAAAACACAAATAGTACTGTTTTTAATACTAAAAACAAAGCGTAGGTTTTCTAAAGTTTCAACTCACTTTTTTACACATTTGATTACTTCTTCCTGTAGCATTTTTGTGCTCTTTTCAAATATTTTCCTCTTTTCTGGCAGTCGGAAGGGAAAATGCGGGAAATCAGTTTTATACCGATTCAGTCGAAATCGGGGTAAATCTGGAATTTGCCATATTTCATTTTAGGAGCGCCAAAAAATAAGAACAGATTTGAACAAAGCACAAAAATCAATTAAAGAAAAATAAGCTGGACTACATAACCTACCCTTCAATTTTCAAATTACTAGTTTGTGAAACTATACAAACCTTTTATACGTACTGATTTTTTTTTAATTAGATCTTTGTATAAACAACTTGAAAGCACAAAACAGGCCCCGATTTTGCAACCTTTTGCCTTACAACCACAAAAAATAACAGATCTATATAAATAACATCAGAAAATTTTCGGATAAGATTCGTTTTTACACATACGATTTTGTAATTTTCAAAGACATAACGTTTTTAATTCTAAAAATGATGCTCACTGATGTTATTTTTAGCTTCCGGAACTTAATACTAACGTAGTTATTCACTTTTCAAAAATATATTTTTGTTTTGCTAAATTTGAATCTTTCTGTCATTTTTGCCCTCGTTCCTTGAACTTTTGGCCTGACTATTTCACCTATAGCTGGCTTTTTTAGATCTAGGGGCGATCTGCGTATGCTTCTTTTGGCGATTATCCAATAGTATTTTGTTTTAGGTTGCCTGATTAGTTTACCAATACCAGCCATTTTTAAATCTTCAGCCGATCTGCGCATACATCCTATGCCGATTATCCATTAGCATTTTGTTTTAGATTGCCGTATATTTCGGACGATTCGCGGCTTTCTTTTTTTAGCTTATATGGTATAATGGCGTGCGGTGGCTGTGCTAGGTTGGGATTAAAGGATTCGAAAGGACGAAAACCCAGTGCAAATTTTCCGTTAGTGCGCTTAAGGGTACGTTGCTATATAATGCCCACATTCAAACAAATACTAGCCTTATATTTATAAACTGTTTTCAGGACAAAGCTATCATTCAAACTAGAGGCCTAACGACATTTCGCAATCATTTTTAAGTTGCGGAAGGGGGGTGAGGGGGGCAACCTAATCGAAAGTACCTAAAAAATGCTATCGTCGTCTAAAATTACCAGGTTAGGTCTGGTCTGGTACTGGATCTTTTAAATGATTTTGATAATGTTTTTCTTATGTAGTTTTATGTGTAGCTCTTTAGATCTGAAACTCGTTTTTGCTGAAAATACATACTTTTCCTATTATGGAATTTCAGTCGATTATGGGCAAAGTATGAATTTCCGGGAAATACGAGTGTCAGATCTGAAAGGTACATATAAAACTGAATAGGAAAAACACATTTTTAAATTACTGTGCACATTTGTGTTAAAACGAATCTTTAACAAAATTTCCAATGCAAAATTAGTCATTGTGCATTTATTTCACATTAACTACATGTCATAATGCAAAGTTCATTAATCCTAAACAGAGGCTAATGGAAAAAAAGTTGAAGTAAACTCGGTCAAAATTATGTAGACAATGTGACGTCACTGTACCACTTTAAAAAAAAAACTTCTCCACTGTGTCGTCTTCACAATTAAGTAAGAGAAAAATATTGAAATTCAAACTGTTATTATTAATAGTAACATCGAGAGCTCAAAAAATTCTATATAGATGGACTGACAAAAAAAATGTGCTTGACACGATAGAAGTGATTAAATATGTTTTTAGGCGATTACGGTTTACTAAATATTAATCTTATCTTTGAGTATTCATTCCTCTAACTTATACTATTAATCTAGCTATAAAACTTTATTCTAGTATCAATATTTTTTTCAAAAAAATTGCCCTTTTTTTACAGACTTAGAAAATCTTAATTCGAACTTTTACGCCCTATCTTAACACATACAAACAATATGCACATTCAGTATATACATTTGCTTCCTATACAATTTCGACCTCGCAACATATAGCTTCATCTAGACTCGAGCAGCTTTGAAGACAGGCTCCAATTCAGCCCCGGTTAATTTACCATAATATGAGTCAAGTTAACTGGTACAGTAGCTGCAAATTTGCGACCTCATAATGTCTATCAGCAGCCTCTCAGAGCAACAAAAGATCGTGCTCATATCACGATCTCTACTAATAAGTATTTTATATCTTTATCGAGACATAGTGTTTTAATAGCCCTCGGCCTGGTATTTTGGGTGAATTTATAGAGGTTTTCGTTCAGAAACATGGAAGAATGAAGGCTGATAAGGAATGTGTGATTTGGCCACGAAGATGACCATTTGGAAGAATTTCCACTATTAGAAGGTTCAAATTCCAATGGTCTAGAACTCGTTTTAAAGGAAATGTTCATGCAAAATGCAACTGCAATAGAGGGATAAGAATACAGCTTTGCAATATATATTTGTCTACAAGTAGAGAGGCTCAAGCATAGGCGCAGGGGCCAGCACAACAAACATAAATATCACCAGAAGCAGAGTTCGGCCTTGTAAAGACGTAACCAATGAGGGTGTATGAGGACCACCATGAACCCCACCCCCTTTTTTCGAGTAGAGACCGCGTGGTCTCAAACAAAATCCTAAGGAAAGACAATAATGAAGATTCTCACGTGGAAGCTGGTGAGACACCCCACCTGGGTTTGCCTAAATCAGCCGATTCGCCTCTCCCCCCATGATCTGCGGACAAATTAATCCCCCGCCAGACGAAAGCCTCCAGTCAACACCTTCCCTCGAGGCCAGAATTGGTGCCAGAAGAGCATCTTTTCAAACCCTTATCTGAAACAGAGCTATTCCGTTCGGTGCCAGGATTTCCCTTGAGGCAGCAGCCGTGCCCGCAGGCCTTTTAGCGACTTAGCCGGCTGGGTATATATATTAGGGGTCCCCCGTTACTTGAGAGAGAGTACAACTCACGTCCCTCGAAGATACGTCCCCCTTTTGTTTCGAATCGAACCCCTGAAGTTGTGAGGTCTCGTCCGCTAGATCACCACGGTGAAATTTGGACCATCATCTATAGTCAAGTTCGTGCAACATACCCCTCTCACCCCGTTTACGAAAGTACGTCGCCCCGTCCGATTACACTCCCCAAAACCTAAGTATATCTCGCTACTCAGCACCACGAGTAATTCATCTTGCTCCAACCTCACCTCGCTCTTCCTTGAGGTAATCGACTCCCATTGCAAGATCTCATCGCAGCGCTGCAAGATCTTATCATCCCGTGCAACCCAAGTCTTGGTTCCGTTACCACCTCCCCCTTCTCCGAGAAGCTAGTCCGCAAGGTAAAGGTCCTTCCGCACATTTTTTTTTTAAATCACCCCTGGACGTTATTCCCCGCTCTCCATAATTTGTTAATTACCGAGTCTCCTTTTCCTTTTCCTATTGCATTAGTCCATGTCCAATCTGTGTATTGCAATTGCATAATACCTCAAGCTTGACCCGTGTATATATTTTGTGATTACCTTTTTTTGTAATTAACTCATTTTGGAGGGAGATAGTCTCTTTAAATAACCTTGAATAAAGCCTGGCATTTTACGAACCCTTTAAAGCCAACCTCACGCACTCACTTACGCCCCGTTTTGTTTGAGCCTCCCATTGAACTGGAGCGAGGCCTATCTCTCCACTCTTCATTCACGCGTGGCCTCGCAGCTTTCGGCCGCCTATTTATGCGTATACGGAACCACGGACTAGGTTGTACACCCATAGTTCCTCGACAGAGGGCTTTCAAGCAAAAGAAGTGGGACATAGCATAATAAACTTTGTACTGTTTCTCACTCCCATCCTTACTCTAGTTTTAAGTCTTATCCCTCTGATACATATTGTTATCACTGGAAATTTGGCAATAAGGCCGTTAGATACTTAGAACCATGCCAATTCATCACGAAATATCGTGGGCATATGTTGGCGCAATCACAACTACAGGCATAAAGTTGTAGCTGTACAAAGCCATACCTGTATAATAATCCAAAGAACTTATCATCTATTTCCTATCTTACCTTACCACATAATGCTTCCACTCAGCCCTCCTCTTTCACCGTTTCAGCACATCACTTCTCATATTTTCAATCAACTTAACATACTTTACACTGAAACATCAAGTGATGAATCAGTCCAGCACCTCTGCCTCTACTTCAACCCTGTAGGTTAGTCCACCTTTCCGTATTCATGACCCACTTTCCAATCTTTCATGGCTGATATACATTGGTGTCAAAAAGCTTGCCCTCTTTCGGATTTAGTTTTTCGAATGGCTAACAATTCTGACATCAGAACCTATGGAAGGCGCAACCTTCAAGTTTACTTCGGACTCCATCAAGGATTTCGATGGACTTTCGTCATTGCCAAAGTAAATTTTCCTATTTAGGGCCCATATTTTCTTTCTACTCATGACCTTTTGGCCGACTTTCGTCACCCGTACCACATCTCTCACCGTTTCCGATTCTTTCTTTCATTCTCAAAGTTTTTTTTGTCTGTCCGTCTCCGATAGGCTGAGCCTTACTTCCAGCGCCTTATGTAGGAGTTTCCTGACATAACCTTCCTTCTTCTAAGGGCTGCTTGTGAAACAGCGTGTTTCACCGGATTGAGACTACAGAAGTACTTGTTTTCGCTCGTCCTAGACGTCTAGTCACAGGTAGACTCTGGGTTAAGAAAAAGGTGATCGACTATTTCTTTGATGCCACCATAGATGGCCCATTTAACTCACATCTGGCCTTTTCACTCTAAATCGTACTGAAGGCGAGACATGGCGATTTCATGGCTTTGAATGCTTATACATATATATAGTCTTGGCCAAAACTATTGGGCAGGTATGAAAAAGTGAATAATATGATTGAAACTCATTTATTTCATACTTGACATAATAAAAATAAACATTACTCTTGTGCTCATGTGTGACCACAATTTTCAATGGGGTTGAGGTCTAGAGATTGAGGGGAAGGCCATTCCATTAACGTCAACCCCTTTCTTTTCAAGCCAACCTTTTTAGACTAGATGTGTGGCATGGAGCATTGTATTGTTGGAAGATTACACCATTTGGTATGTCATAATTGAAAACTTTACCTAAGAATAGCTGATAAACCTGGTTTAACATGCTGGTGTAAGTATTGCAATTCATTCTACCCTCACAAGTGAACAACAATCCTGGACCTGAATACGACATGCAGACCAAAAGTATTATACTGCCACCTCCAAATATGATTGTTGGAACAACACATCTCAGATCATAAGCTTACCCAACTCTTTGATGAACATAAACAGCTCCAGGGGTTCCAAAGTTCTAAGGAGAAATACAAATTTTACTGATCATTTTTTATATCTAATAAAAATATGTACAAATGTAATATATTTGTGAAAACTAATGTGGAGCACCTACCTCAAAGTTGCTTTCATCCGACCAAACAACTTTAGCCCAATCATCATCAGTCCAATCTGCATGCTCTTTTGCGCAAGAAACCTTAGACCAGCACGGTTTCTTGCTAGCCTTACATTCTTTGAGCTCAGCTTCTAATAACCTTCTTCTCACTGTGCAGCTACATCAGAATAGGTTTTTTTCCCTATCGGCCAGAGATGTCCTCTGTTGAGGAATAGGTCACCTCCCCAGACGATTCGTCTATATATACACATATGTATCAATTGGTTGGGAGGAAAGAGATAAAAGCCACGAGAATATGTATATATACAGTTATATATACATATATCCTCTAATCTACGTACGCGTGTTTCGCTACGTACAAGTACGTTCACTTCGTAAGAGTAATCCGTCGATACGAGGTATGAGAGTGCAATTTACTACAGGGGCTGATAGCGTTTAATGAGTTTACCAAGTTGCAGTTCAAGGATATATTTAAAGAGTGAAAACCAAAAATATAATTTTAATAAGTCATTAGTTAACATATATATACATACGGGAAATATAGGTAATGTAAATAAGGACAATTCTGACAGATTATAGAATAATTGGCTATCGGGTAACGTTAATTACTCGTTAATCAGCTTTTAAATGGGATACTATAAATCGGTTATACAAAGGGAATATTTATATATCGGAAAGTAGGTCGATTAAGGGGAGATGCAAGCAAGGGTCGTTTTACCTTAATGGGGTCACCTCGAGGAAGGGGAATCCTTTAGCGAGTCGGTTCGATGAAATGGAGACGGACAATGGATGTGATTCTCGGCCGAATATCTTGACGGTGACGAGGATGAAGGGAAGGGGGGGCAGAAGACGAGTTCACGATCTTCCTTGAAGACGGACGATGGCACCTCTTCTCCAAAGAAGTGCTACCTCAAAAAATCGACACTCTGACGCGGCTCGGCGCGAAGTCTCACCTGGGAAACTGGTGATCCTTGAGGGGGAAGGTTCCAGATGAGACGAGACGAATCCCGGGCAATCCTTCTGGAGTGAAACTATTCGATGCTTGCTCTGAACAGAGTAAGCCTTCACAAAAAAGATGGATCTGCCTGGTGAGATCCAACCTCGATGGTATAAGTGAATACCAGGAACTTGGGGAAACAGACACACGATCTGAACCGAAGGCGACGGGTTCTCAAACTCAATCTGCCGATATTCAAAAACCCAGTTATTTATATGACGGTCATTTTTTTGGTTTTTCCTCGTTGGTAGACTCAGATGACTGACTGATCACTTCCTGTGGCCAGATGGATTAGCGTTTGTCGCCTGACTCAAGTCTTAATGGCCTTTACGATGTGAGGGGGGAAACTTTCGGCTAGCAGTTTCCTGATTACGGAGATTAGCGCTTCCTTGGCGAGGTTAAAGCTTTTAATACGCCCAACTTAATTAACTTCACTTGTGAGGCGGCTGATGGATATTTAAATTCTTCTTTCTTTTTTTCTGTTTGAATTCGGAGATTACTCTACCTTAAGTTATACTTAGGAGACAGAGAGAGGGAAGGAATTCATGAAACAAATAAAGGGGGTATTTTTCTTGGCGTCCCTTTCCCTTACATCTTCTTATGCACAAATGCAGTATAGCAGCCATAAAAGCAAAAGGAAAACATAAAATACTAATTATGGAAGCGATATATTCGACTGTTTATTATATTGTTTTCAATTATTCTGTGAATAAGTATCATTCGTATTCTTTATTTTTTCATACCTGCCCCATAATTTTGGCCAAGGCTGTAAATATTGACCACGTAGTCATTGACACCAGTTTTGAAAGTAAAACAAAATAACTAAAAATAAACTAAGGAGTAGGAGAAATCATTAAAATGTAAAAATACGGAACTTCTTGTTTCAAGAAGACCAACTTTTTTAATAAATAAAATTATACCGCCGCCAATACAGCGATTATTTCCTAGGATTGACTAAAGCGAAAAGAAATCGTTTCTCTCCCGGTATTCACGGAGGTGGCGACAAAGGAGCTTTTCAAGGGTTGTGCACTCCGTCATTATGTGTTTTACTCTAAGAGAAACCAAACAGTCTTCACATAAGGGGGCAGGGTGCCGTCCACTAGTTGCCCATGTGTTACACTTGTGTGACTTATTCGTAGTCGGAAGAGCAAACTTTCCCACCATCAAGAGAGTCCGTCTTAGTTCCATCTGCCGTCGGTGCTTGTCGGATGTTATGCATTTTGTTAGGGACGGCTGTAGCCCAACGTTGTCGCTAGCGGTTTAAGATTACATCTGGTGATCTATTGTTGAAGGTAACAAGCTGACATATGATTGCGGCTAGTGACAGGTTGTTCTGATGTCTTCTTTGCTAGGCCACCAGCTTCCTCATTGCCAAAACTACCCACATGAGAGGCCACCCAGCAAAATTTTGCATTTCGCTCACGTTTCTTTATAGAAGAAAAAACATCCATTTATTGTTCTAACCAAAGATAGGAAGGATTAAAATCGTGCAGGGCATGGAGAGCACTACAGGAGTCAAGAAAGGTATAAAAAAAAGTGGGCGGGCTAAGTAAAAACTATCATGAGTACATTCGAAATTGCGTTCAGTTCAGCGGTAAAAAGGGATGAAACAGGAGGCATAATAGTTTTCCGATTAAAGAAAGGAAAAAACTCCCAGATCTTACTCCTTCCTTGCATTTTGAGACCTCTAGGAAAATTGAAATGGAATTCTCATGGGTTGAAGAGTGGGCTAGAAATTAATTTCGTTCAACTTAGGGAGGCATAGAACCCTTAAGATTTGGTAGGGCCTTACACAAGGTCACTTACGAAAGGAGCCAAGGACCAACTGAAATAGTCTTATGTAGGTATATTTGTGCATCAGTGGTTGATAATCTCTCAAGTCGGCTGGAATAAGATTGTGGTCGAGAGTCAGTTGTTACGGTTCGACAAGCTATTGAATAAGGTACACGCCGAATCCAAAACCAACATGGCAGCAAATGAGACTGGCATCGAAGGTGTAGAGGCAGGACGTTAGAATCTACTAGCAAGCTTAGAATGGGAAATGACCTAAAGCTCCTGTTACCAGTCGAAAACCATTATGATGTATTGAGTCCAACATCCTAAGTGACTTAGATCTGTCAAAGAGAAAACCTCACATGCATATTCTAACTTAGAGAGTATCAAAACTCTTTGAAGTCGAAGGAGGATTACAGTCAGCTCCCCAAGTAGTGTGTGCAAGTATTTTTAATAGGCCAATGGATCGTAGGCGATCCACCTTGATAGATCTGAGGTGAAGAACTCACATTAATCTTTTTTCAAATGTGAGTCATATCAAACGGGTTTCCCATAGAATAGAACGAGTTAATTTCAACTCCTATCCCATATTATTAAAAACCACGATGCTGCCCACGTGCATCTTCGATTCGAGGCTTGGAATCTTATCTCAGCTACCGGATGCCAATGTTTAAACAAGGAGGTTATCGTCCCCCCGTTCACCCCCATACGCCGACCTCGCCAGATCGAGTTAGGCTTATGAACAGATAAGGCATTTTTCTCCGGCCCGGCTGTGCGTTCCCTCCAAGCTTTCACTCCATTTTCCCCCACGCCAAGGAGATGTCCTGGCTATTTATATGGAAACTTTACCACTAAGATCAGATTGGAGATCCAGATTTTCGTCGCGAAACATCACCACGACCCTCTCTCCCTTTGTGCGCCAAGGGACCTCGACCTCGAGATTCACCATCACTTGTCCAGAAGGAGGACAATATTCCTTGAGTGCCAAAGGTTCGAGCCTTTCCGACGCCAAGTCCCCAAGGCCCCCCCCCCCTGTTGTTCAAGGAGAACAGCATTAGAACAGCCATTGTTCGTTTTGAGCCCTTCGCCAAGAAACGGTTCTCATCCCCCCCTGTTGTTCAAGGGAGAACAGCATTAGAACAGCCATTGTTCGTTTTGAGCCCTTCGCCAAGAAACGGTTCTCATCCCCCCCCTATTGTTAAAGGGAGAACAGCATTAGAACAGCCATTGTTCGTTTTGAGCCCTTCGCCAAGAAACGGTTCTCATCCCCCCCCCCTGTTGTTCAAAGGAGAACAACATTAGAACAGCCATTGTTCTTGAGCCCGTAGACAAGAGACGGTTCTCATTCCCCCCCTTTGTTCAGAAGAGAACAAAGTAGAACAGCCATTGTTCTTCAAGCCGTTCGTCGAGTAACGGTTCTCCTTTCCAAGACGCCTCGTCAGGATCCTTTTATCCCCCCCCCTTCGGCTGGAACTCGCCAGCGGACCGAATATTCCTTCAAGTACCTTCCACTGCACCCTAATGAAAAGTTACGTAAGCAAAACGTCACCTTTTGAGTATTGATCCCTTTTTGTCAATTCTATCCTGTGCTTTAAATTGTTTATCGAATCATCCCATCTCTTTAACTCTATATTTGTTTTACCTTTTTTTTAATCCCTTAAATCCTTGGATTAGCCCGAGTCTCCACGACCCTTTCCATTCTGTTTATGTCAATATTTTCCGTTTTTGTGTATTGTTTATAGTTATTATTAATAAAACTCTATTTTATTAATGATAGCAATATTATTATCCTTGAGCTCAGTTCCACTTCTTAAGCATTTTGAAGATACATAATATCGGCCGCCAGACAGTAACGCACTCTAAAGATAATTAAGGAAGTTCCCTCAACGAATAGTGTTATATATAGTATCGTCGGGAGTCATTCTACGACAAAGATGATTAAGGGTATTCCGGATGAGTGGCCCAGTCGCATATTCTGTTAACGGCAAAGTGAAAAAGTCCTTTTGCCACTGGCATCCTTGAAGCACAAAATATATAGATAAATCATTTACGTACAAGGTACAAAGTAAACCTTCCGTTAGTATATTTACAATATCATTTATGGCTATAGCAAAGAGGATCACACGCAAGACACTACAATGAGGGATTCCGATTAAGGGGGAAATATTCTCATGATAGCGTAGCTCTAAACTGAATCCTTAGAGATCAGTTGGTCCAAGTTTTTTTTTAATAAAAGTACGGAGGTGGTCCATGAGACCAAGTTCATACAAAAACTGCATGATGTCATATCTCTATGCTGTGTCCTATGCCTTTTCAAGATAAAAAAATATGGTTACATGATATCTGTTGAAGGTGAGTGCCTTGCAGATTGAAGATTCTAAGGAAAGAAGACCTTGTGTTGCGAGGACATTTCCGGATTCAGGAGTGGGAATGACTGAAGAACTTTTCTTGCTCGAGGATCCATATCAGACGAACACATCATTTTTTCAAACACTTTACATATGAGTTCAAAGATACCGGACGAGAGTTCGTCAGTAATGAATTGTACTTACCAGGCTTAGGGATTGGGATGACCACAGCTACCTGACAACTAGTAGGAAATATACACTCTTACCAGATTTTGTTATAAATTTTCAGCAGAATGTCAAATCCAGTGGCAGTTAAATGAAGTAGTAATGCGTATAGGACATCTTCTAGTCCTGGAAAGTATTCATTGCAGGGCTTTAATGCATCCCCAAGTTAAGTAAACTGAAAAGAAGATTATAAGGTTCTCTCATATTGGAAGAAAATTTAATCTCTTTCTTTTCCAACCAGAGTCTATGTTTAAGGCTTGAGAAGATAATGGTACTTAGAGAGACTGATTCAAAGTAAGAATCAAATGCTTTTGCTACATCAGACGGGTCAGCTATGTAAGTTCTATTGAGGTTTAGTATCTGAATAGAAAGTTGCACATACATACTTCCCTTTCATTCTTTGCCACATTTTGGAAATTGGTTGGATGAAGAGCTTGTACTTAGGTAAGATTCCCGTTCGTGAGCCATCTTAATAGACAATATATATCGTGCTCGTGCTCGAAGAAGGCCACTCTTAGATTTTCAGAGTTTGTCTGAGATCGTAAACGCCTTTCGGCAAAGAAAATGTGTTTGTTGTCACTTCAACGAAGGCAATTAGAGACCTCCCACGAAAACTCGACGGCAATCTGCGGGATACATAATGATAGATGTTCAGTTTGATGGTGAAAATGCGTATTTTTTTCATTATCAATTACGGTGGGATCGATAATTTCCATCAATTAACATCACAAGGGGGTCACCTCGGTAGTTGTTAATTGTGTCTCCCTAGAAATTTCGGCCATTCATATCTCGAAGCAGTAAAAGAGGAGGAGGAAGTTGACATATGAGTTGTTAGAATGATAGATCTTCCTTTTGTAGCAGATATATAGAATAGAGAGTAAAGGTTTTTCATAAGTGGATCCGGCCAGCTCCTACCAGCAGAGGTGAATTAATAAGTATTGCCATAAAAGGGCATTCGTATGGGAAATTTTTCACAACCGCTATTGAAACTACCACCTGCAGGTGGCGATGTATGTATGCAAATATAATCTCTGAAAATTGGTATTTTCTCTACCCAATCATTTTCCTCGATTGCAAATAATAGTTTGATCTTCTTATCTGACGAGGAGAACTAGTTCTTCCCAGTTAGCTCTTAAGCTTCAAATGTTAAATTTGATGTTGGTGGACCTTATCAGCGAACTTAAGAAGGTGGCACATTGCGGCGTTGGGACAGCTTATTTTTTAATTTGCTTTACATTCTAAACTTTTATTTCCTGTGAGACGACGAATTTATATTTTTGCTGAGTCCTTTTTGTTTGAGCACTCTTGCGGGTTAGATAGATTCGTGATTCGAATTCGCACGCGATAGATTTATTTTTTGCGGGTTCTAGGTGTAAAATTCCCCAGATGAGGTCTCGTTTGGGTTATCTCTAGTTCCTTAAGTTGATTTGTTCTTGGAGTTCCGAACTTATATCCGCTTCCGCCGCAAGGTGGTAACCAGTAGCACTTGGTTGCGTGACTTTAATAATATCGTTTTCCTTCTCAATTGGTTCATAATAACTCAAGTTTACAACTTGACACAAGTCACTAATCTCTTTTTTTAGGATGAGACCTTTAGAGTGGGAATCTCCACAAAATTTAGAGATTCAGAAGAGCCCATGGTTCTGTTTTTGACGTTACCCGAGGTCTTCCTTTTTGTATCCTTTGTTCGAGAGAAGTGTGCTGCTTTTCATGGACCTCAACCACTACTTTGATTTTTATAGAGGCATCTCTAAGTTTAATTTTAGATGGGGTTTGAGAAGAGAGATTAGTAGAAGAGGAAGTTAGCTCGGGGAACTTGTTATATATTTCAAGAGTTTCTGTATCCTTCCTGGAAGAGAATGAATTTATCAAAACTTTACACTACCTCTGGACAAAGGATCTCTTCCTATGTGAACTCATACAGGTCTTGATTGTAGATGCCGCCTTTATGTTATTTAAATATCTTATTGAGATTGAGAGAGTCAAACATGCCATTCTTAGGACAGGGGAGATTGCGAAGCATTCGGCCTTTGGTGAGATCTTTAGCTCGTAACAAGATACCCCTTCCATACTTTTTTACGTACCCGTCTCTTTCCAGGAATTGGACAACACGGAAGAAATTTTTCTCAAAAGTCTATAATAAACTACAAACCATCTAGGGCTACGGGTCTTACAGACTTAGGCTTACACGATTTTTAAAGAGGCTATGGCAGGAATCATTTTCACCGTCTAAACCATTACTAGAACAAAGAAATTCTGCTAGCAAGTAATGCCTGCATCTTCACTGGAATTAAAGGTTACATAGCATTTGTTGGATCACTAACATCCTGATATATAAGATGTATGCGGATATTAGTTTCATATAATTGTAGAAAGAAGTGTATCTTTCTTTGTTGCCGATGAAAAAGCTCCACTATCGTTCATATTGTTCTTACTTTGTTTATGTCTTTTTACCTTACTTCAGCTATATGATTTCTTTTCGAGGGCCTGGTAGGTCATCTCTCGAGAACAGTCCTTTGTGTGAATTTTCCCATAGAAAATGAGTTGATTTATTCATGGCCTTAGAAGCCAAGAGCATACCATCTAAAGAGGTGATGTAAGGAAAACGCATTAGTCGCCGTGGCTGGGTTACCTCCGCATCCCACGGAGCTACTCATTTTATAAAGCGATCCACATGGCTCAGAAGTTTGGTCATGACGAGAAAAAGACAGTCACCACCAGCATCACTCAGCCCCAAACACCAAACCAACCAACATAGAACAACCTATGGTGATCGCTCTGATAGTCGGTGCCATTGACTAGTACTGGCAAACAAGAACATGAGAACCATTTATTTTGCTGGCCCCTCACTGTAACCTTATTTAGCATGGGAAAGCGGAGTAGGGCCAAAAGGCCCTTCTATAAAAGGTTATTTTATTCTTAAATCCATTCAGTTTTTAATTTTTTGATACTTAAGTTGGTTTTTGGCAATATTATACTGTATATTATTAGGTAATTTTATGTAATTCTACCTATGTTTGTTTTACATATCTCTCAATATTTGTTTTTTTTTATTGATGTGCCCTTCCTTGACCCGCTTTTAAGCCATTATATAATGTATTTATTTTAACTTTGAGTGTTAATATTTTGTTTTCATCTCGTTAGTCACTGACGATAGTCTCAGTTGAGGTCAGAAATGTTCGGCCCATAAATGTTTAAAGCCATTGCCTAGGTCTTCATATTCCTACATACTACGAATCAGCTTCCCAAGTAACATCAATTACAAGTAATATATATATATATATATATATATATATATATATATATATATATATATATATATATATATATATATAGAGAGAGAGAGAGAGAGAGAGAGAGAGAGAGAGAGAGAGAGAGAAAGAGAGAGAGAATTTAGGAGAATGTAATGACAAAAAGTAACTCAAACATTGTGATTTTCTTTTATTTATTTGCAACAAAGTTTCAAGCTTATGCGCTCATTCTCTGGTATTTACAATATTTGTTTGGAATGTTGGTGTGTGGGAATTCCACGTGGAATTTCTTTTCCAGCACGGAAGTAACGTCCATGCGCTAAAGAAAATTCTAGAATTTGGTTAGGCATAAATTGTTAGCCCCCCCCCCCCCCGATACATCCTTAAGCGGTAGCCTCGAACCGCGTCCACCCCGGACCACCTTTTCGCGGGTTAGAATCACCTGGGCGTGAAGATTCGAGGCCATTCGAGAGTAGCGCTGTTTTTCCCACCCCTGCGGGGGGAGCCTCAGATATATAGGTCTCGTCTTCCAGGTGGGAGACACAGAGTGGAGGAGTCCCGCCAGGATCCAAGAAGCATTCCCCCTAGTTCCAAGTCAGGTGCTAACAACGAAGCAAAGTGACGGCTGAACTTTCCGTGTGTTGGAATTAGCCCAGCCAGTGAGGTAATTCCACTTGACGATCGCCACCGAGCGATTTTTCCGACTCCACTCATCAACTCCTTTCGAAGCCCTCCTTGTTCCATCCTCGTCTTCAGGTGGCAGAAATACTCTCCCCTGGACCGGACGTTACCACCCCGCCTCCCTTTTGGAGAACCGTCATCATGTCAACTTCCTGCTCAGAAGCTCCGAGTGCCTCTCGCCCTCACGTTTATTGCCTGCTGAAGACATTCGTGAAACCTTACCCTGAGGTTTCACCCGGAATCCTCCGTAAGCCAACCCCTCTTCCCCTTCAGCAACCCATTTGAGTTAATCCTCCCCATTGGAATAGTCTCCTTCTGTAACGCATTAATTTTGAACTTCAGAGTCTGATGCATAACTCTGCAATTCCCCCCTCATTTACCAATTTAATTTTGCCCATTGATTCTCTTATTTTATGTAAATGAAATTATATTTTTGTACATGCCTATTTAAATAACCTTGAGCTTTGCCATTGCCCAAATTTTACCTGACCTGGTTTTGCACACTTTTCTCGCTGCTCCGCGCATCGAAACTCGTTGCGTCCCTCCCCCTTTTGTCGGTTCGCCTTTAAGTTATTAGTCCCATCCCCCATAGATATAATACGGTATTGATATAATATAATGTCACACCACGACAGTTGGTAAAAAGGTTATTGAATATATGTATTATATTTAACCGTTATATACATCTTGAAGCTTACGATGCATTTGGGGAATTGCTTCGAATTAGTATAATGGCAGGAGAGTTTGATTTAATTGACTGTGAATTCACAAACACAAAGAGCTATCGCCGAAATTTATTGTTATATATAATTTTACAATCATTTATAAAGACTGACGTTTGTCATTTCATTACCTGATCTCTCATTCGAGAATGTTCTATTTTACATAAAATAACGTCCTTTGTTGGACCATCTTAATAACATCATTTGGCACTCCTTAAACCACATTCTAATCCTCCTTGTATTCCTCTTTAATCCATTTCGGATATATCTTGAACACACTTTGAACATTTGTTGGACCTGCCATCAATCCTCTGTGAACCTTTCCTCAAAACGACTTTGACACTTCTCGGGCTTTGTTGCGCCTCGAACGGTCCTTTGCCCTACCTATCCCCTCATGGGGCCTAATTTAAATCCTATTCAGACTTTCCTTGAACCTTTCACAGTCTTTTTCCAGACCATCCTTGAACTCTTCGTGGTCTTTCTATACTCATTCCTCAGCCTTTTTTTTCATCATCCCGCACCTCCACACCAACCGGTCTTTCAAAATGGGATGTCCGGGCGTCAATCCTACCTCACCCCCACACTCTCTATCAAATTAAGTCAAATAGGAACATGAAATTCAGCTACTCAGTAATGAGGTGCCAATTCATTTGATAGTTAGCATTCATTAAATGAGAATAAGTAGAGTTTATTTTTGCCTAGTCTCAACTTATCTTGAGAATTTTGTTAACAAATATACGCGAAAGTGCATTTGTTCCTCAACGTCTCCCGCCAGCGCACATTTGAAAGCTTATTTTTTATTTCTTCCTGAGTCGAAGTGCGATAAGCTGTTGCCCGTTCAGTTTTTTATAGTTTCTATTATACGTCTGCAATAAAACCAATAAAAATATAGCTGATAAAGTTACAGTTTACCTCGACTTCATGATGCGACTCTTAAAGCTTTAATTCTATTTGGAACGCATTGACTAGAGAAATTTAATTTATTATCTATTTTAGCTCCTAAATCTACTTGTTCCTGAACTTATATAATATCGATAACTTGTAGATAGTATTTAAATTTAGAATTAGTTTTTGTGAAGTATAAAACGCAACATTTTGTAGCATTAAGTTTCATGCCAGATTCGTTGCACCATTTAATGAACGTGTTCATGCAAATTTTAAACAATTTGAGTCTTCCTCATTCTTTATTATCTGTTCAAGCATAGCTTAAATTTCAATTTAAACCTTGGCTTGTTTAAACTCGATAGTTATATTTTAAATTTCATTTACGCTTCAATATCAAAACTTTGAACTTGCAACTAATTATATATATTTATTTACCTTAAGAAATTAGTTGTATCTTTTGCATCTATTTATGTACCTGTACGTTTCTTTTGTCAATTTTTAGTACAAATGTACTTATTTATCTTGGCTTTTACTCTTGACCTCCGATGTTAATCTCTCCCTTGATTGTCTCTTACTCCAGATTTGTTTTAGGTGATATCTTAATCCGCTGTGAAACCTTTCAGTCTTTTGAGTTTACTTGTCTTAATGATCTTATTTTGTATGGTTAGTTTATTGTCTAGCGTGGGCGTTTCCTCTCCTCTGTTTCTGGCTTATATATATTGCATTTCTCTGTGTTTTTGTTATTCCTTGATAAAGAACTTGTATTCAACGTACAAAATATATAAGATGTTCAATTTTCGATTACTTTGCTGTTGTGTAATTATGGTAAATAAACTTTTGACCATGTATCGGATATTTATTGCTCCCACTGTATATATATATATATATATATATATATATATATATATATATATATATATATATATATATTCTAACATAATAAATTAAATTGAATTAGGTTGGTTTGTCTGCCAATCGATTAACATTGAGATAAAGTATAGGGGTAGGTACAATTATATATATATATATATATATATATATATATATATATATATATATATATATATATATATATATATATATATATATATATATATATAATATAGCAATAAATTGTTAATTTTCTAAATATTATTTGAGAAAAAAGAATAACAGGGGGCATGCAAAATATATTAATTACTAAGGGCACAAAAATTAAACCCAAATCGAAATCTTACCTGTCAGACAAGTTTGAAAAAGTCGACTAGGTAATTGGGAGGATGAAAGCAATGAAGTAGGGTAAAATATATTAATTTGTTTGGTTATTTTGTGACACGAAGAGGAAAAGCAGATACATCATTGTTGAGAGAGGCCCTAACGGACTCAATATAAATCGATTTAAAGATTCAAAGGCTTATCCCATCTTGGGAAGAATCCATAATTTTGAAATCATTTCTAGTAGCCTCAGTTTTGCGGAAGATGAAGTGATACCGAAATAGAGACCACTTTTTGCGGTTAAGAAGTTTGCCTGTTCTGCCATTGATACCTAAATAAAAACAACCTTGGACATGCAACGAGCGCAGTGTCATGCCGAAATAAGAGCTTCTCCGATACATAGGGCATGTAAACAAATACACGCCACCACTACGTAAGCTACATGGAAGCAAATCCTCTACATTAAATAAGGAACACGTTGATAATTTATGAAGAAGATATGTGGTAGGCACGGTGTAGAACAGTTTTAACTGAATTTATTTTAATAATTTTGTCACAAGCACTAAATAAATTAAACTAGAAACCAGAGAAAGTAGATTTACATTAAACAGAGGTAGAGAGTTTATTTTCAAATTTTAATAAGAATATCAAAAAATAGTAGGGCATTATTGATTTCGTATTCAACAGTTTATTTAATATTAGGATGAACTGAATTAATAAATTTTATAAATTGTTTAGCCTGTTGAGGAGTGTCAAATATTGCCAGCGAATTGTCTACAAATCTGAGGGTCGTATATATAATAGGATGGTATTGAAAATCTTTTCCTCTCAGTGAGTCATAAATATATCTCCGCCTGCTGGGGTTATAGTTGAATCTATTCCTAGATCATCAGTCTGTTTGTAAATATTACTATTGAAATAAATACGATTCTTTGAAAATAAATTTAAGTGTTTGCTTTAGGAGAGGACGAGTAAATCCAGAAAAACTTTGCGAAGCAGCAAAGGACGTATTGAGAAGGATCTTAATAATTTCATTTAAGGGTATGTTCATGAAAAGTGAAGTAACATCAAAACTAACAACTAACAAGGACGTTAGAGGGAACAATGGAGAGCAGTTTCAATTTAAGTGTGCAAATACTTGTTATCTCACTGTATATTTATAAGAGAACGAGAAAACTGGACGTGAATAAGCAATGAGACACGAAACAGGAGTTTTTTAGAGGCAAGAGAAAGGGACATTAGAAGAACACTAGAATCAAAGAGAGCAGAGGGCAGCAAAATGAAGGCAATCCTTTACCGAGAAGACAGAAATAGTCTGCTATACAAGGTTTCTGCATCTTTCTTTATGTTTTTAAAATTATTTTGAAAGGCAGAAAATATAAAAATGGTGAAAACCCTGTGGTGGTTGCTGTTATCACCCGCAGAACTTGTATTTACTTATATATATATATATATATATATATATATATATATATATATTTATATAGCAGGAATATGAAGACCCAGGTGATTACACTAATCATTTATTGGCCGGACGTTTCGGACCTTTACTAGGACCATCTTTAGCGACTATATCGTCTAATCAGAAGGGGAAGGAACATTAATTGATAACAGTTAAAAAAATGTATAAAAAAAAAAGCGGAAGAAGGCAATTTTATATAATAAAATTGACAATTATTAAATTAACGTAAAGACACTAATAACAATATATAGAATTAAATAATATTACCCAGTGTGATTTAAAAAAATAATAGAAAGTGAAATTATAACAAACTGACTTGATTATCACATATTAAAAGTTACTGAAGTAAACAAAAAATAACCTATTATATTAAATTGTATAAACAAAAAACCCCGAAAACAAATCAGAATGAACAAAGTGACTAACCTTTATCGTGGGAGTTGAGAAATCAACTAACTAAACAAATAAAACTACTGACGAAATTTATTCGGTTGGTCGGTTGGCTAGTTAATCTATTGAAGTGTTGGTTGGTTATATTGTAAATAGTTTAGTTGAGGAGGAGTAATTATTTAGGTTTGGATTTATTTTATTGATATACAGTGACTCTAATATTTTCAAATCGACAGAAGTTAAGGCTGAAGATAATATATTATCTTCAGCCTTAACTTCTGTCGATTTGAAAATGTTCCTTTCCCTTCTGATTAGACGATATAGTCGCTGAAGATGGTCCTATTAAAGTCCGAAACGTCCGGCCAATAAATGATTAGTGTAATCACTTGGGTCTTCATATTCCTGCTACATACCAGATTCCCAAGGAACAAATTAATTACCAGTATTATATATATATATATATATATATATATATATATATATATATATATACATATATATATATACAGTATAGCAAAGGTTGATAACTGGGTCGGGCTAAAGTTTGCGATTACAGTAAAGATAAGCTATATCGGGTGTGGTTAGACTTCAGATAGAGTTCCTATTCAATTAGGATGTAGTTTGGATCTCACGTCTTTAAATTGATGGTCCACAGTGAGCCGATAATTTAAAGGCATTTTACTTCCTCCTTTATTTGTCTGTTCTTCCCCTTCCCTTATTTTCTTTCATGCTAAGCTGACCAATTATGGTCGAAGGAAAACGTTAAGGGGCTGCAAAATTAAAGTTTTATTGGTCCCAACTCTTGATATTTTTTTAACCATCGAAATTATGTATTAAACCTAGTGAATATTACCATTTTAAAGGGTCTACAAAATGCTTTTGACACTATTGCGCCTGCAATTTATCATGTAAAGACAATAACCTCTTCATTATATTTGTTCTTTTTCCTTATCTGTTTCATATTCATAGGCAACCAAATATGGCAAAATCTGAATCTCACAGACAGCAAACTACCGGGTTGTATTTTAAAGAAAACACCAGAAATTCATTAGTTAACCAAAACTCATCCTTTAACCTTCAAACGAACCAGAGGCGTTTCCTTATTTTAGCAAAGTATCCTTCAAAATATTATTGCATTTAATGAAATTTTGCCCCGTTTTCTTACGCCTCTCGTAAAATTTGGAGTAAACAGAACCACACCTAACTTCCAAAAGGGCCCCTTCCTGAACTAGAGTATCATCGGACTGAAATATCTGGAATAATTCGCTAACAATACATTAATCTACATAAAATCAATTAAGTCATTAATCTGCCTAAATGATTTGGTCAAAATTATTTACAAACAAAAAGGAAAGAGGAAAATTCTCTATTAAAAGGATGCGCAACGAAAATGGTCGAGATAATTGAAATGAAAAAGTAGGGGAGATAAAGTTGCCACAATTAATCATGTCGCACTTTACGCTTAATTTAATTCAGAGTGGCAATTTAATATATTATAATTTAATGAGGGTTGAAGTGTTCGAAACAAATTTAGTTATAAATAAATTAGATAGTTTTGCTAATAAATTAAATTCAGTGATTTTTTTTACTTTATTGTAGTATTTCAAACATTACTGTAGAAACATTTTGAAATAGCTTTGTTTCAAAAAAGGTTTACCAAATTTGCCCAAATTTTTCGACTTTAGGCGCTTCATTAAGTTTATATAATTATTTAACTTTTAATATTCTATATCAAAAAATGTTTTGGATTAAAATTTGGATATTTGTATTTTACTTTTATAATTTATTTTTCAACCTAAGGTGTTAGGAGAAATATTATTACGTGGCAACAGCACAGCAAAGCCGAGTGGTAGTCATCCAAAATTATTTGCGGGCTTATAGAACATATGAATAATTATATCAGTTAACTTACCTTTGTCCGAAACATTTCAAAAAAAGTGACATAACAAATTTAGGTAACTGTACGTAACCGAAGTAGTCAAAAGAAGAGATGTGTACAGGACCCGATGATTGCTTGCATAGTAAACAGAAGAAAATATATATATATATATATATATATATATATATATATATATATATATATATATATATATTCGATCCTCTTAATAGTAATGCGGCATGTTTTTTATCATGTTTATCTTTATTTTATGGATTGAAAGAAAACAAGTCTTTGAATATATATATATATATATATATATATATATATATATATATATATATATATATATATATATATATATATATATATATATATCAGAGAAAACCAGGGCAGCAGAATGTCAAAGCTTGCCAAGAGTTGAACAGCACGCCGGGAGGTCCTGCCGTACGGGTTTGCCCCTAGCCAAACCTGACTATTCTATCATCCGACTCCACGCCAATTCTTGCAATTTACAGGTAAAACTTGAAGACTTTTCTATAGTCTCTACAGCTAATACCCTCACTGATTTACGAATCCTTGAATCCATATATATTTTAGATAGTAAACCCACACTTAACGACCAAACTTCGTCTTTCCCATTACATATTACACGTTAGATGGTTCCCTTACTTTACCACCTTCTTAGTTTAAATTAATGTTTCCCTTACTTTGCCACTTCCACGTTAATTTGTGTAATGTTGCTATTACCAATGCAATTCCATCAATTATCGTTGTGGTATCATGACTTATACTAAAAAGTGACTTGTAAGACCATTCCACTTATGTTACCTATCCAATGGCAATTAGAATTACTTTGTATTTATGATAAATATAATTCCAGTACCCAGAAGATGAGGCTGGCCCTCGAAACGTTGGTTGAAATTAAATGAAGAAAGAAAAATGCATTTCTTTTCTGCTGCCCTGGTTCTCTTATATATATTGAAACTCCGGACTATAAACAACGGATCATTTGAATATATATATATATATATATATATATATATATATATATATATATATATATATATATATATATATATATATATATATATATATATATATATATATTCAAGTCAGGACCTGCAGCCGCACGCCCCTGCCTCGTCTATTTAAAGAACAGTAGCTGATCGCAGATCGTCAGTCACAAATTTTTCAACAATGGAGAAGGTTGAGCACCGCGCAGTGATCAAATTTTTGACCAAGGAAGGCAAGAATGCAAAAGAGATCCATGAACGCATGGTTGCAGTGTACACCGACACCGCCCCTTCCTATGCAACCATTGCTCGCTGGAATATGGAGTGTTGCCATTGTTATGAGTCCCTTGAAGATGACCCCCGTCCAGGACGCCCGTCAGACGTGACCAACGAGGACAATGTGGCCAGTGAGGAGAGGATGATCCTTGAAAATCGACGGGTGAAGGTCGAAGAAATCGAGCAAGAACTTGGAATATCACATGGAAGTGTTATCAACATCATTCACAACAATTTAGCCATGACCAAGGTCTCTTCCGTTGGATTCCTAGAAACCTCACGCCCCATGATTGACTTCAACGTCGTCAAAGTCCACAAGGCCAGAGTTTCACAAGCTGCCTTGCGCGAGCGCGGATTCGAGGAGCTCAACCATCCCCCCTACAGTCCAGATCTGCCCCCTAGCGACTTCTTTTTTATTCCGCCAGCTCAAGGATGCAATGTCTGGACGCCGGTTTGGGGACGATGAAGATGTCCAGCTCGCCGTCCAGAAGTGGATTGAACAGCAGTCGGGAGATTTATGGCTGTCGGTAATTCGAAGCCTCAGGGACAAGTGGCGCAAGTGCAAAGAAGTCGAGGGTAGTCATATCGAGAAATAATAGAACACTTTTCCTCATATCTCGTTTCCTTATATCCGAATTGCAAAACTTATTGACCGCCCTTCGTGTGTATATATATATATATATATATATATATATATATATATATATATATATATATATATATATATATATATATATAAGTATTTATTTATTCATTTAATAAGTAATAAAATTTGCATCAGTTTCTACCAGTAGCCTCCTACGTTCTATTCATTTTCCAATAACATGTTTGTAAAAATCTGTTGACTTTGATTTAATTACGTTGTTTAAGGTTGTTTCCACCTCTATTGTTGTTGACGTAGGTTTTCAGCCCAGTATCGAGCTTCATCTCTGAATCAAAACAAACGCACTTAACTGGAAACTAAAAATAATGTTCATGTTTAATGTGAAGTGTTAAGATGAGCTAGAGAGTGTAATCATTAGTCCAAAAAGTTATAGTGGCGAAAAGAAAAAAGTAGAAGATTTTCAAATGGCTGCAGGGCGCCTGGTGATCATTTATATCGCTGTCATTACATACATATATTATTTGTATTGCAATGTTAGTGTAATTTTATTGAGTTTACGATGGTGTTCAAGCCTTCATATCTTTTTCTTATTTTTATTGATTTACTTGTTTGCTCTTTTTCGTTTATGTTTATTGTGTTGTTTCTTAGTTGATTAGTTTTTTGTGTGCTTTTTTTTTTGCTAGTTTGTTTATATGTTTGGTTGTCGTTTTCCTGAATTTTTTCAGTTATTCGGGTGTTTGGTCATAATCGTGTTTATTTTTCACATTTTGGTTTTCGGTGGTAATCATGAATTCAATTTCACAATTCGGATTTCTTCATCGAGTTGGTATTCCAATTTAGTGGTTAGTTTGTTAGTGATCCTTCGGTTTCTAATGGTTGGGAGGCCATTGTCTTTAAGTGGTTCATTAATGGCGCTGATGTGTGTTAAAGCCGGTTTGACCGCGTTTGCCACATTTGCGTGTATGATGTACATAAGAATCCAGCATTTAAATTTCCACTTATGTTGAAATTAGATGATCTTGTTTGTTACATCTCTTCGTTCTTCTTTTGCGCCTACTTTACTTTTATTTTCCTTTATATATTTACTCATTGGGCAGCATACTGCCTTCGTTCCGTCCTTTCATTTGCAGTTGAAACACCTTTTCTTATTCTTGCAGTCGTGGTAGCGGTGGCCTTCAATGCCACATTTTCCTGTGCTGTTTTTATAGGTAAAAGTTTCCATTTTATAGCAAACAAAACACATCGAATGCTATGGAATTTCGTTTGTTCTTTTTTTTAGGCTATGCGAGAATGCCTTCGATGGTGGGTTTCCTTTCCATTTCGAGGGAAGTAAATGTAATTTTATAAACAGATGTTGCCCATGTTTGCTGCTTTTCTATTTTGGTTCGAGTTCATCAGGTGTCTCGCTACTTAGCTTTCGAACCTCTCGAAAGATTAAGCTACGCTGAGCTGTAACTTGAGTAGCGGGGTTTGTTTCCAGTCCTATGTATTTAGGAGTTGTGCTCCTCGTGTGGATAAGAGCCTCTCTATTTCCTTGGTTTTGGCAGAGAGCGATGTAGCCGTTTGGAACTTTTTTTGACTTGACCAAAGCTATTCGAATTTTCGCGAATGCCATTTTGCATATTGAGACATCAGGGGAGGTCCTAACCGGAGTGGGTCCTCAGTGGGACGCTTTTAGCGACGGCTTCCATGTTACGACGTAGTCGGGGAAAATTCCATATTCCTGTTCGTTGTTCTTTTTGTCTATGTCCTTCCTGTTCCAAAAATAAGGAGGAGTTAAATGTTTTTCCCTTTGGATGATATTTAGTATTTTAAAATGTGACTGTCGGGTGCTTCCCTCACAACTCTTGTTTTTCTTGCTCGAGCATTGCCCGGATGAATGGTGGTGGGTGTATGAGTTTTATAGGGCTCCCATAAAGCAATGACCTTATAACCAAGCCCTCATTGGATTCGTTATCCGCGTTGCCTCCATCATAGTACACATAGACGGATATATATACCTATGTGGCCTTGACTGAGACCTTAGGAAAAGGGTGAGATCCCCCTCCCCTCCCCAAATCTTGCAACTCAGTCCCATTCCGAAAAAGCTTCTGATCCTGGTTCCGATAGGGTCTATTCATCAAACCAGTTTCTTCCTCTGCCTCAAATTAGGCATTTGTCAGTTGGCTGGCATAGTTAGAATGAGTGGCAGATGCTCAAGTGCGTTCACTCAAGGGCTTATGGACGGAAGGGATGAAAAACAAAGCTCTCATCTGCTTCTTTCTATTTTTTGTATAAATAGTAAAATAATTTCTTTTAATGTGAGAGCTTAAATTTTCTATGTGATCATTTCTATATTCTTTTGTTGGTGGTTTGATTCACATACTTTGCTAGTAACGTTCTTCTTCAAGTCATAATCTTAGCTTTAACATAATTTGCCATGAAAACAAATGTGTGTGTCTACGAAAATCGTCCGTCAACAATGAAAACAACGGCCAATGGGTTGACGTTATATATGATCGGTTGTAACTCCCCAAAAAGTAGCCACCAACCAATAGCCCAGTATAGGTGGCTAGATGTTAGGAAATAGATACAAAAGTGAAATGATGTATACCTCCAAGTAGATTTAATGAATCATAGTGATTATCAGTGCAAACACCAAAGACATACACAACATTAATCAGTTAGGAATTAAATGAACATATTCACACAAAAGCATGAATGCTACAGTTTACAAAAGAATGAAAGAAAAAGTGGACAGATTAGTCGTCGGCTCTCCCGACAACTATAAAGAAGTTTCGATTATACATAAGTGGAACAACAAAAGAGAGGAAGGAATAGAATGGCTTAGACAAATCAACTCAGGGTTCAGATTCAACGCTAATCAGTAGGCCTCAAAAAAATGGAATTATTCTATTCTATCTTCTTATACCCCTATATGAAAGTCAACTAAGATCAACTTCTTTTCTCTTAATACACTTTCTTTTTCAACCATCTTTCAACTCCTACTCTTCTCTTCCCTCAATGACTACAGCCACCCCTTCTCTCTCCACTTCATATGGACCTGTTGAAGAAAGGCGAGGGGAGACCAATAGAGGTCAACCGGTGGTCGCCTCCCTTCCTGTCCCTGCTAAGGATAAAAAGAAATGAGACCAAAAGCCGAATCTTATATTTCTTTTACACCTGTGTTGGGTGTCTTGAGGTACAGGCAGCAAGGATATCAGAGGATAGATATGGGCAGTGTTAATCAAGAGGGACAGAGAAGCTTAATTTTTGGTATATTTGCTAAAAAATGAGGTTCTGGAGGAAGAGACTTGGGCTGAGATTTCCCTCGGAGTAGTATAAATTCGGGATTTCCCGGATGAGTGTTGATTATATAATTTCACGTTTTGGGGTGTAGAACTTTGGGTATTTCTTAGCGGGATGGAAATAAAATTGATCGGTCTTTCAAATGACTGGCCTCTCTTAGGTTGGACAGAAAGTCCTGACTCACTTAGGAAGTGGAAAGATAACAACAAAATTTTATGGAGCAACACCAACATTTATTCTTAAAGAAAAAGTTCATCATTCTCTACGATCTTCTTCCAGCGATCAGCCAGCATCCTAATCTGTCCCAGATACTAAGTTGATGGTCGGTTGAAGCGTGGTTGATCGTCAAAGGTAAGATCCCCGGAGTTGAAACGTCTATACCACCTCGAGACCTTCGCCTGAATGACTTTGCCTTCTTCTTCAGTGTCGTAAATTTCCTTCACAGCAACTCTTGTAGAAAATTTTAACTTGTAACAGTAGCGAATCAAAACTGTAATTACACTTTCTTCCAAACTCATTTCTGTTAGTTAGAGCTTGCACAGAGAAAAATAAACTGCTCAAGACAACAAACAACAACAGCGTACGGAGGCTGGTACGAGTGGCGGTCAATAAGTTTTGCAATTCGGATATAAGAAAACGAGATATGAGGAAAAGTGTTTTATTATTTTTCAATATAACTACCCTCGACTTCAATGCACTTGCGCCACTTGTCCCTGAGGCTTCAAATTCCCGACAGTCACAAATCTCCCGACTGCTGTTCAATCCACTTCTGGACGGCGAGCTGGACATCTTCATCGTTCCCAAACCGGCGTCCAAGCATTGCAGCCTTGAGCTGGCGGAATAAAAAGTAGTCGCTAGGGGCCAGATCTGGACTGTAGGGGGGATGTTTGAGTTCCTCGAATCCGCACTCGCGCAGGGCAGCTTGTGCAACTCTGGCCTTGTGGACTTTGACGACGTTGAAGTCGATCATGGGGCGGGAGGTTTCTAGAGACCCAACGGACAGAGACCTTGGTCATGGCCAAATTGTCGTGGATGATGCTGATAACACTTCCATGTGATATTCCAAATTCTCGCTCGATTTCTTTGACCTTCACCCGTCGATTTTCGAGGATCATCCTCTCCACACGGGCCACATTGTCCTCGTTGGTCACGTCTTCAAGGGACTCACGACCATGGCGGAACTCCTTATTTAAGCGAGCAATGGTTGCATAGGAAGGGGCGGTGTCGGTGTACACTGCAACCATGCGTTCATGGATCTCTTTTGCATTCTTGCCTTCTTTGGTCAAAATTTGATCACTGCGCGGTGCTCAACCTTCTCCATTGTTGAAAAATTTGTGACTGACGATTTGCGATCAGCTACTGCTTCTTAAATAGACGAGGCAGGAACCTGCAGCTGCAGGTCCTGTCTTTTCATAACTTTTCCTAACACCTCAATAAACAGCAATCCCCCTTCGTCTGTTTTGCCCTACCGATTCGCAAAACTTATTGACCGCCCCACGTAGTTGAATGAATAAGGCTAACCTAACTTAATGTAGTCGAATGAGTAAGGCTAATCTAACCTAATGTACGTGTTGCTCTATAAAATTTTGTCGTTTTCTTTCCGCTTCTTAAGTGAGTCAGGACTTTCGTAGGAATGCATGTGATGGGTGATTCAATTCGTCCTAAAGGAGAGCACGATTTGTAACTCTGTATACTCAGAGAAAAAGCACAAGTCATGCGATGAGTAGAAATGCGGGGAAGACTCAGTGTACGTAGGTTCCTGATAGATGATTTTGCTAGACACAATAGAGGTTCTAATCCCTTTCATGGCGTCGAAGGACGTGCTAGTTTTGTGCTTCAATTCCGCATATACAAAATCCTTTTACACTTTTTTCAATTTTCAAGACCGCGTTTTAGTAGTAGCATGTGCGCTCTCTCCTAATTTAATCGCCCTGTTCTTTGCAGACCAGTCTTGATGTGCTTTCTTTTCTGTCTGGGTGTGTTTTGTGTTCGTTTTTTTTTTTGCTTAATCAAGTTTAATTTTTTCTTGCTTACGTTGTTTTATTCATTTTGACTTTGCTCGTCATTTTAGCTCTGTCAAAATAGTTTCTCCTTAGTTTTCGTGAAATAATTATTTCAGCTCGTTCTCCACGCTCCGGTTTGTTTCCTTAAATTACAAGTGCTCTTTGTGTGTTTTTCTTTTTTATATTTCCACGTGTCTCTTTTATTATCTTGTAATTTTTCCTCACATCAAGCTGCTGAGGTATTTTTTTAATTTTCATTTCCATTTTTTTAATTCATTTTCCCCCTGTCTGTTCTCTTCTTTTATCGCTTTTGCATTTCTCATATACACATTCATCACTCTGCGCATATATGTGTGTACATATTGTGTGCGGGTTTTTTTCATGCTCCTACGCACACCGCATCTGAATGGTTGCTTCTACTCACCCTGCGCCGTCTCCCATGCCAGTTCCTCTTCCTTGTACTGAATGACTGAATTGACCGACCTCCGGCCCTTGGCGCACACAAATCTCAACCTGCTGACTCCTTTCACTTACAGAAGGTTGAAAGTGAACACCTTGCTAAAATGTTCTCCAATAACTCATAGAGGTACTACTTAAGCTATTCATTGCCTTCCATTTGTAACTCTGACTATAACAACCCCCACTCTCCCACCTCCAACTTCTATCCCGACACCTCTAAAGTGAGGGTTGCCCTACTCTTCTATATGGCGTCCTTAATTTGCAAGCACTTAGTTAAAAACGGCAGATTCTTATCTATGTCAAAATTATACATGATAAGATTGAGGTATGTGGCATCAGGGAGACGTAGGAAAGGCCTTCTAAAACTCTATTTTCGCGGCCACTACACTCACCTCACCAGATACACTTTCCTAAGCCAGTGTAGAACAACCAAGCGGTGGTGTCGGTATTATTGCTGCTAACTTTCTCTGCCCCTCACTCACACCGATGCCCCCTTCCCCGACACGCTCAAAGTAGTTCTTGCTACTCTTGCCCCAAGCCCCTTGCTCAAAGTCATATTCATCTACAGAGCATTTGTTCACCCAGTACATCTCTTTTTTGACGAACTGGATCTTTTCCTCAATGTCACCTTCTCAAACTCCTCAGCAATCATGGTGGGACTCGGTGACTTCAATATTCCCAAAATCACTACTTCACCTTACTGACTGGTTGATGTTTTCGAACTTTTTTCTCTCTTCCAATACGTCATTTCCCCCAACTACACCCAGGGCAACAATCTTGATCTTTATTCTCCCAATATCCAGTTCACCAACTCTCTCATGGACCCCTAAAATTCTACCTTGGATCACTTTATTATTCAATTTGTATAACTCTACCTTCTCAAACTTACCTACACGATGGTCTTGTGGCACCGCTACACCACTCTAGACTCTCTTCCATTGACCTTCGGCGGATGTCTCGGGATCTCGCCTCAATTCTCAAGGATAGCACAACTATCTTCCCCTTTTCTGGCATCAACCTTTCCCTCCGCTCCTCTCCGCATTCACTATCCTCCTAGAGCTCTTGCTAGCCGAGTGGATACGGCGTTGGTTCGCTAAGGTTGCGGTACCGGGGTCGATCCCGGCATGAGCAGACACTAACGTCAGCGCACGGAGAGATCTGGCTACCAATCGGTGGAAGCACTGTGTTTACCTCTGCACTGGGGGTGGGTAGATCTTACCCTTCTCATCACACACACACCTAGCCATTATAACACTGCTTTCTTTTCCCTCCCCTCTTCGCAGCGCAACACACACACACTCTCTCTGTTCTAATGAATCCTGCCGAATTTGTACCTATATCCACATACCTCTGACGCTGAACAGGTCCCTCTGCCCAGGGGCAACGAAGGTTCCACCTGAACGCTGTTTTGTGTCAAAAACATAATACTTTCTGGCACCTCTCCCCAAAGAGGACCAGCCCTTGGTGACCTCGGGCTTCCCATCGATTGTCATACTGACCTTTATGTTAATTTCATTATCGGCTGGGGATCATCCTGGATGAAGGAAGGTTGGTGAACCATTACTTACTTAATTACTTATTTACTATCCTCTTGGCAAGAAACTCAAATTTCCCTTCGTCTTCCTTCATCTCACAGATTCCGGGCCGCTTATTTCTCTAACACGTTCCTTAAAGCCAAAAACACACAAGAGCATGCGACTAGCGCCTTGATTTCGTCTGCAACCGAGGCATGGCGAAGAAACAAGCTTCTCTCGCCTATCTTCTTGCCACTCATAAGCACGCAGCCCTCAATCCCCCTGGGAGTTTCATACCCGTAAAATCCTTGACGAAAACAAATAAAACCATCGTGCACTTTTCAAGATCCTCGTTCGTCTCTTCTCTTTCAGGTTACCCCACACTCCTACCGCATCTCCCTAATCGGACTTCTGTGCCTTTTTTCCCTATCCTCAGTTAATATTCGCTAAGGGATCCCGGCTATCTTACCCCCATCACACTGTAACCTCCCTTCTCCCAATCTCACTTCCCTCACCTCAGTCTCCCCTGAAGAGCTTGTCTCAATACCCTGCTTATCGATGAAAACCTTCTCTCCCCTTGACACTTTCCCACCCAGTCTCAATGCTCAGTTCCTACATTTTCTCCTAGCACACCTACTGGGTATCTTTAGCGACTCTCTATCGCTAGTTAAGGTGAATTCTAACTTTAAACCTGTCGATGTCGGTCCGATCTGAGAGAAATATCTTGACCCTAATAATACTTGAAACTCTCGTCCTATCTCTCAACTTTCGTTCCTTTCCAAAGGTATTGAGAGGGTAAAAGTTGCCCGCATCACTGAACACATGTCCTCTTCCAGCATTAAAGAAACTTTTTTATCCGGCTTCAAAGCAGTTACAGCTATGAATCGGCTCTACTACATGTGACTTACCCACTACGCCACGAGGTCGACGCTAGGAAGTCATCAATTCTGGTGATTCTCGATTTCTTGCAGCATTTGACATAGTTCACCACTCTGTCTTCTCCACCACCTACGTGACTTCTTCGGTGCTTCTGAAAATGCTCTAAATTGGTTTAGCTCTTATCTCCCATCTTATAATCATTTTGGTCACATCGGGGGTGATGTCTCTCGGCCAGCTGCTGTGTCCTACGGTGTTCCTCAGGGTCTGCTCCTCTTTCCCATTTACCTCTTTTCTCTCGGTATGCTTATTCGTCGCCTAGGTCTATCCTTCCATTTATATGCTGATGACACGCATATATTTCTAGCTTCTTACCCAACCACGTTCGCCGTGACCGTTACGAATCTTTTATCCGAATATGACACGATTAGCACGATTAAAGAATGGCTATAGGATAAATTCCTCAAACTCAACTATGATAAAACTGAGGTTCATTTGATGAACACCTCAGCCGATTTCGCTTGCTATAAAAATATAGCTCCTTTTCTCAATCTAGGTAGCTTTCCAATCGGCTTCTATTACAAAGTTAGAAACCTAAGTGTTTCTTTTTTAAGTCAACTCGATTCTAAATCTCATGTTGCTAATCTTACTAAATCGTCTCCCTGCTTGAAGTAGTTTCTAGATAGCCATCCATGCCTTTGTTACCTCCTGCTTTGATTACTGCAACTTTTCTCTCAATGGAGCCCCCAACATCACGCAGTTGCCCGCCAGCCTTTTCAGTTGCCCACCAGCCTTTGTCTTGTTCGCAGGTGTTCAGTGTTGCGCGCTCGAATCTAATTCTTAAAATTCTTTTTTGACATAATTTACTTATATTTAAAGCGATTTTTTTTAAATAGATTTGTTTCATTGTAATTACAATTAAATTTTTTTGTGTGTGTGCGTGTATGTAAATAAATACATAATCGACACTATCCGGCCGGTTTTTTTTTGTTTTTTTTTGCCGTCATCTCCTAAGTTCATCTTTAATAGACACCCAACTGTAAGTAATTTCTGAGTGTTAATAAATTATTTTATTTATCAATATTGTCTTCGAGTTATCCCTTTTTTTCGTTTAATTCTGTTCTTTCCTGTTGCTAACCGTCCTGTTACAGGCCATTGACCAATCACAACATAGCCTTTTTAATCCCTTAATCCGCCTCGTGCTTCTGCCAGCGCCATTTTGCTTCATCTTTCTCTCTAAGCGAGTAATTTGCTAAAAATATTTCGTTCTAAAATCATATTTAATCCGCCTCGTGTTTCTGCCAGCACCATTTTGCTTCATCTTTCTCTCTAAGCGAGTAATTTCCTAAAAATATTTCGTTCTAAAATCATAATTTATTTAGTATATATTCCCTATTTGTTAGTGATTTTTCAGGAATAAAGATAAGTTTTAAAAACTAATTTTTCTTTAATACAAGATATATCTCTTCCATTTAGTAAATTATAGATTTCATTTCGGTTAATATTTAACGGTTGATAGGCATTGGTTTTTAGCACGTCCTTTTTAAAATCGAGCAGTCTGTAATAATAAATCTTTTGCAATTAAAATTTGTAAGTAAGTGTACTTATCATATTGTTTAGCAATTTTCTAATATAAAGTGAAGTTCTAAATACCAATTTTCGCTACCGTAGGATCTAGTGTTTAATTAACGTGTATTGAATCAAGCATAAAACGGTGTGGTCAAGTATAAGTGTACATAAGTGAAATCGAAGAAAAGTGAGGTTATTATAAAAAAAAAGGATGGCCGGAGCCCCCCAAATTAAAGCATTGTTGCTTTAAATGCAAGAATACACGTTGGATCATCGATTTTCAAGAACAATGCTTTGAGAATATCACGTCGAGAAGTGTATGCGAATTCTGCAAAATAAAAGAAAAATTTGATATCGAAAAGGCAAAATGGATGTCTGTAATAAGCTCTATGGAAAACGGCATCAATGCCCTCGAATTAAAGAACTGTGCTTGTCAAACAGAAGATGAAACCAGAATAGTTCGAGTAGATACTAAAATCGTGAAACTGGAACAAGAAGTCGCAATTCTCACTAACAAAATTGATACATCAAACATAAAAGACGAGGACAATTTCATCCAAGTCAGAAATAAGCGCCCATTCAAACCAATCATTCAGAAAAAAACAACAATCTCAACCAAAAATAGATATGATATATTGTCCTACGAAGAAGAGGAAGAAACGTATTTAGCTGGTGACTCAATAATTCGGAATCAAATCGATCACTTTGGAAGTTGGAACATCAAAAAGCGCAAATTCCGATGCTATCCAGGAATAAAGATTGAGCAATTAACAGAACAATTAAACAACTTTGAGATGAAAAGCAAAGAGAGTCAAATCATAGCGAATGTTGGAAACAACGATGTGTTCAACGGAAAAAACTATCAAGGTTCGGAAAGCATAATGAATGACTACAAGAAAATGATAAAAACAATCAAGACCAAAACGGATAATGCAATTGTTGTTGGGGTGCTACCAAGAATTTACGAGAGATACGAAAATCTAAGTCGAGCAATTGGGATAAATCATCGTCTATAAGATCTTTGCAAGAACGAGAATGTTAAATTTATTGACCCCTGGCTACTTTTCATCCACAACAAAGACTTGAATTCTCAGGATGGCATCCATCTCTCCACAAAAGGTAAAATGAAATATGGAGAATTGCTACAAACTAACCTACGAAATTTAATGAAAAATAAAGCACCAAGTCAAGAACCACAGGGAAACGATCGAAGCCCCAATTCAGAAGAAATCGTTTAAACACATTAAAAACTCTATTCTTTAACGCAAGATCAATTAGAAACAAATTTACGGAGTTCAGAGCGCTGGTATTGACCAAAAAGTACGACATCATAGGAATAACTGAGACATGGATACATACAGAGTCACGTGATATTATTTCAGAATTCCAGTTAAAAAGATACAAGTTATTTCATAAAGATAGATTACAGAGAGAAGGTGGAGGTGTTCTTTTATATGTACGCGAAGATTTGCACCCTGTAGAATGTAACACTGACTCTCTTTTTGAAATGGTAACGGTTAAAATAAACCAAAAAAAAGAACCTATATGTTATTTTAGTTTATAGGAGTCCACATCAGCTCCGGGAGACAGATGACCAATTTTATGAATACTTAACGAACATTTGTAAAGACAAGTTATCAGTGATCATTGGAGATTTTAATTGTGCTAAAATAAACTGGCCTAACAAAACTGCAGACTCAAAAGGACAAAGATTGATTAATTTTATTGAGGATAATTTTCTGACTCAGTGGGTGAAAGAACCAACAAGAGATGAAAACATATTGGATTTAGTGTTAACATCAGACGATGAATTGATTTCAAATTTAAATGTTGGAGACAGAATAGGAAATAGTGATCATAACGCAGTAGATTTTGAAATTAATATACCACGTGTCCTACAAAATGACACCAGCGCTAAACTTAATTTCAAAAGGGCAAATTATGCTGAACTAAGAAAGAGTTTAAGCACTTTTAGGATAAATAATGAAGAAATAAACGTGGCATGGTATGAATTTAAAAACAATCTTCTCAACAAACAGTTTCAATTCATACCACTGGCTGTTATTAAAGATAAAAATGTTAATAAACCGAAATGGCTATCTCAAGAAATTATGAAACTCATTAGAAACAGAGATAAAACATATAAAAGGCTAAAATACAACCATAACATAGAAAACAGGAATCATTATTTGGAATTGAGAAGAAAAGTTAAAGCCGAGATTACAAGAGCAAAACGAAATGAAGAAATAAGAGCAGCTCAAAATTGCACAAATAATCCTAAAGAGTTCTTTGCCTTAGTAAACAGCAGAAAACCCATAAAGAACAATATTGGCCCAATAAGAGATAAGTACAATAATTTGCAATTCGATGATATTGGAATAGCAAACACTCTCAACGAATATTTTGTATCTGTTTTCACAAAAGAGCGTAACTCGTATGACTATACAGAAACACGTGAAATGGCTAATATTATACCACTCGAATCGGTTCGATGCAGTGTCGACAACACAAAGAAACTAATAGAGAAGATGAATAAATTTAAATCCCCGGGACCGGATAAAATATACCCAAAAGTTTTAAAAGAAGTCATAAATCAAGTAGCAGAACATCTTACGCAAATTTTCAATTTATCCCTAGAGAGTGGAATTGTTCCTCAAGACTGGAAGATGGCAAAAGTAACGCCAATATTTAAGAATGGATGTAAAGAGACTGCCAGCAATTTTCGCCCTATAAGTTTAACTTCAGTAGTTGGGAAACTCCTTGAAACTCACATTTCCAATACAATTGTAGAGCATTTAGAAAAGAATAAACTCCTAAATGATTCTCAGCATGGCTTCAGGAGAAAGAGATCTTGCCTCAAAAATTTACTAGAGTTTTTTCACTATATAAATACCTTGTACGACAATAATAGATCTAGACTTCCGAAAGGCATTTGATAAAGTTCCGCATAAGAAGTTGATGTGTAAAGTAAGAGCCTTTGGAATAAAAGGCGAAATTGCAAAAGGGATAGAAAATTGGCTTACGGATAGAAAACAGCGAGTAGTTATAAACGGACAAGCGTCAGAATGGGTTTCCGTTTGTAGTGGCGTCCCGCAAGGCTCTGTCCTTGGCCCGTTGCTATTCATTATGTACTTTAATGATATAGATGATGGCCTACTATCGAAAATTTCTAAGTTTGCTGATGATTGTAAATTAGGAAAAGAGATAATTACTGAACAGGACGTTCAAGAATTTCAAAATGATATTGATAAAATAGTAAGATGGACGGAAAAATGGGAATTGCCCTTAAATCTTGAAAAGTGCAAAATAATGCATATTGGTTATAATAATCCAAGGAGAGAATACAAACTTTTCGACAATGAGATCAAAGAAACTGAAAATGAAAAAGACCTAGGTGTCTACATTACAAACGATCTAAAGTTTTCACGGCAGTGCATCGAAGTCGAAAAGAAAGCGCAAAGGATTCTTGGATATATAAAACGCCAAAAATAAAATTACAATTCTGAATATGTACAATGCACTAGTAAGGCCACAATAAGAATATTGTTCCCAAGCCTGGTCTCCTTACTTAAGAAAAGATATTGAGAAGTTAGAAAAAGTACAAGCCGGAGCCACGAAATTGATTCCAGAACTAAGGAATTATAATTATGAAACAAGATTAGAAAGATTAAATTTATTCAGCCTTGAAACAAGAAGATTGAGAGGACAATTAATAGAAATGTTTAAAATACTAAAAGGAATAGAAAATGTCGACTCTAATATTTAGTTTCAGTTTAGCACATCTACTACGCGATCAAACGAAATGAAAATAAAACCCAAGAATTTTCACACAAATATATGTGGGAACTCATTTGCGTATAAAATTGTGAACAAGTGAAATCAATTACCAGAGGATGTAGCGAAATGTAATACAGTAGAAAATTTTAAAAAGAAATTAGACAAAATTTTAAGAAATCTAACATAATATGTGACGTGACCAATAAGTTAAAATTTAATCTGTATGCTACTTGGAAGATTTACAAAATATTAATTGTATTTATTATAAAAAAATATTTATTGTATGAAATCATAATAAAATGCTTTTTGACATGAATATGTTCTAAATATTCCTTATAGCTCAGAATCATTAACCAAAGACAAAGAACGAGTTTATGTTCTAATATTGGACGAGAAACCCTAATCTAAGTTGAATGTATATATATATATATATATATATATATATATATATATATATATATATATATATATATATATATATATATATATATATATATATATATATATTAGCATGTAAAATACGATATAGAATAAGTAAGTTATGAGAGAACAGCAAATTAACAAAAAAGAGTTAACTCTTGCATAATGTAGCACAAGTACCATAATAAAAAGTTTGGATGTAGCAAATAAATACAAAAAAATAAGTACCTCCATTGAAATGGAACGAATGTTTTTTTGAGGTACTTACTATCCTTGTAACTCCTTGTAACACTACAATTCGTCTGCTTCAACTTGTCCAGAACTGTGTGGCTCGAGTTCTCCGTTGTCGAAGGTGGTTCTCTTGTGAGACACCCTTGCTCCGTGAACTGCAGTGACTGCCCATTAAATTTAGAATTATTTTTAAAGCCTTCCTCACATTTAAAATTATAAACACCTCTATACTGGATGTGTCAAGACAACAAAGAGCCCTTTTCCCTGAAAATGCTCTCGTGCTTTCTGTTCCTCAAACTCTTCTCTGCTGCATGGATAATCGTGCTTTCTCTGTAGTTGGCCATAAGCTATGGAATGTTCTGCCTGTTAGCATACACTATTTTTCCTCGCCTACCTCTTCCAAGCGAGCTTTGGAAACTCGCTTGTTCTCTCAAGCCGATTAACGAGCGCCTGGCGAAAGGTTCAAAGTTTTGAAGGGCGCTCTATAAAACATATATTATTATTATTATTATTTTATGTCCAAGTGTAAAACGGATATTTGAGTGAAGAATTTGAGTCCGTTTTGGAACGCATTAAAATTATTTTTTTCCAACGGCTACGCTGAAAAGACATCTTCTACATAGAGGAGCTAAAATAGATTAGAGGGAAAGCAAATGTATGAATAGACTCAGTATCAACATTCTCCATAAAATGGAAGAAAGGGAGTTTTCCATAGTTAAGCCATAGTACTGATTTAGAAATTACCGCCGGTGATGATGTTGCTCTAGACGCATAAATCAACGAGCTGAATAATCAATTTTATGGATAGAGGAATTTTAATAGGTTTCTTGGTTAAGGCGGCGCGGTGCGTAGGGCGGAAAGAACATCATATATCTGGACGGTAGTGAAAAAACTCAACATCGAAACTGAAAAGGGAGAGCCATGAAGATTAACTCTCGAATTCGATCTATAAAGTCTGATGAATTGCAGCTATGCGATTTTAATATGGAACCCACTAGTGGCGAAAGAGAGCTTGGCAGACATTTCGAAAGTTTATAGCAGTATTATCCCACGCATGAAATCATTGGAGTTGGGTAGAAATTGATCTTATGGGTTTGGGGCAGGCAAAGAGTTGTTTGGAGCAATACCACCATGATATATGGAAGATACATTGCCCCTATAACTCTCCCGCTACATATAGATAAAGAAGGAAGATTTCGTGGGCCCAAAGATTGCATACTCCCAGACCGCTCGGAGGTACGGATAATGAGCTCTCTCTCACTCGGAAGACAGCTTACGCTGTGATAAAATTGCCTAAGGCGGCTGTGCCTCGCTTCTATCACATATTGAAACTCATGCTTCCCACGTGCTTCCTGCGAGAAGAGAATAGCATGGCGTCCTTATCGCCCAACATTTCCCGATTATCTTCCCCCGCTCCAAGTTTAATCAAGGAAGTTCAATCCCCCGTTTGCGTGCAGGCGTCGATCTGGACAGATTGAATTAGGCTTATGGAAAGATAAGATTGTTCCAAGCGCTAGCATGACATTTGATGGAAGTCCCCCCATTGTCCTCTACCCCGAGGGGCTGGCTCCGGCTATTTATGCGATAGAATTTCGCGTTTGACTCAGATCCCGATTATCTTCGCCAGGCATTACGCCGATCCGGTCTCCCCTTGGCACCTAGGAACTCTACCTCGAGAACCCCCTTATTGTCCAGAAGAGGACAATATACTTGAGTGCCAAGATTCGTGCCCCTCGAGGCGCCAAGTCAACAGCCCTTCCCCCCTCCCCTGTTGTTCAATTGTTCAGAAGAGAACAACTTTAGAACAGTCAGTGTTCTTCGAGCCCGTTCGACAAGAAATGGTTCTCGCTTCCCTGATATCACGTCAGTGGTAATTTAATTCCCCCCTTTTAACGTTCTTCAAGAGAACGCTTGGTTACCCCGATAACCTCAATTGTTCATCCAGAACATCTCCGGTATTCTGTCTCAAGGATTGCTCATAATTCCGAGCCCCACTTCGCTCCCACTCCTCGAAGTCAGTCCTTTCCCCCTCGTTAAGGCCAACCCCCCTAAAAACCCCTCCTCCGGGGAAGGAAACCGCCAGTCAGACCGAAGCCTTTCCTTCAAATCGCCTTCATCTGCACGACGACCTTATAAATACGTAAGCTACGAATTGCATTTAACTATTTAACTTTGTGCCAACGTAACTCCGTGTTATAACACGGATTTAGCCAACATTTTTCCTTCTTGTTTGTTTTGTAATTTAAATCCATTCAAATCTTAATCTTCCGCTTAGTCAAATTTATCCTATGACCTTCTTCATTTCATGTGTATCTCCCATTTTAATCCCCGGTCATGTAAATATTTTCCATGTGTTGTTTTGTTAGATTAATTAATAAAATTCTATTTTATTAATGCTTGCAATATTATTTACCCTTGGGCTCCGTTCCACTTCTTAAGTATATTGAAGATAAATAAGCCCCCTCCAGGCCGATTTATTAACGTAGAGTCATACTCGGCCATCTGATTAAATCCCGCACTCGAATATAGAATAATCCCCACAAAGAATAGATATATAGTATATTGTCGGGAGCCTTTTCTACGACATATATATTACTTTCGCTTTTCAACGCTTGCCCTTTTGGAAAAAGAAAGAAATCGAAGGTCAGAGAATTACAAGGGTATTTTCGCAGGTCGTGCTTTACGGAAGAAATCTACCTCTCTCCAACGCCATCTTTTTCCCCTACGGGGGACTTAAAAACAGAGATATATGTATATACCAGGTGGTCATAACTCTATGGCTGCCTAACCTCATCATCACATCTGCTCTCGCCTTCTAAGGCGTAGTCGTGTGTACTGCCATTCATAACCTTCTTCGAACTATGCCCGTCGTGAGACAAAACATAATTCAAGGCGGTTGGGAAAGCAGGTTTGTGGATTAGCCCACTGTGGAACCTTCCATCATAGGCACCCCAGACAAGAGGCGAAGCTGCAAAAATTGGGAAAGAGTTCTCTGTATCCCTGATGGACTGGCATTAATCATAGAGGGACATAAAACCGTCTCTATGTGAGCTGGAATCAGCCTCGATACCCAAACCCCAGAAGAGGCGCCACCCTGGATGGTGGTAGTTGATTCAATCACCACCCATTTTCAAGTCCGCCATGAGTCATCCTTCTGGAAGGCCACCCCGGGTCCATCATCTCATTCATCCATCATCTTCACCCAGGCAGATATACCAACTTATATAAGGATTGTGGGGTCGGGGGGTCATTCTCATTTTTCATCTCAAAACTTTAACATACTTTTATCCCAGGCAAATCAATAGATACTTACAAAAAAAGAAAAAAAAACACAAAGTAGAAGGAGGCTCTACCATCTCGGGAACAGACACTGAAGAGTATCTACACGGACATTGGGGTTATACTCTTAACATTATAGGACCAACATAATGGATACGTGGCGCTCTGCGACACTGAAAAAGATCTTGACCTCTTTCTGAGTGAAAACGCAGCAAAGAAACTGGAAAAGTTTGGCCTTGCACCACGAACTCCACTTGACGTACAGACAAAGAAGTCATTGATTTGCAGACCCCTCGACCCTTGGGTTGGTGAAGACGCGGCAAAGGAAATCAAGGAGGAACTGGAAAAGGAGCAAGACTGGAAAAAATTTGAAGACCTACTCAAGTTTAAAAATCAAAATGAAGAAGATCACAGCGACGTCTTCAAAGTTATATTTAGATCAACGGAAATAGCCAAAGGAGCATCGGAACATGGACTGATCGCCTTCTACACAAATATTTCCTCATATCAAATAGAAAGGGAAAAATTTGTCTCCGTGCAAGCCTGCTTCACATACTACGTCCTTGACCAACATCCAACTAAAGATTGTAACTATAAAGGAAAGGCATGTTCTGAATGGGCAAACCAGGGACACAGGTAGGACAAATGCAGGAGCACAGTAAAGAAGTGCTTGAATTGCGGAAATGGGCAAAAAAACTCTAGCTATGACTTGCCCAATAAAGCAAGAACTAATTCGGAAGAAAAAAATTTAAATAAACAAGAAAAAAGAAAAGAAAAATACTTCCTACGCGGCAGCTACTGCAAATCGAAAAGCCACAACACCCGCCGCACAGACCACAACGGTGAACATCGAGGGAAGCATAAGACCGGACCTAATCTTTTTCATAATGCACAACCACTTCGTTAATAGGGCGAAACTAGGTTCATATGCAAAGCAACTTAACACGATGCTAGATAATAACGGGCTAAAAAGATGTGGTTCCCAGAGAACCCACCCTCTAACGAGCTATACAAAATTAATATAACTCCAAAAGAGAATGCAGAAAACACAATCCCTGAAGGAGACAAAAGTGAAATGGATACCGAGTCTGGGGAAGGATCCACCGAAGAGGAAAGCACAAAGACGAACCCTGAAAAGACAAAACCAAAAGTGAACACCCAGGATCTTAAAATCAAAGTTTACGGATCCCATACTAACCCAATCCTCAAACAATACAAACAAAAGAAAATTGTTGACGGACTTATCAAAGGAAAATATGTACAGATGGGAGTATGAAGCAGACGCTAACGAAACCGATGCTCATAATGCACTAAAACAGGGGATCATTCATATTTCCCCAGAATCGTGCTACAACATCTTAAACGAAGAGTTCAAAAAGAAAATAAATCGAAGCACTCGATCTCGAGGCCGCCCAGAAAAAATAAAGTCCGGAAGAGACCTTAAATAAAGAAACCAACATGGATAAGTACCAACGGAAAATTAAAATATTCACGCTGAATGTAAACGGATGACAAGAAAAACAACTGGCCTACTCAAATGTAATAAGAAAAGAAGATCTAGACATAATTATTATAACTGAATACGGTATTAACACAAAAACGGAGAGCATAAAAATCCCAAGCTATAGAGTTATTACCACTAACTACACCCAAACAAGATACGACGGTGTACCAATTAGCGTTTATACCGGAATCGACTTCACTGAAATAAACGATTTAGAAGAGTCCTATCTATCCGTAAAAATAAAAATGACAAGAGGAGATCTGTTCATAGCGGGGGTATATGAACCACCCAAGACGCTCGTACCTTCCAATTCCCAATTTCCTCAAGCTCTTCAGACGCCAGGCCTCGATCATACTACCCGAAGACCTCAATGCAAGAACCAGGGAGGCCTTGATACACAACAAATACAAACGGAACAGGTAAATCCCTCCAAATTCTAATACACAGAGAAATGGTAAGTAGAGAAGGACCAGACTTTCCGACTTACTTAACAGCCCAAGCCTCAACTACCCCAGAGATCATAATTACCAATCAAAGTTTTAACCTTAACCACCACACAGAACCAGGCCCCGAAACCCCATCCGACCATTTAAGTATGATAACCACCATTTCAACTTCACACATCCAAATTAAAATACCACGAAGGAAAGCTATCAGCAGAACAAACTGGCATGGTTACAAAGAATACTTGAGTACATTAGAAACTGGATCCCTAAACAACCAAGGAACAGAAGAAATTGAAAACCAACTAAAACTAATCACTGAAAAAATCGTTAAAGAGGACAGAATTCACACTACAATAATAGAATACAAACCCTACCTACTCCCCGATGGAACCATGAAATACATGAAGGCTAATCGTAATCAGAAGGCAGATAGGTACTCTTATTAAAGAAAAGTCAAATCTAGTATGGAACAATATAATAGGCAAAGTGGATGCCGAAACAGATCCGAGGAAATCTAGAGAGATTACAGAAAACTACGAGGATCACTACCAAAAGAAAAATAAAACTGAAAATACAGGACCGGGAAGTGCAAAAAACCCAAGAACTCCAGAAGCATTTCCAAAATCACTGGAAACAAATATTCTCGATATCACCAGAGGAGAACCAAGAATATGATGGAGCACGAAAAGGAAATCTTACAAACCCTAGAGGCGCAACAAAAGCGCACTGTACCATACAGGTACGCTGACGAGGAGAGACGCCACCCCTTGGGGAAAGGAATGCCCTTCTCAATGGCTGAATACTAAACCGTCATAAAATCATTTAAAAAAAGGATCAGGTCAAAGCGGCATAACGAAGGCACATCTAATAAATGATACTGAAAATGTTCATGAATCGATAGTGAACATTTTCAATGCCTGCTTTAATATTGGGTACTTTCCCCAAACTTTTAAAACGTCAAAGATTATCTTTATATCGAAGCCGGGCAAACCAAAACACTACGTCGGAAGCTCCCGCCCGATCTCGCTTTTGGAATTTCTGGGTAAAGTCCTAGGGAAACTCCTAAACGACAGGTTAATTAAATACCTTACTGAAAATAACCTGTACAACCCACAACAACACGGGTTCAGGAGCAAGTGAGGAACAGATACCGCACTGGTGATTATAACAGAGAAAATCGCCACAGAAACAGCGGGAGACAACAGAGTAGACATAGTACTCCGCGATGTTGCTAAAGCTTTGGACAAGGTGTTTTTGCCTGGCCTAAAAGCCGGGCGGTGCCATGCTGGGCCACGTCGTTGGCCACACGGAGGGTGGAAACCCACTTTTGGGCCAGCCGGTACAGGTGGTTGGATGGCCAGGTCCCACCATTTTCGTCGAGAAAGTTTATTCTCACAGAAAGCATTTGCTGAGCTTCGACGATCGGACCGTTGTCCAGGTGGAAAGTGGCTCCTGCAGGTTAAGATTCTTTCTCTGAAGTCGCCGTGAGCTGTTCTTTAATTCCGATCGTATCTCCATGGCCTGTACGATAGCGATCTTCTCCCTCTCGTCCACTCTCTCGTCGAGGAGCGCCAGCCCGATCAGGTCATCCAACATGTACCACAGGTGTCGGCGCATGGCACAGTCAGCGACAGCGGCCACGCTCAAATCCCAGTAGTACGTAATGTCTTGGATGAAGTCCCTGTCGTTCTTTGGGACGTGGGTGGCAATGGACGCTTCATTCCAGTAACTGATGTACACCATTGCCACGAACAACGATATTTGCATCGTTCCCTTCTCTTCCCGACGGGTCAGTTGGAGCTGATCGGCGAAGAGCGTGATATTGATGCCGTAAATCCCTTTCGCCATCCAGTGGGCCATGTGGTAAGCGCCAGAAACTCTGAAGGACTTTGGCATGTCACCACCGCCCAGGAACACGAAACAGAGCTGTATCAGCTCTTGGTAGTCTTCGTGCAGATGAGATCCAGCCTCCACAAGCTGGCGCAGGAGGTTGGTCATGGAATGCCGTCGGTTGACCTGCTCGGCCGACAAAAAGTCGGTTTCCAGGGGCTTGGCTTTGCTCTGGTAGATAAATGGCCATCTTGTCTGCAGCTTCTTGAAGAGGGCAATGTTCGGGCTAGAAGTCGGACCGTAGCAGCATTTGAAGACGTCCTGCAGCACAACCACAGACATCGTGCCGGCACGCTAACCAGAGAAGGGGACGGTGAAGCTCCTGCTCGATCCGCGTACACGCCCCTTGTAGGAGGCCAGTATTGGACGATATGGTGCAGAACCCCATGCCGATGGTGCGGGTTTCCAGGCCATTCTCCCGAAAAAGATTCAAGACTGTCTCGTACACGGCTCTTCCTGTTCCGCCAGCGGAGTCAGGTACGCCCAGGAGTTCCTCTGTGTCCTCCCCATTGAGCAAGACTGCTATCCTTTCCTCCAGGGATTTGCTGTCCGTGATATTAGGGAGGAGTTTCCCGTCCCAGTGGGGGATCAAGGGTACTTTTGTGCCCAAAGAGAGCAAAGCCATGATATCTTCTCTGTTCTTCACTCGAGCGTGGTGAACAGAGGAGAGGGACAGGGTCAGCTGCGAATGACGAAGTGGCAGCCCGAACCGAGAGGTTGTCCCGATCCCAGGAAAAGGTCATCTTGTTTAACTTATTCGCTAGATGGCGACAACAAGGTGATTTTGCGGGCATTGGACACAGGAACGTATCATCATATTCGGTCGAGAGCGACATCCTTCGTCCGCATGGAACACACAGCTGCGGCCTCCTTCTCGTCGTCCGTCCTATCGCTTCCTCTTCAGGCAGGCCCATTCCTGCTTCTTCACGGAAGTTTGGTCGCACCCAGCCATTGAAGAGCTCATCCTGTCTTTACGTTGGGACCTAAGAAACTCCTCTACCTCCTCTGGTATTCTTGATGTTAGTGCATCCGCGTAGGCCACGTCAAAGATGTCTTCAAAAGAGTCCTTGAAAATCCCTTGCTTTGCCACCTCCGTCTCTGTCGTGCGATTCTTCAGCTTCTTGATTGTATTGAAGTCGCGGAAAGGCTTCATGATTTTCATTTTTACATGATAAAGGTCAGAGGTTGGAATGTTGGCCTTCTTCTAGACGTCGAGGATCTTGGTGGTGGTGGAGCCAGCGGCTGCTCTGATGAACTCCTTATTGACATGGTGGAACAAGAACATGGCTAACACCTCCTTCCAAGGGGGCAGCTTGTTCCCAGGAATGCTCTCAGAAGAGTCCACATCAAAAAGCGTATCTTGTGATTGCCAAGCACGTGCCATTGCGTTTCAGCTATCTGAGGAAGAGAAGAAAAAACATAATTTCTTAAAGTGGTCATATCACTCAAAATACATGAAGTAGGCAATTCGTGCTACCAGTAAATATTGCTGAAATTAACTAAAATTTTACAGTATTTACTTTCACACAAGAGGCAACCGGGGCGTCATGTGCTGGAATGTGTATCACCATCTTGAACTTTCTGGGACACCCTAATGAAGAGGCATATCCATATTCCACGGAAGGGCGTGTCCTCGGTCTAAAATTAACAACAACAGGGTACACCTGCCACATACCGCAGGAAATCATCGAAACAAAAATTACCATGTCGGCGCTGTACAGATTCAAAAACCTATATAATAAAAACAAAAGAAAATTATACATGGCCTTAGTTCGTCCCAAGCTCCTTTACCCAATAGTACCGATAAATACGTTAAGTAACTCACAATTAAAAAAGGTCCAACGTATTCAAAATCAAGCCACAAGATTCATCACAAACTCAAAAAACACAGGATCGCACAGCATCAGAAGAACTCCATCGAAGAACTGCAATTAGAACCCGTCAATATAACCGTACAAAAACGAGCAACGATAGTCTAGGAAAATATAGAGAACATAATTTCCCAAAATGAAATGAACCTAATAATAGTACCGGAAAATGAAATCCGCGAATACATTACAAGCAACAATTTAACGGAATCCGGAAAAAAACGTTATATAACATCAACCCGATCTATAGATAAAATACAAGATTACCGAAAGGATAAACATACCGAAATAGAATCAACCGAATAAGACTGCCGATTATACAAACAAAATGAAAAACATGATGAGTAAGAGAATTATTGATAATAATAAAGAAGAAACCACATTAAAATTTAATAATATATATATATATATATATATATATATATATATATATATATATATATATATATATATATATATTAAAAAGACGAAATACAAACTGTAAAAAAGCGAAAGAAGCACAAAAAAAACAAATACAAAAAGATACAGATGCTCAATAGAGCAAAAGAAAACAAAGGCACGAATGCTAAATATTCACTAGGAATCACAAATCAAAAAGCAAAAAAAAGAAAAAAAGGAAAGCGTTAGCCAGCCCACCTGGTACTAATCATTATCTTTCTCACCTTATCACCCTTATCGTTCATCCAACACTTATTACCATCCCATCAACACACATACGTTTCACACAATGTTTTCTATCTATCCGATCCTTCTCTCCACATTCTAACTTTATGCTAACTTGAATCTTGGGCCCAAAGCGTACGAGAGAATTGTAACTCATAAATTTACTCCTGTCTCATAGGAAACTCAAGACTGTTCTGGTTGCTGGAATTAAGTCGCATTCTCTTGCGCTGGTGAAGAAGTTTTACTTTCTATAAAGTCAAAAGCGAGTTATTGTTTCTTGTACTCGCTAGTTCAGTGATTCCAATCGCTAAAGTTTTTAGCAAGTCATAAGTGAGATTTTTATGTCATTTACGAATTTGTGTTAATACGTGAATTTTATACCCGCTTTTCGAGCCCTGTGGTGGGGATTGAACCTCCTTCACTTATCGCCCCCCTCACCAATCTTCAACGAGTCACCTACGGACGAACTCTAACCTTGGTCGGACTTTTGAAAAGCGACTCTGGTTATGGTAAAGTGCCTGTTCGGGAAAAATTTTGAGATTGGTTTTGAGACATATACTCTAAAAACTTCTTATTTTCCTCTTTCTCTACCTTGGTGATAGACTCTCTTACATACACACACAAAAACACGCTCACTCTGTGAGGCTTCTTTTTCACATTTTTTTCTCCATATGTTAAAATAAGAACAGATGGAGAATAAATGATAAAGACCCGGCGGATTACACTAAAGACCCTCTCCGATGGCCCCAAGGTTGATCGTGGAAGGGTCTTTGCAAAAATTTAGGCGGATGTAAAGATCGCACTTGTGAGGCTTATCAATATACAAAATGGCTATGCAGCCATCTTCTCAAGAGAGGCTGATTACGAAGCCCTCACCTCCATTAAAGCAGCAGAGTGCTTAAAAAATATAAATTTAAAACAAAACACACCACCCCAAATAAAAAGTCATCGCAGTGTCATCCTTTGCCTCCTTGATCCCTGATTTGGGGGGCACTCCGTGGAAGAAATTCACGCGGAGGTGGAGAAGAACCACACTTGCGCTAAGGTTGATGAGATAATTAAATTTAAAGATTATACTCATGTTTTCAAGGTTATCTTTTGCGACACGGCAATGCCGAACAAGGCTGCGGAGGAAGGTATGCACCTCTTTAACGTCCGAGTCTGCCATGAGCAGATCGAACGTATGGAGTTTATCGACCTCCAGATGTGCTTCAAGTGCTATAAGTAATATCAGATACACATTCATGGAGGGATTGCAATAGCACCTCCTTGAAGTGTCTGAACTGTGCAGGAGCGCATTAGACCCTATTCATGGCTTGCTCAGCCAAGAAAGAGATGATTAAGAACAAATCAAACGATAAAAGACAGGCTGAAGAAGCTAAGGTAAATAACACCTATGCAAAGGTTGCAAAAGCGGCGATTGCGGAGTCTCGGGAAAACAAGACAAACCTGCACGTCGAGAATGAAAACTCGACCAAAATTATGTGTTGCATCTATTATGCTCAGATCGCCAATCTCTCTTTCCCGGGGACCTTTGCGAAAAGAGCTAAATAGAATGATGACAAATAATGGCATGCAGGGAATGTGGTTTCTACAGAACCCACAGTCTGAGGAGGTTCTAAAAATTAGTCTCAATCCCCAGTGCGAGACTAGTTGCCAGAAACTCCCCACCCCCGGCAGCGCTCCAGTTCCTTCCAGAGATCTCAGGTTTCAGGAGCAGGTAGCGCGAAATGCAAACCCACGCATTGAAAAACCAAACAACGCGCAAAACAAACAAACACTTACATAAAAGCACAAACGTAAATGGAAGCTTCGGCGATTGAGACCCGAGGGAGGAGCGCATTCGCCACGCTCTCGGAAAAGCTCGCAGCCTCAAAGACGTCCAAGGTCGTCTTCATATTGTAAGAGGGAATCTAGGCACGTATACCCCTCAAGAAAAATAAACTTAAAGGTCTACGCCGCCGAAAGGCCCCCTTTTCCAGAGGAGATAACTTCCCTTGATGTAACTGATGGATTAATATCTGGAAAATTCAAATAGGAATTTTCTTCGGACGACGGAACGGAAAAAGAAGTCAAGCAGAGTTTACTCCAAGGCTCAATTAAAATGGCTCCCGAAACTTTTATTGCCCTTACAGACGGCGAATACAGGAAAAAACGCAATAAAAAACGATCACGCCACCAAACACTCCACAAGGGCCCAAGCACGTTAGAGAACAAGCCATAACAACAACACATCGCAGGAATCTTACGTGAATAAGACAATGGACCAACTAAAAATACTATATTTTAATTCAAACGGTTGGACCGAGAAAAGACTATTTAACGGTAACATAATACGACAAAGTGACCCAGACTTTGTATTTATCCTAGAACACGGGGTAAATACAGACAGAAACCCAATAAAAAATGTTCCATACGAAGTCATAACCAGAAATCACAGTGGAGAACGATTTGACAGCTGTGCAATTGCTGTGAAAAAAGGTATTGACTACAGAAAAATAAGTGAGCTCGGTGAATCTTACTTAGCATTAGAGGTACGTACGGCAGTGGGGACCCTAGTCCTGGCAACAGTATACCAGCCCCCAAAGAGAGGGTATTTACTCCTCCATAACTTCCTGCAGCTTTGTGGTCACGGCAGAACCAATCTTTTTGTCGGCGACCTCAATGCGAGGAGTGCTGCCCCAAACTTTACGTCGACAAACCCAGCACAAAGTATGACAAGAATTGGACCAAACTTCCCCACATACATCACACACAGATCAACCACAAAACCAGACATACTGCTCACAAGCACTTCGTTCCCCTATAATTACTTCATTGAACCGGGCCCTCCTGTCCCCAGTGACCACCAAGCTATAAACAACTCCTCTAAAACTACATTTCCGACCCCTTAATTGATGCAAGTTTAGGAAGAAATTGACGAGGGGTTAGATAGAATTAACAATCAATTAATAAATGCCGATAAAAAAGCCCTTCTTCGATTAAAGTATAAAACCCTCCCAGACCCTTCTTCAACCCCTAGAAGGAGATCTCTCGCGAGGAAATACGGAAAACGGATCAATGAAGTGAACCTCACTGGTCCCAACATCACTACAGACAGAAGAACACGACAAATACGCGACGAACTAATGACGCTCATTAGGGAACAGTAGACTTGACTTAGAAAACGACTCGCGTACATTCTGGCAGACTGTAAAAAGACTAAAAGGAGGCCAGACATAGACGTCAATAAAAATCACACGAGACAACACGTAAATTACTGAGACTGATAAAATCGAGGAAGAATTCAGACATTTCTGGGCATCTATTTTTAGGATATCCCCTAAGGAAAATGACAACTTTGATTTAGACTTCGAAGACAGAATCATTGACGAGCTAAACGACCAGATCCACAGAGCCTATCCTCATCATTACGTGACGCAAGAAAGGAATATGGAGGGATACGGTGATAAAATTACTGCCGAGGAACTCTCGAAAACTTTCAAATCCTTTCGTCAACGAGCACCTGAGCGTACAGGACTAACACGGGAAAATTTCTTAAAAGCCCCCCCCTAATATCCTAATGTGGCTTTTTAATATCATGAATGCTTGCCTGAACGTGGATTACTTCCCTGACCACTGGAAGCTAGCCAAAATGATATTCATTCCCAAAGCCAGTAAACCACTGGACAGTCTAGCTAACTTCAGGCTTATATCTCTCTTAGAATTTGCTGGGAAATTCTTCGAGAAGATATTGGCCAACAGGGTGAATACGTTCCTCGAAGAAAATAATTTGCACAACGAACAACAGCCTGGCTTCTGAAGGAAGCGAGGAACGCACACGGCACTAGCCGTGATCAACGAGAAGTTAGCCAAAGTAAAAGCAGAAAGACGCCACGCTAATCTGGTGCTCCGAGACGTCAAAAAGGCCTTTGACAAAGTATGGAGAAGAAGCCTGCAATATAAGATCTTACACCTGGGCCTCAATGCCATACTTAAAAGGATACTCTGCGATCACGTGATGGAGAGGAGAGCGTATGTGCACGTAAAAGGCTTCAATGGCCCTGAGTTCGAGCTCGTGGCAGGGGTGCCACAAGGCGGATATATAAGTCCCCTGCTTTATAATATATATATATATATATACAATCGACCTTCCCCAACCTCTGTCAGAAGGCTCGTTATGTATCCAATTTGCGGATGACGTTTCGATGATCTGCACGACACCTTATTGGAATGTGAATTATATGGCACAGAGTACGGCGGTAGAAATCGAAAACATCAACTCTTTCGAGAGGAGATGGAAGATATCTACCAATGCCCAAAAGTTCCAGATAATAACACTATTCCGACAGACCCTCGCAGACATCCGTGTGGGGGGTTCACGCATCCCATACCACACGGAGGGCACGGTTCTGGGAATCCGGATTACGAATAGTGGGTATGGGAGTCATGTGAAAAGGATCTCGACAAATGTATGGAGGGACTTGGGTGAATTCTACCGATTCATGGACCCAAAATCCTTCAACAAACTCAAAATCTACAATGCGTGCATCCGATCCAAACTCCTGTACCCCTCGGTCCCCATAAACGCGAGTCCCAAGACCTAAATCCTTAAACTGCAAAGGGTTCAGAATAAGGCTGTCTTAATTATAACGAGAACCCGAAGGAGAGAGAGAGAGAGAGGAGAAGGCAGAGTTAACTTGGGTTGACTTCCATAAACGTAAAGCTTCACAAAAGAGCAATAAAGATCTAGGACGCCGTACACCGGCACCTCCCTCCTGAGTTTGTGCTCGAGCACATGAACTTTAATGACGATAGACACAGAAGATTATTTACAAGTAGCAGACTGCTCATCAACAACGACATAAACCCCACTTTCACGAAACAAATACAAACAAAGCTAACATTTAAAACGCCCATTTTCTTGTTTTTATTTCCCTTGAATTATTAAAACTCTAATTCCCCCAAAATAAAACCAAAAAACAACAACAAAAAACAAACACAAAATTAGGACCTAAAAACCCAGATTGAAAATTCCTCACGAGCAGTAGGGGCCAAATCTCCTCTGCTATGGAGGCTTGATTGCCTTTCGTATATATATATATATATATATATATATATATATATATATATATATATATATATATATATATATATATATATATATATATATGAATCCATTAAACCACATTGAAAGAGAAAATGGAATAATTTTTCCTTGCAGTAATATTTCTGCAAGGAAAAATTATTCCGATTTCTCTTTCAATGTGGTTTAATGGATTCATTTTCATTATTCTCTCGTGCTACTTTAAGAGATATATACATATATATATATATATATATATATATATATATATATATATATATATATATATATATATATATATATATATATATATATATAACATATATACTCAATACAAAAAAAAACGCAAAGAAAGCCAGAGGTACCCTTTCACCAGGGATCTGTTCTTTCATTCTATTTTTATTTCACTTTCCTATTATTTTACCTAATTTTCCTTACTATTTTTCTCTTACTAAATCATCTCTACTACTCTGTTCCTCACTTATATATGTCCAATGTCCAAAAGGAAACTCAGATCTCAGTGCTGCATAGTCGAAAAGAGAAATCCATCTGCTGCAATTCCTTGTTTCCAAGATTTGGTTACTGTATATTATATTTGTTTTGTTTATTTCTAATACGTTCCCTTTTTGACTTGGTTATTTTGCGAAAACTCAAATTGCAAAGAAAAGGGTTATTTTAAAGGAGACAAGCTAATGAAACTGACAAGTATACATAATAAATTATATTACCAAATACTTTATACCACTTACCTCAAATGATTGCGCCTCTTGATCGCAAAATAGGAAGAGAAATCAGCTGAAGAACGAACTTATTCCTGTTTTCCTTCCCCTTCCAACTCGTTTTGGCTCGTTTGCTCTTAAAGAACACAAAATGTGTTTGAGAAAATTCTCTTTACTACTTTACTTTTCGTAATTATCACATTGACCTTAAGGGATGTGTTTGAACCAGTATTTACCAAAAGGAAATTCCTCGTAATAAAGTGGTCTACCTTTCCGTTCTTTGTGGATATAGAAATAACATACTCATGAAAAAAATAATCTGATATCATGAAAGCAAATTTTAATACTTCATGCCAATCCAGTCCATAAATTCATTTGCTTAAATTATATGTAAAAGCGCATATAATGAATAAATTTTCTGGAAACGTAGAAAAGATTACAAGAACTTGCCAGTTATGTTTGTTTGGCAATTCCCTCGACTCAAAGATTTTCTACCTTAAAACAAAAACAATGGGAAAGATTGAAATTCCTTCAAGTTTGCATCTCGAAAACTGAGATAACAGACTTAAAAACAAACATTAAATTCTCAATAGAATTTTAATACAAGCATACGAGTACATAGGTCAATGATTAGACACTTTTACACAGGATCGGGTATACCAGGGAGAAACTCTTCGGACTGGTAGAAGTTGAGGATTTCCCGAAGAGTATCAATTCATTATATTATAATCTTAAAATCATACTACATTGGATAATATCACCTTTATGGTTCTGAAAATTATAGGAATATAAAACTGTGAAAAATAGAGCGCGCTATAAAAGTAATTAGAAACAGATAGCACCATAAAAGTAATGAGAAACAGAGAGCACCATAAAAGTAATGAGAAACAGAGAGCACCATGAAAGTAATGAGAAACCGAGAGCACCATAAAAGTAATGAGAAACAGAGAGCACCATAAAAGTAATGAAAAACAGAGAGCACCATAAGAGTAATGAGAAACAGAGAGCACCATAAAAGTAATGAAAAATAGAGAGCACCTTGAAAATGACAATTAAGATAAACTAATTTTTGAATCTGTAGATATTTAAAAATTAGACTTTATTTTCAGGTCGCTTTTAAACAGTAAATTATTCAATTATTTTTGTACATCCAAATTCAGGTGTGCAATTGAGTCGTATTGGAATTGGCACAAACACAAAATTAAGAATAAGAAACGATGTGATAAACAGTTGTTAAATTATTATTTACAGGAAATAATGTGGCGGGATCAATGCAACAATGATCTATTTAACAATTTATGTCTTCACATGGCTGTGCAATATTATTTATAATTAGTAGTTTCATATCAATACATTCGATTCTGAAGCTATATTAATTTGTACTAATTTTAATGTTTTTTTAGTTTTTTTTCTAATTTCGTCTCTATGAATGTGAAGTTGATTATTGTTGTTATTACCTTTTAGCTCAAACTACCAATTATCCCTTTTCTTTGAGAACCATAAAAGTAACAGAAAAAATAGAGCGCACCAGAAAAGTAAAGAGGAAATAGAGAGCACCATAAAAATAATGAGGAAAATATAGAACCATAGAAGTAACATGATCCTCGTCACAAAAAGTAACCAACGTAAATACAAGACATTTATATCATTCTATATTTAATTTAACAAGGAATTAATATCCTAGGGGACATTAAAATATATCAGTTAATACAAAAATTATTAAGCCCAATATTGGTGACCTAATTTATACGGCGTATACTCATTGTCTACATTAGTGATTCATTCGATGCAAAAATTATTAATTCCGTTATGTTGTTTCTATTTGATTATTTCGAACTGTTTTACGTGTAACGGAGGTTAGATATGTTTTTTGTGCCTTTTAGTTTATATGATGATTATATAAATGAATTGAATTTTCCTAATTACGCAGAAAGTTTGTAAAAATAACCTTGAAAACTGGCCACGTCGAACAATCGAGCGTATCATATCATATCATTTCACGATGATGTTGCAAGAAGATTTTGTTTTCATATTTGAGAGGTATTTATACAGGCTTTCGGCACAATTAAGATAAGATAATTATCTCGTAAAGAATTATCATAAAAACTAACACCGCCCCTACCAATTAACCTAAACTGCATAAAATTATAAATAGCTCAAAATAATAAAATCAAACGAAAAACAAATGAATAATGTTTATATTAGGAGTAATTACTGAAATAGGCAATATACATACACCTTACAAAGTAGGGCCGGAATTTCGTGCTTAACGGATATTTCCTAATGCCACAGAGGATATTAATTCTCTGATGAATGATCTCTCGAATGTGATAAATATTTTGTATTGTATTTGCGTTATTTATTTTTGTAGCGGAAATCATTTAAACCAATAGTGTTTAAAAGATATGTTGACGACTGCTTCCTCATTTTTAAACACAAAGACCATGCCCCTTTATTTTTTTAGTTACTTAAATCAACAGCACCCTAATATTAAATTTTCAATGGAAACAGAAACAAGCAATAAAATCTCTTTTCTTGACGTCATGGTTACAAAAATTGGCTCCAGATTCAGTACCTCAGTTTACCGAAAGCCCACTACACCAAACTTGGCACCCATTTCTTTAGTTGCACTCCTACACATTTTAAACTTGCCAGCATCAAAAGCCGTATACAAACAGCGTACAAGATTTGTTCAAATTGGTGTCTCTTTGATTCGGAAATAGGAACTTTTTCAACCTTAATTTCTTCCCAGACCACATATTTGATAGATTAACCTCTAATTTCTTATCAAAAGATTTTTCTCACTGAATCAGACCAACTACAGTCCCAAAACAAAAAATATTCATGAAGCTTCCATATCTGCAACATTTGACCAATAAATTCAATAAAAATTTACTCTCGATTATTATAAGTACCTTCCTCAATGCCAGTTCTTTCCTATTAATTCTAATCATATTTCTATCAATTCTTACTTTCAACACAAGGAATCACTCTCATTATGCTTGTGATCTTCCAATATTTATAAATTTAGGTGTGCGACCTGCCAAAGTCGCTATGTAGGCCAAACTAGTCTACAATTAAAATATAGGATTGCTAAGCATATGGGAGTGTCATATAGAATTAACATTCCTATCTCTAAACCTAAACACTCTTCAATAAGAAAGCAGTCTTAAAATCTTAACCACCCGCTCGACCCTGATTCTTTCAGTTTATTATTAAGCTGAGGAATAAGTTCTTGCGTTTTTATCAAATTTATTCATTACCATTAACAATTTAAGAAAACTTTATTTTTAATTAATAACAATATGCAATTTAATCGATAATGTATTCTCCGTTGTTATTTACGACTTATTCCCAACGTTTAACTAGTTTTTCGATGCCTCTGCAATAAAAATCTCTGGATTTTGACTCGAAGAATTCGTCTAACCAGTTTCTTAATTCCACATCAGTATTGAACGAAACGCCGCGCAAATTGTTGGAGAGCGATCGAAACAGATGGAAATCCAATGGAGCCAAGTCTGGCCAATATGGAAGATATGGCAGGATTTCCTAATTAAGCGTTTGGATGGCGTCTGTTGTCATATTGGCAATGTGAGCACCATCAGTGTCGTGTTGCAGAAGGACTCCATAACGTCGATGAGGTCACTTTTCACGAATAGCTTCGGCGAGTCGATACATTTGTTGAACGTAGAGTTCTGCATTGACAATCTCGTTGTTCGCAAGGAGCTCATAAATAATGATGCATGCACAATCCCACGACACACACAGCATCGTATTTTGTGGATGAAGTCCTTGCTTTAATCGCGGAAGTGGTTTTATATTGGGGATAAGCCATTGTTTTCGATGGTTCATGTTGACATAAACACACCACCTTTCGTCGCCAGTGATGATGCGGTGAAGAAATCTGTCCTTATATCCACGAGTAGCCTTGTGACGAGCAAGCAAGCCTGCGGCAATCGTGGAGCGTGGAAGTTTGTTGCTTTCGCTCAAAGCGTGCGGAACCCATGCACCGAGGTTTTGAACTTTCCCCATCGAATGAAAGTGATTCACTACAGTTTTCTGATCACATGCCAATTGTACAGCCAATTCTCTAGTCGATTGACGAGGATTTTCATGAAGAAGGTCGTTCAATCGATCTTCATCCAACTTAATGAAGCGATCAGAACGTTCTTCGTCATTAAGATTGAAATGACCGTTTTTGAAATGTGAAACCCACCATTGAGCTGTCCTTTCTGATAAAGCATTTTTTTCCGTACACAGCACAAATATTGCGACGAGCTTTGCCTGCGTTTGCATTGTTCCCGCCTCGATTGAAAATGAATAACAACAAGTGTTGAAAATACGCCTTTCTTTCAACTTGACATTCCATTTTGAGGGTACAGAACAAAAATTAAATTAATACAACTTTTAAATATACCGCAATAACTTATTACTCAACTTCAAGACGTAGCCTAAGCAAAAACCTAATAGGCTACGATGTTAAGAGACGTAGCCTAACCTTTGCAAATCTTGCTCTCATTATTTATTATTGTTTCTTAATATGTGCACAAATCACGTCAACAAAATTTAAATCAACACAACATTAAAAAAAACGCAAGAACTTATTCCTCAACCTAATATCTTCCGCTTCTTCTTCTCTGGATTTAAAAATTCTAGAACCACTTTTCATTAAACAAGTAAACCAAGAACTTAATGATTATTCCTCCTCCCTCAAATTGTTCACTATATAGACAAATAAAGAAACATAGAACCAACCAAATTTCCCCTTCCCCTACATAGCTTTAATCCTGGCTAGTCTCGATCACAGTAATCAGTCGATATCATCAGCTCCAACAAAAAAGATTAGTTTCTGTCTAAAAGTTCTCAGTTTGATTTTTATTCTTTTTGTTTATTTTAAGTATTTGTCCACGTGGTATCTAAATGATTTTATATATAAAAGTTTTCCCTTAGTTTCATATTTTTCATTCTTATTGTTTGCTTCACTATTCCTTTATTACCTTATATTTAACTACTTGTTTATTATTCTTGTTTCATTTGTGTTACCTCTCTTGTTGAGTTTTACTTATTTTTCATATTGTAACTAATATTGAATTGTGTGTGCTATTTTTGCAATTTTGACATCTAATTCTTAAAATTTCTTGTATTCGTATTAGAATTCAATCCGCTGAAGATGGTCATTGCTAAAGACCGAAACGTCCGGCATATAAATGTTTACAGCGATCACATGGATCTTTATATTTCTTATATATATATATATATATATATATATATATATATATATATATATATATATATGAATGCAATGTGCCGCATGAAAAAATGAAATGGTGTTTCCAAGTACTTTCGAACTTTATTAAGTTCCTTATCTTTGATAAGTAACTTAATAAAATTCAAAAGTACTTAGAAACACCATTTCATTTTTTCCTGCGGCACATTGCATTCATTTGCTACCCTCACGTGATTCTTTGTGAGTTTTTCATATATATATATATATATATATATATATATATATATATATATATATATATATATAAAGGTGCATTATACAGGGTGTGTACAAAATTTGCAAACACTTAAATGGAAAGAACGTTTATATAGCAGTAATAAACATTTAACTAAACAGCACTTTACCATAGGTGGAATTTTATTAATGTAACGTCTCACTCAACCTATTGTGCAATGTTATCATCACAAATGCAAACGATCAAAGGCCAGCTTTAACGCCCAGACGCTGAAAAGTAAACACATTCGTAATTATTTCCTTGAGTTCATTGATACTGCGGACTTTGGTGCTATACAATGTACAATGTTTCATCATACTCCACATCCTGAAGTCGTGGCGTATTAGATCGATGAAATGAGGAGAGCATTGCGAAGGCACACACCTCCCTATTGATCTTAGTTCAAATGTGTTGTCGAGGAAATCACGACCAATGCGATTAAAGGTTTAGGTGCAGCGTCCTTTTAAAAAAATCACTGCACCGCGTTCATCACTGCACGACGTTTATCAATGGAATTGGATTGCAACTTATCTAAGTATTTTTCAAACTTCACTGCTGGAATGTTCAAAAATAAGGTTTAATTATAAAAGACATCGAAAATAGAATACCAGAGATTCATTTACCTTGAAATATTTCACTTTGCGTTAATCAATTTAATGAATATAGAATATATGAAAGTTTACTTTTTCTAATTAAATTACGAAAATAATTAACTTGTCACGATTTTATATTTATTTCCACTAGTATATAATATATATATATATATATATATATATATATATATATATATATATATATATATATATATATATATATATATTGATTTAGATATATGTATTAGTGTACTGATTGGCCGATTCCTCGGAAACGGCAAGCGAAGAATAAATATTATACCCATCAGTACCAAATGTAACCTTTATTCTTATTTGGATGTTTTGTTAATCATCTGTGTACATCTCCAACAATTATGATAAAATTACATACATAATATATATCATTAAACACTATATTATAATGATTATCTACACATATTACACTTTATATAAAACTTAAATGAAAACTTGAATTGAAAATAATTGCTTACTAGTTTGGTATCACTGAATGGAACAGTGTTAGAAATTGGAGATTAAATAACTGTGTCAGAGAGGTTGTTTGATTGTAGAATTAAGGAAAGTGTTTCTCAGATGTTATGTAATTAATAAGAGTATTGAGAACTAATGCCCTTTAAGTTTTTGAAGAGAGCTTCTGAATAAGTAACGCCTCCAAATTATCGAAATCATTATTGTTGGAGCACGAATCTAAAACGGAGAACTCTGTCTGAAATACTTGAGTTACAGAATATATTTTTTGCAACAATGTATTTCCCCGTTTTGCTAGAAGCCTATTTGTTTAGTGGAAAAAGCTACGATATTTGCTGATCCTCATATGGAGTTGAAGAGTGGGTTTACCCACGTAGCTGGTTTGGCAGAATGCACGCACAATTTGATTCATCAAGAGGATGTAAGTTTTTTGGGGAGTTTTTCTTTGTGATTGAGAGAGAATCTAATAGATAAATAATTAATAGGAATAAAATGAAAATTGAGGTACTGAGGGTGTCGCTAAAATAGTTCTGAATGCAAAAATCTTGACCATTTGCTCGTTATTTCTCTTTTTAGAGAAATAAATGGTTGCGCAATCGTATGGGTGGCGCCCACGAAGGTGCCAATAAATTCCGCCATAGGGAGTCAGTGACTTCATGATTTTCTGCGACCAACTGAAGGCAATCGAGTGATTCTTTTTGTAACATGAATTACGAGTATCAATTACGATAGATTCAGTGCAATTTAAGTAATTAATTAGAAATCACTGGTTTCGAAAGTAACAGGTTTCGAAAGTAACTATTTTCCATCATCGGTCCAAGAATGCTAACAGAAATGGCTAAAGAGTTTGCCTTCTATACCAGCTTTAACCATAAATAAAAATGGGGTGGGGGAGTTAAAATACTATATAAAGCAAAGAACTTTTGATAAGCTATAATAAGATGTTATGTTATGTTATAAATATATATGAATACATGCAGATACACCCACAAAGGAAAAGTGAAAAACGATTCCGAGCGCTTTGGCTTTCATTCCTTTTCAAGGAATGAACAGGAGGCATGAATAGTGGAAGAGGGGAATAGAATACCCACCTCTGAACCCTAATTAGGGAGTACAAAATCCTGAAGCAACTTTATTCGTGATTTTATGTATGTAGTGATAATGGGGTCTAGCGTGAACAAACCAGGGCTAAGGTTGAAATTTGGGAACGCGTAAATGGAGATACATTCTAATATATTTCTAGAAATATAATTACTGCATTTTATGACTGGTTTGGTACTTTTCCAGTTAATGCTATGGTTAAGATTGTACATATGTTATTATGGACAAACTGGGAAGGAACTGTGCTTCTTTTTGAACACCGTGCCATTTCTTCTTATGGAAACATCTAAAGAGTAATCTGAAAAGAGTTGTGCAATCATGTAATTAAAAGTGTAAATAGGCATAGAAATAATTAGTAGATATGTGAAAGGAAACGGTGATTAGAAAATTTTATTTTAAAAAATACATTTCTATTAACCATATGTAGTGGTTAATTTTCAACTTCGGATTTTCATTATTTCCCTTCCTTGCGCAATCTTTTTTTTTGCCTTCCCGAAACCAATTCGTGTATCAATATCGTAAAATAAAATTAAATGAAATTTTCACGATCGAAAGATAAATTATTGCTAAACAATCAAATTTTACAAGACCAAAACATCTCTAATAGTTTTTTAGTAAAACTAATTCCAATTTCAGTTCACTTTTTTATGGGTCACCATGTATATTAGATCTCAGGCTCGTCAAGCTAAACCTCAGAAAAGCCAAAAGCTAAGATCTATTTCCAAACACGGGTCCTTATTTAAATTTAATTACATCACCAGGTAGAAATCCCTTAAGAAAAAGTGCCGGAGCGCTCAAAAATAGTGTAAGAGGGGATTCTCAATAACTCCCAACATACTCGAACTAAAGCTAAACGAACCTAACGTAAACTTTATCAACTACATGTATAAACAAATTTAGAATCTAAAAATAATTGGTAAAGTTTTAGAATCGATAATTGGGGTAGGATGGTGAGTCATCGGTAGTCACATAAGAAAATTTAGGAGGCACAGCATGGATTTTGGCAATGAAGTTGATATCCAACCTATTGAAATATTTTTCGTAAAATAATTTCTAACTACGATGAATATATAGGAGTAGATATTGCTTACTTAGAATTTCAAAAGGGCTTCGACACAGTGCCCAAATAAAGAGCTGATACTCAAAGTTTAAGCATCGTGGTAAACCAAAAAATTATTAACTGGATAGAAACTTGAATCTCTGATCCTTTACAGCGGATGATTAGAAAAACTTCAAATTCTAATTAGACCAGATTTAGTAGGGGAATTTCTCAACACTAAGTAGTTAGTACACTTTTGTTTATAATTTATGTAACCTTGTTAACGGTTTACTTAGGATAATATAAAAATTCGCAGACGACACAAAACTAGAAAAATAAACTTTCTTTTATATGAGAATTGGGGAAATTACGAGACCATGGTAAATCTGAGTCGGTGGATAAATGGTGGATGAAATTTAACATGGATAAATGCAAGTTCATGCAATTTGTAGAGGGATCCGTTAAAATAGTAGTATTTCCCCACCTCCTAAAATATTAATTCGTGAGAAAAATAGAAAGAGAGCCGTTACTCACTTCCCTCTCCGACTTCACCCTTTTTAGACTTGCCGCCAGGTCACTGAGAAATTCACACCGAGGCATGGGGCTGAAATAGAAGGCTACCTCGCCGTCTTAATGTCCCCTCCCCAGCTCCGGGTCGGGAGATTACTCATCTATTTTTTAAGTTCGCCTCGAACAACTTTTATGGCTCCAGCCGCTCGTCGTCCGTCTGACCCATTGATCGCTGCCTCTTACACTTTCCCGCAAGGAGACGTTCAGTTGTCATGGACGATAATGAGGGTTCGAGAAGGCCTCTCTCTCTCTCCATGTTTTGGATAACTCTGAGTATATATGCACCCTCCCAAGGATTACTGGCAGATTTGGTTAGACGACACTTCCCCGAAAGGAGCTCGTTTCAACGACGCTCTCTCCCGAGAAGTGTTTAGTGACGTTCTCAGGCCACGGAAGAGCTGAACATCATAGTTCTATCTTCGGGTCAGGGAGAAGAGTCTCTTGAGTCAATGTCAGCCTTTCTCAACCGCCTTCGGATCAAGGATTGTAGAAACCGTCCTCCGAAGTTCTTCTGGTGACCTCTTGAGGAAAAGAAGCCCAATAGCTCGATCAATACGAGTTTGAAGAAGTCATCTCCTCCCTTCCTTTCGAAGTTCGACAGGTGACCTCTTGAGGACAAGAGGCCCGCATCTCGCATAACCCAAGTTTGGAGAAAGTATTACCACACTCTGCGGGTTCTCAGCTACTCCCGTGAGTAATCAAAGTCACCAAGACCTTCCCCCAAGTTCGCCCCGCTTTACTCTCGAGGTTCTAAGGAACTAAATCGTTCACTACCGTAAATATCCCATTATAACCAGTTAACAACCCTGGTTATCCATTTAGTATTCGGAACCTAATTCCGTCTTATTCATGTACCTATATATATCCATATTTATTTTGTGCCTTTCATTTAGTGTGTATTAAAATCTATTTTTTGTCGTTCTGTTTGGAATATTTCTTGGTCACTCAGCTGCAGCTATCTATTCAAATCGCACTCATAGAACAATAACAGTTGTTGCCTTGCTTAGCATACTTTAGAGCCTGTGTGCGTATATTCCCGTACACTTTTCCATACTTCGATATATATATATATATATATATATATATATATATATATATATATATATATATATATATTTATATATTCAACTTCACCGCAGAAAAGAGAAGACGGAATAATTTTTCTTCAGAAATACTTATTTTTATCTCTTTCTTCGAAAAAATCCGAGCAAGGGTGGGATTCGAACCGTGCACATTGAGACAGCGAGCAACCGCTTTGATCTCAATTAAACCGACCTTTAGACCACTCTGTTCCGCGTAGCGGTTGCTCGCTGCCTCAATGTGGACGGTTGAATCCCACCCTTGTTCGGATTTTTTCGAAACTAGAAATAAAAAAAAAAATTCCCAAGGAAAATTATTCCGTTTTCTCTTCCCTGCAGTGAAGTTGGATTTATTTCATCATGTCCACTTCCTGGACATATATTTTATTACCGCACCGAAGTAAAACGGAGGTGAAGCGTATCCAATACACCTACCTTAGCCACTTGTGGTGAATAAGAATAACCCCGGTGCGTACCGTTTGATCAAAAGTAAGATGATGATCCCCTGAGTGTGTCCCCCACTCAGTAAAATCCAACCATGAGTGGATCGGTGTAATATTGAGATTTGAGCTGAGTGGATTGCTTAATAATTGCCAAAGGATCATCCTAATTAGTTAAACACACAGATACCAAAATAATCTCTAATGTAAATGAATTTGAAATAAGCAACAGCGTATATAAATATAAATAGAATTAATCTTGCACTGAATAAATAAGTCTACAAAAATGTCGTGAGGATTACTTGAAAATTACTCACTGGGATGCTTGCTTCTTAATGACACCAGACAGAACGAAGGGAATATTATTATTGAGTTAAACACTGAATTAAGCACTTCTAATACTCGAGGTTTTGGGCTCAAGATGAGAATTCTAGTTCACAAATAAACTGGTTAAGTTAGAGGAGGGGATAATTCAATTAAAGATACCTTTGAGTTCTTAAGTATTTTTGAAGAAGACGGTAAAGGTCTTCTTCTGATGACGATGATCGCACCTAGTCCGGCCGTTCAAGGTTACCGAATGAAAGGGTAATCCTAGACCGGTGATATAATGATCCTATGCCGGATCACGAAGGTGAGCCAAACGGTGACTCAAATTGGACTTTTTCCTCGAAGTACCTGTCCGATTATTCGGCTCCTGGAGTGGGTAGCTCAAACCGATTACCTAGCTACGTCTAGGGTAATCTTCAGAAGGAGGTCCTGTGTAACATCAGACTCTGAAGGGGGGGCCTGCGAGAAGTTTGGCACCTACAAGTACCGTGAGGGCAACAACCAATTCCACGAGAAGTCCCTTCCTTGTAGCGGGCGAACAGTTTCCTTTGTGAATCGAGCTCTACACAAACTCGACGTAGGTCCAAGATCTTCTGCCCGAACCTAGGGAGAAGTTTTCCTTTTATTTCCCTCGCAAGCAGAAATCGAGAGAGAGAATCGAATTCTCGTAAAATCCGTATAGTCGCGCGAAAGACCTTTTTTCATCTTTGGGCAGAGAGTATGTCTTTCACGCCTTCGAGCCATCTCGGAGTTTACGGTGGCGCGAAAAAGGGCGACAGAGAATTCGAGGCGAGAGGTGCATTTAGAGATACGAGAGGGCATGCAGCTTGTGTCGGAATATTCCTACGTACACTTATTTACGCGGTATTTAGACTTCTACATATATATATTTATATAATTTCGGGTCAGGATTTGAGTCTTCTTAAGAATCATCCCCACTTGATTTTAAAGCACTAAGTACAATTAATAGCAGCTGCATTACCAAGAATATCTGAACACCAATATATTAGGACAATTTTCTTTTTGATTAACGGGTAATAACCAATTTTTAAGCTCAATCTTTTGTGATGTGTCCGCAGTTTTCATAGTACCTCAAAAGAGGATACTAGCTAAGCAGAGAGTAAAGCTTCAATACCTCTGTTAGCTTTTTCGTGTGCAAAGGCTTAAAGTAGCATATGCGGGATGTCTTCATTCGATCGCTTTCATAAGCAAGGGCAGATCCTAGGGTTACCTGGGAAAGATTTAATCGTTTACGGCCAGGAAGAGGAACGTAACGAACGTGCGAGAAAAAAAAGCACAGAGAGAAGAGGAATAAAGAATTAAACAGCACGAGAGAGAGATAAGCCCTAACCAAGTCGAGATAAACTCCGTATGATCTCGAAATGAACAGGCTCAAATGCCCTCGCTAAAACTCCCCGCATGCAAGGATGGAGAAGGTTTTGCTCTTATTTAACGCACTTCGAGAAGATCTTCGAAGTTAACAATTGGGACTTAGAATCAGATGGTGTCGCCAGGCTACTTCTACTATTGAACTCTCATCTTTGCGACATATTCATCTCGCTTCCTTCCGAGGCCACCCTTGATTATTCAACCCTAAAGGCAGAACTTCTTTCTGCTATCATCATGAATCCAGAACTTTATAGGGTTAGATTCCGCTCCGCGCGAATACAGTCAGGCCAAACCTACAGACAATTTGGATTCACGCTTCGGCTTAACTTCCAATTCCTACTGGATTCCACCAGAGTATCAAATGATTATGAGTCGCTAATTGACTTCATTCTAGAGATAAACTGATGTCGACCCTCCCTCGCTAACTAAGGGCCTTCATAGCGGACAGAAGAGCGTCCACTTTTAAGGAGTGTGTGGAAGAAGCTGACCTTCACGCTATCAGTCACGACCTCTACCCCAAGGAGGTCAAGAAGAACCATCCCCCCTCCCCCAAACACAAGTTTGGGTTTAAACAAAGCCAACTCAAGGGCAAGAACGGCTTCGTAAAAGTGCAAGCGCCGAGCAAGGTCCGACCCCACCCACCGCGAAAGCAAAAGGACGTGAATCCCCCCATACTCCCGTCCACGCCTAGCAACTACCCCCGTAGACCAATTGTATGCTTTACGTGTGGCACCCCTGGGCACTTAAGTTACAATTGCCCCTAAAATTTTCAACTAAGGACCTCGTCGAGTCACTAAGTCCACCAAATCTCTGCTGCCCCCTCGCCTAATCCACCAGCCGCATCGCCAGTGGCTCCTGCTCCCTCTTCTCCGGATCGACAGGTAAATTTCCTGTTCAATAATTGTTCCCCCGGTGTGCTTCACTTTGAGAAGTGCGTATTAAATGGTTGCCGAGTGTCAACCCTGGTTAGAGATACAGGTTGCACCTGTATAGTAGTATCCTACAAACTACTCCCCCCTCCCTTTAGCCCCCAGCATAACAGGTTCGCTTTGGTGCACGACCTTTTAGGTAGTGCCACCAGGTCTCTAGTCGTACGGTGCCATATTCAGTGCTAGTACTTCACAGGATAGGCCAACATAGTCGCGACCCTGATACAATTCTTCTTCGTTCTTATCGGACAGAGCGCACAGCTCTCGCAAAACCCCATTTCTCAGCCTTTTGTTACCAGGGCCCAGGCCGAGAAGGATGTATCACTTTCGGTACCCCTATCGTCCCCAGATGTCCACCTTGCCACCAATGTTCAATTTGCTGAGGCGCTGAAGAATTGCCCCACATTACAACCCCTGTGAAAAAAGCAAGGAAGAAGGACCTTGAAACGGTGCGAAGCAATCGGAAGTTCGAATACACTGTGAACGATGCGTTAGTATACCATTCATCTGTTGAACCTGAGAATCCCCCGAACAACGCGTTGGGTGTGCCGAGAACGTATATCGAACCCGTTATAAAGATGGCTCATGATGGCCTAATGGGCGGACATTACGGCTATAACAAAACGGCATAGCGAGTTTTTAAATAGTTCTTTTGGCCATGCGGGGCCAAATAAATTTTCGACTTCTGCAAGTCCTGTGACCTTTACCAGAATGTCACCTCCAAAGGGCGTGTAGCTGGTTGCCCCATTTAAAAGACCCCGAGAGTGGCCGAGCCCATCGCCCGGGTCTCAATCGGCCTAATAGGCCCCATTAGTCCCCCGTCAAGTGAGGGACACTCCTATATTTTAACCCTCGTCTATTGCGCCACACATTTTCCAGGGGCTATCCCCATGAAGAAGAGTGACAGCATTTCTTGTGCAAAGGCTTTAATCTCAATCTTTTACCAAGTAGGGATCCCAAAGTAGACTTATCCGACAAAGGACGTCAATTCACCTCTAAATTGATGGAGTATGTCGGTAAACTCTTCTTCATCAAGCCCCTCTTCATGATGCCCTTGCACCCTTCCGCTAACGGGATGTGCAAAAAGTTAAATGGCACCCTCAAAATGGTACTTAAGAAGGTGTGCCCCGACCAGCCCCAAGAGTGGCACCGCTACCTCCCCGTAGCGTTATTCGCTTGTAGCGAAGTCCCCCATAGGTCTTTGGGGTTCGCTCTCTTTGAGCTGTTATATGGACGTAACGTCCGATGACCGATGAGCACTTTAAAAGAATTGTGGTCCAATCCTAGAATTGATGAGGAAATTAAATCTTTTTACGCGTACGTTTTAGACTTGCGTACACGGTTAGAAAAATGTACGGACATGGCTCTCCAGAACACTGATGTAAACCTAGAGAAATACCGCACCTACTTCGACCTAAAATCAAAGGCGCGTTTGTTCAAACCAGGTGACGAAGTATTGCTCCTGCTTCCCTCCGAAGCAAATAAGCTCCTCTCCCACTGGAGAGGACCTTTCTCCGTTCTAGAGCCCCACAGCCCGGTGGATTACCTAATCGGAACCCCCTCCGGTAATAAGATTTACCACATCAACCTCCTAAATAAATACCACCGCCAAGCTTGCCTAAATAACATAGTCGCCCTAGAAGAAGAACCATTACTCGAAGCCGCCTATCCCGTTGAACCCTTGTGTCTGGTCCAAACGGTGTGCGTAAAAGTAGACGATGAGTATACCCTGCCGTCTCTTCATTCCTCCCAAGTGGAGCCTAACTCCAACTTGAACGTAAACCCCAATCTCGCCCCTAATGAGAGGGCTTAATTGCTTGCCTTATTGAAAGGCTTGCCCGACGTCATTTCAGAATTCCCGGGTTGCTCAACTTAATTTACGCATGAGATTGTCCTCACTATTAAAGATGCGATAAGAACCAATCCTTATCCCATACCCGTACATTTACGGCCGACATTCAATACAGAGAGAGAGAGAGAACTTATTAAAATTAGGAATAATAGAACCCTCGTCGTGCGATTTTTGCTCCCCCATTGTCATGGTTAGGAAGCCTGACAAGTCGTTTAGGATGTGCGTCGATTTTCGCAAATTAAACGCGGTTACATAGTTTGACGTGGAACCAATACACCTAATCGACCAAAGTCTTCATGCCTTCGAAGACGCGAAGTTCATATCCGAGATCGAACTCTGTAAAGCATACCACCAAGTGCCGCTTTTGGAACAATCAAAATGCTTTACCGCTTTCGCTACTAAAAACAGGTTATTTCAGTGTACTTGACCTTCTTTTGGGGTGAAAACTGCTTGCGGAAGTTATAACTGGATCATGCGCCAGTTGTTAGATGGCCTATCAAATGTGACGTTTTATTTCGATAACGTGTACGTCGCTCCTCTTACCTGGGACCAACACGTACAGTCTTTCTGCGCGCTTCTATCCCGGTTGGGTGTACACGGGTTCATGGTAGGCCCAACAAAGTGTCATTTCACCTATGACACCATTAATTACCTTGTCTTCCAGGTCGGTAGGAAACAAATGCTTCGCCAGGACAACAAGGTGAAGGCTATTTCAGAAATGCCGCTCTCCAAACCGAAGAAACAGCTTCGTTCCTTTTGAGGATCCGTGTCATTCTATCGTCGTTTTGTGCCGAACTTCGCTGCCATAGCCTCACCCCTTAATGACATGCTTAAGAGAACGGCCACCGAACCAGTCAATTGGACCCCTTCTGCGGAAGATCGCTTCCACCAGTTAAAGGACAACCTAATCTCTGCCCCTATTTTGAGATTACCGAATCCTATTAAAACATTTGGGATTCGTACCGATGCCTCCCAGAATGGCCTAGGTTGTGATCTAGTCCAATATGTTTACGATGTAATAGGATATCCTGTAGGATATCTTAGTAGGAAGCTGTCCCATCGTGAAAAGGCCTATGTTACCATAGAGCTCGAAGCGTTAGCCATAGTGTGGTATATTCGTAAGTTTAGGATGTATCTCATAGGTAAAAAATTTAATGTTGAAAGTGATCACATACCCCTGGCGTACCTTAAAAACTGTAAAAGCCAATATGGACGTTTAATTCGTTGGAGCCTACTACTCATGGAGTACCAATGTAGGATCATGTATGTTAAAGGCACCGACAACTGCTTAGCCGATAACTTGAGTAGAAATCCAATAAAAGACGCCCCTCCAACAACCTGAGTGTATAGTAAAATTCTTGTTTTATTAATTTTGTAAATAATAGTTTCCTTTCTTTTTTGCCTTGTTGATGTTGTGTGTGCGTATGTATAGATTAAGTTATCTGTGGTTACACATATGTAAATCCCGTGTAGTGTTATATGTTTTTTTTTCTCTCTGTTGGTAAACGTTAAAATTGTAGCTTTATAAGTTCCCCTCTTGATAAAATTAGTTCTAGACTTTTTTTTTCGCCCCAAAGTGTTCTGTGCTGTAAAAATGTTTCAAGATAGGGAGGAGTGTAGAGGGATCCGTATAAATAGTAGTATTTCCCCACCTCCTGAGATATTACTTCGGGAGAGAAAGCGAGCCGTTACTCCCTCCCCCCTCCGACTTCACCCTTTTTGGACTTGCCGCCAGGTCACTGAGAAATTCACACCGGGGCATGACGCTGAAATAGAAGGCTACCTCCCCACCGTCTCAATCTTCCCCCACCCCCACCCCCCGCCCGGGTTGGGAGATTACTCATCTATTTTGTAGGTTCGCCTCAAACAACTTTTATGGCTCCATCCAGCGCTGGTCGTCCGTCTAACCCACTGATCGCTGCCTCTTACACTTTCCCACAAGGAGAGGCTCGATTGTCACGGCCGATAATGAAAGTTCAAGAAGACCTCTTTCTCCCCATGTTTTGGAGAACTCCGGGTATATATGCCATAACCTACTTTATAGCCATAACCTAACCAAAATGCCTCCTCATAACCATGGAAGAAGGAAATATAGAGGCATAAGAGCACATGGGTGCTCCAATAACCAGAACTGTAAGTAAATATAAAAAAATTACAAAGCTCACAAGAAAACATTATGAAAACAAAGGCTCGAATGCTAAACTAAAAGAAACCTAATTCAAACAAATGAAAAATAGCCTCAAGAAAAAAAAACTCGAAAACAAAGTCTCTTATGCTGTAAATGAAAATAGCAGAAACAAAAAGCAAAACACGATATAAAGCGAGAGCGTCAGCCATGCAACCTGGCACATATCACCATCGCCCTCATTAAAAATCATTTATCACAATCAAAGCGTCTCTACATTCATATCATCAACAACACTCATCTCTCACTAACACAATCTTTTCTACCTTTTTCTATCTCTCTCCCACACTTTCACCTCTTCTTTTATCCCTATCCCTATCCCTAAGAGCTCAGTCTTAGTTTGTTCTTATGAAGAGGGACTACATAGAGTCACTGATCAAGCAACACACTACAAAATTACGTATTGATGGGTCAGGAATAAAATTCAGGCCCTGAGCATACAAAAGAATTCGTCGATCTTCACAAAGCATATGAAGTGACACCAAATACGAGGGAAATCTTCACTACCCTCAGGGAACTACCAACGGCAACGGACATTAACCTTATCCAGAAAAACCTATACGAAGGTAAGAAGAGACTAAAACTGGAAAGCTTCCACAGAAGAGAAGACATTAAATCTTCACTTTATATGAACTCTAATACAAAACATCAAATCATCTTTAAAGAATGATACTTAAACCCTTTTTCTCTATTTTCAACTAATTGCCATTAACACTATCGCCCGTGGTTCATGGTGGGCAAGAAACCCTGCCTCTTATAGAAATATAACTAGTACGAACTTCAAATAATACCAGTGTATCGAATAACATGAAATTTCAATGGAATCTTTATGCGGTGAAGAAAAGAATCATAATGAGAGGAATTTCTAGAAGAGATAAAAAATTTTAATTACCAGAACTTCAAAATTGTGAGACATTATTAGCCTAAGTTAAAAGTCAACATTCGATGTATCCATAATTACACCCTTAACAACACTAATAGCTTGTTAGGAAAAGTTAGAATTTTTTGGTTCTCTGTGAATCAATTTTGATGAAACCCTTCCCAGCTCGTCTACACAATATGGTTTCATTACGTTATGTTACCTCCTTCAATTTTTTTATTTTAAATTCGTCGTTTTAAGTGTGAACTAGACATTTTTTAGAGAAACCAATAATAATTATACACATTAAGCATACCTTGCGTATATATGTAGGAAAAAACAATAATTATAATAGACGATTGATGAACATAATTAATTATTTGCACACATGACCGCCATTTCAACGGATTACTTCAAAAAACCATATCATGCATGGAATCTGTCAATTTTTTAATAGAAGCAGGGTGGACTGCCCTTTACTCCAGCTTTGATGGTCGCTCACAAGACTTCGTTAGAAGAAAATTGACGTTCATTGGCATAAATATATTAATGATGAACCACCGATTTTTGATTCGGTTGACACCATCAGGTCTGTCAAAGGTAGCCATAGTCTCGTTAGTGGAGAGAAGTCAACTCATGCTCAATGCCATGTATTTCAGGGCTCATTGAAACCTCAAAGTCTTGTGACGGGGCTTTAAAGTAGTCAGTTTCGGGAGAGTTTGCACGGAAGTCATTGTCCCTAGTATACGGTTCCTGGTAGTCTTCGGTATATAAGGATGATCAGCGGGGGTGAAAATGACTTTGCTTGTTTGTTCGGGTTTTCCACGTAACTGGCTGTGAATATTCCTCAAATCCCTAACTGTCACAGTATTGGAGGTCCCACAATAAGATCACTTCTTCCTTAGCGAAGGGTCCTTCGGAAATCGTCTAACCGTATCCACATTGCGAAGTAGCTTCTCCATAATACTATGAACACAGGTGCTTCCACACTTTCCTTTACGTTGAAAGACATTACTTCGTCGTTAAAGCCTCTGCGACGTCCAATTGTTTCTAAAGCAGCAAGATGCTATAAAGCGTTGTTCATCCAAAGAAACTACGAATCCGAAATAGAGATTGAAGGCCGAAACACAGTATAATGAAAACATAACATTAGTGTAGCCATATTCTGCAGACAAACTGGGAAAAGATTCATCAAAATTGACTTAGAGAGAACTGAGAAATCCTAACTTTCCCTACCAAACTATTAGCGTGGCTCAGGCTGTAGTTGTACTTTAAATCGCTCTAAGCAAGCAAACAAAAAAAAACATTCCGCCAAACATTTCAACCTCTACAAACGAACAACCAACTATTAACAATACAACTCGATTGAACAACAGGAACATAAGATCCCGAAGGCTTCGACACCCAATTAGCGAATCTACCACCACTTCAAGAAGTTTCAAACTTATATCACTATCAAGAATACAAAATTCACACAAAGTGGATTATAGATTACTTACTGTTTGAAGAAGAATATAGAGCAAACACTCGTCAAAATGGATGCGAGGTTGTAAAAGAGCGTACAAATACTGCCATAACTCAAAACTTCTTTAGTTATAAAACCACACACACGTAGAATCGTCAAGCAAAAGGTAGAAGTTGAGAGATTTAAAAATCGACTTTAGTATTTTTCCAATGTAAATATTACCAAATAGGAAGCATAGATAAGGACCTGTTCTGAACGGGCACAAAGGGTAGCCATGATAAATGAAATAAAAAAATGATGCAAGCGATTATTCCCCTAAAAATCATATGTATAAATGCATCATCCAGGTCTTGTGGGTCATTATAGTCCCCATTCAACACTAGCAGGTTATTGGGCTCCGGAAAAAGCCTTTATTCATTCCCGTGTCGTAAATGGGTATTCAAGAAAATGCGAGTGGCATTGAGTACCGTTACATAGAATAAGCCAGCGTGAATCATAGGTGAACGCGTGAATAAGTGTGTATCTGTAACCGTAGATCTGGTACAATAAAAAATGTTATGCAAGAAGATAAGTGTGCCTCGGCAGTTCTCGAAATAGCATTGAAGTCAACAGAATGAAATTTCGGGAACCTTCGAATGCAAGATAACTAATCTGCTCCGTCTTGGGATCGAGTTGGCTTTCACCTACTTAACTACCCTTCATTCGTTAATTCCACAGAGCCGCAATTCTTCATTTTCTCCTCCTTTTCTTTCCATTCTTTTTCTTTCTACTCTTCATTATTGCCTCTTTTTTCTCCCCGTTCTTATTATTTATACCTTGTTCATTTTATTCTCCTTCTTAAACAAAATTCTTCTTTTTCTTCTTCATTTTCTCCTCCTTCTCCTTCTTCTTCTTCTTCTTCTATCAATTTTCTTCTTTCATCTTTTTCGATTTCTCTTCCTCATTCTTTTTTACTCTTCATTTTCTCCTCCTACTTCTTCCCCATTCTTCTTCTTTTTTACTCTTCATTTTCTCCTTCTTCTTCTCCCCATTCTTCTTCTTTCTTTCTTCTACATTTTCTCCTTCTTATTTCCACTCTTTTTTTCTTCTGCATTTTCTCCTCCTTCTTCTTCTTTTATACTTCTTATTATTATCATTTTTATTATTATTAATTCTAGTAGTAGTAAACACCTTCCAAACAAATAGTATCGGCAAGCTCAACGCCGCTAAAATTATAAACCCTCACTCACTACATAAAGCCCTACCAAGCACAAAGCCACACGTCATTTGCTCCACCAAGTTGACCCTTCGAAGCGGTGGGGTCCTATGTGCAGTAGCATGTTGGTCAATCAGCGCCCCCCCCCCTTCTCCTGGGAGGAAGATCCCAAGTACGCCCCCTCATGAATCTACTCAATGCATCCCTACCATGCACAATATCACCTGGAGTATGCCGTACAATTTTGGAGTCCTTCGTTTCGAAAGGACATCGCATGGTTGGAACGCGTACAAGCTAGGGCAACCAAACTGATTCCCTCTATCCGACATAAAAGTTATGAGGATAGACTAAGGGAATTAGATCTGTTCTCGCTGGAAACCCGTAGACTGCGTGGTCAGCTCATCGAAGTTTTCAAAATACTTCGAGGGTTCGACAATGTTGACTCCCGGGATATTTTCACACTGAGTGAGAACAGAACGCGCAATCACGGCTTCAAACTTGAACTGAAGCGTCCCAACCGCAATATGTGTGGAAATCTTTTCACCTACAGTATCTGCGGTAAGTGGAACGCACTTCCAGTGGAAGTTGTCAACAGTGAATCTGTTGACCAGTTCAAGTCAAGACTAGACAAAGTCTTGAAAAGTGTCCGTTTAGGGACGCAAAACAATTGAGCAGCCATGTGCCCGCTCGATTGCTAGTCCAAAGGTACCTTCCTTGAATGGACCGTAAGTTCTCCTAGGGTACCTTCTTTCCTTGTTGTTACTCCTTGTTGTTACTACTAGATAAGTCCTTTCTCTTCCGCACACTAATTCACATCCTCAACCCACCTTCAAAGCGCTCTTCCACCCCTTTCACACACCCTTACATTCACTATCGTCTATTCACTTCAAATTTCCATTTCCATCCATTCTTCTTGCATGCTCATGCAATCTCAGAACCTTCTCGATCACAACTTTCTTCACACCATCCATCTCTCTTACCCAATTGTTCCCCGCACTAACTTTCGCACATCTTGCATCTTTCCTCATTCCACCCCATAGTCTCACCCCCATCGAGTAATGTTCAGCAGCAGCAAACTCTCTTGCAGCTTATTGACACATCTCACACTCAAACACTTTGCATTCAGGAACGCTTTGATCGCCGATAACACTTTATAACAATCAAAAACCTTTTTCTAGAAATTTATGCCGCCATCATACACCTTACATTCTAGATATTTTTGTTCAGGATTAACGCCGTGGACTCTCTTATCAATATTCACTCTATTGTTACTCCCAAACACAATCGCCTTCTCTTCTCTGCATTTACTCACCCACCCTACACATCCCTTTCAAGCGATTTTATCAATAGTTCGAAATTTCTTTGAATCCTCACTGGCACCAAGGTCTTCAGCATATAACAACATAATCCTCCCTTGCAAGACCTCATCACTCCCACATCTATTTTCCTCATTCTTATTCATACTATTCTCAATACCCTATATGCAGAAAAATATTAAACAGCTATGGCAACATCATACACCCTTGCCTTCTCCATCACTGCGATTTTTTATCCCCACGTACTCTATACTTCTAGCAAAAATAATTTTCACACCATCTAACAGTTTATCTCTGCCCCTAAACATTCTGAGAACTTGCAGTAATGCTTTCCCATCTACACGATCATAGGTTTCTCCAGACTCATGATCCCAGCATACACTTTTACACCTCTTATTTCCTGATCGACCACACAACAAACCGGTTCTAAGCCCATATTGCTTATCTCATATAACTTTCTATCAATGTTGCTTAAAACACTCAACAGGTCATTAACTTGTAGTTTTTGAATTCCTCTTCCTCTTCAATACCCAAATACCCAAATAAAATGGTAATATATCAGTGTTTATTAGGTTCTCATGCACTTTTTTACTTTGAAATATATCAGGAAAAGACAAGAGTCGTTCCATAACACAGTCACCACCACGTTCTAGCATCTCACCTACTATTGCATCAACTCCAGCTATTTACCATTTTTTCAGACGTCTCACAATATTAACAACCATTTTATAAGTACTCTGTTTGCCTTTGCTAAACTAATCATATTCACATTCGCGTAATCTTCCACATCCAAATTTTACACCTAGTCGAATTACTCTCGCCATCGAAATTTGACTTCCTCGTTTCTCTCTTTACTTCTACCTTTCTCACTTCTGTAACCTTCCTGTATCTCGCCATCGAAATTTGACTTCCTCGTTTCTCAAAGGAACCCTTTCCTTCTTATCTATAATATTTATACACCTATTTTTCTCTTACTTTCTCACTTTATTCCAGTGTAAATTCCTTTTCTTATCCGGATCATCATTCATATTACATTCAAATGATTGATTTGCTGCTTACTCTCTTAATCACTACTTTTCACTTTTCGTTTTGTATCCTTGTATTCATGCATTCGCATCTCCATGACATTCTCACCTCCACTAGTATCTCCAAGAATGTCTCCCTTTTGCTCCCCACATCCCGTTTTGCATCGCGACTTCACCCACCATTAAGCCCTCAGTTTTTTCTTCCCTGTTCTAGCACACCTACATACAGCCTCTACGCTACCCACTATCTCTGTACTGTATTCCATTTATCTCTAGTTAAACAGTATTTCACTTTACATTCTCTCTTTACTTCTACCTTTCTCACTTCTGTAACCTTCCTGTATCTCATTGTGATATTCTGATAGCAGAAACACACGCGCTGATTTTATACCTTTCCTTCCCTTGACAGTTTCAACCTACGTGACTTTTCACTTCCCATCCATTGTCTCAATTAATTGCATTCTAGAGATTATCTTCGACATCATCGCTGTCGAAGATGATGTCTAATTGCGTCTGTAATTTATTAGCTATCAATTGATAACTCAGTGCCATAATTCATATCTATTGAGGAAAGTGTATTTCATTGTAATCTGGGACCTTTCATGGCATTCACTTAAGTTGCATTAATCTCAAGCAGAAAGCGAGCATATGGGCATAAATTTGAGGTCCTTGGTGAGTTTGGTGTTAGAGCAAGCTGGGTAACACATCTAGGGCGAGCCTGTTCTAGTCACCCTAAAAAAGGATTGGAGCCCTTACAACGTACGATCCAAGTATAACCATGGAAGAAAGCCAAAGAAATAATAGTCGGAACAGCTTTAATGGGAGTTGTCTCATTCCAGAAGGGAGGGAGACTGCCACGCTCGGACAGGCACTCAGTGCACAACAGGCGGGACCTGACCATCATCATGTGCCTGTTTGCAATAAGGACAAGAAGAGAATAGTAACATGGAATGTAAGAACATTGAACCAGGCAGTAAAAATGGCTGATTTATGGAGGGAGATGAATAGAATGGAGATTGATAGATTGGGAGCCAGTGCAGTTAGATGGCCGGGAGTTGTCGAGACGAGAAGTAAATATGGTTATTTTGTCTATTCGAGTGGTGATGAGGTGGTAAGAGAGGTTAGAGGTATGGCGAGTCCGAAAGTGGCTAAGTGCCTAAAAGGATACTGGGCAGTGTAGGAAAGGGTGCTTGTGGTAAAAATCGAAGGCAAACCATTTGATATAACTATCATACGTTCTAACCAGTGAGATAGATGAAAATGTAGTGGATGAGTTTTATGATAAATTAGATCAACCTAGAGACAAATGTAAAACTAATGAGATTATAATTGTTATGAGTGATATGAATGCAAAGGTGGGTAAAGGTGATCAAGAAGAGACACGGGACCGTTTGGAATGGGGAAGAGGAATGAGAGAGGAGGAAGCTGGGTAAATTGGTGTACCGAAAGACAACAGATGCTGATGAATACTCGGTTTAAGCAGCATTCACGAAGACTGTGGACATGGAAGTTACCTAAGAACAGAGCACGAAATCAAATCGATTACGTGACCATTAATAGAAGATACAAAAATGCTGTTACAAAGTGAGGTCATATCCGTGAGCATAATGTGATAGCGATCACGTTCCAGTTGTAGCAGACATCAGGATGAGAATAAAGAAAGTTAGGAGATAAGTTAAACCAAGAAGAGATGTACCGGTGTTGAGGAGTAATGAAGATTTAAAACAGAGGTATATATTGATAGTGAAAAATGAATACAAGATGTTGGGAGCTGAATGTAACGAAAACGCTCCTGGACAACAGTGGAAGAGGTTAAGTAATGCAATAGAAGAAGGCAATCAAAACATATGTCCAGAAAAGACAACTGGATCACTGAGGAAATATTTGACTTGATGGATGAAAGAAGTGCTACTAAAGGCCAAGATGAGAATACATACAGAAAACTTAATAAACAGATTAAGAGGAAGTGTATAGAAGCAAATGAGAATTGGCTAGATGAGGAATGTAAAGAAATAGAAGATCTTGAAAAGAGAGATTCTAGAATGATGTACGATATGATTAGGGAAATAAAAAAGAAGAGAAGTATTAATAGAAGGGCTATTACAGACAAAGATGGTAAGGTACTTATGGAAAGAGAAGCAATTAAGGGAAGGCTTTCAATAAAGTAAGGCATGAGGAAATAATGAGTATGCTGGTAGGGCTGGACATCAATAGTAATAAGAAATTCATATTGGAATCAGAAAGCTGCGGTTAGAGTGCAGGAAGAGAAAACAGATTATCAGACCATAAGGAGAAGGGTGCGTCAGGGATTAATAATGTGCCATGATCTGTCTAACTTATATAGGTAGGTGATATTAAGGGAGTTGCAAGGGCTTAAGGGAGTCAAGATAAAAGGTTACAGTATCAACCATATTAGGTACACAGATTCCACAGTATTGGAGGGTGACTCTGCATAAAAGTTACAACATTTGTTGAATGTGATCGTGAGGGCGGGCGAGGAAATGGGGTTGAAGATCAATATGGACAAGACCAAAGTGTTGGTGGCATCTAAGACGAATGCACCCAGAGTAAGAATAGAGACAAGAGAAAGAAGAAAAGAGCAGGTGGCAGAGTTTTCGTATCTAGTAAATTTGATAACAGAAGGCAACATGTGAAAAGGAAATATGAATGAGAATTGGCATTGCAAAGAGTGCATTGCCAATAATGAAGCCATATCTGACAAATAGAAAGTTGTCGACAGGAATTCTAATGCGAGTAGCAAAATCTTTTGTGTGATCAACATTGTTGTTTGGATGTGATGCTTAGACGTTGAGCAGGAAGATGCAAGAAAAGTTGAAAGAAGTTGAAACGTGGTTATAGAGGAGAATTCTGAAATTGCCATAGACAGCAAGACAAACTAATGTAGACGTGTTAAGGCAGATTGGGGAGGAAAGGGAAATAATGACAACAATAAGAAGACGAATATGAAATTTCTCGGACATATGATGAGGAGAAATGAGATGGAGACCATGGTGCTGACTGGAATGGTGTAGGGAGGAAAAGCAATAGAACGACAGAGAGAGAAATTTATGGAGAGAGTAGCATAGGGAAATCTTAAGCCTGCAGAGTTTTTGCAGCTAAAAAGAGAGAGAGTCAGGTGCACTGTCGTGTGAAAAGGTCTTATGGACGCCCAAAGGCTTTAAATGAACGGTAAAATCACCTCATGGCAATGTCCCAGCTCAAGTATCGGATTGCCTTCAGTGTCAACCTTACTCATGATTGAAAAGAAGCAGATGTTTACGATTCGGCACACACAGTGAGAGGAAGAATTTTCGACCAAGGTCTCAAGTTGAGAAGCGCTCCGAAGAAACCTCATCTCACCATGAAGAACCTTACAGATAGGCTCCAGTTTTGTATGAAATATAAAGAATGAACCCTTGATGAGTGGAACAAAGATATATTCTCTAATGAAGTACCCTTCTGCTTGTTTGAAGCTTGTGAAAGATTTATCGATATGAGGAAAAAAGGTGAGCGCTTTTCCGAGTCTTTTGTCGTGCCCAGAGTGAAGCATCCGGGCACTCTATTTCTGGGGCTGCTTCTCATCTAAGAGAATTTGAGCACTAAAACTTTGGCCCAGGAAGAATTCCATGAACTCAAATTGACACCAAAAGGTGCTTCATCAACACCTTTTTCCAACAGTTTATGACCATTTTTTGGATGATAACCGCATTTTTCACCATGATGGCGCACATTGACAGAAAGCAAAAGCAATAACAAATTTCTTGGCTAAAAATAACATCGAACCTTCAAGACCTTGTCCCGAGAATTCGCCAGATTTTAACATAATAGAGAATCTGAGGGCCATAAGCAAACTGGCTGTTGATAAACAGAATTTATCGGATTGTGAGCAGTAGCAGGTACTTATTGAACAAAAATTTAGGTGGTCACGAGCATGCGAAAATGAATTGAAATAGTGCTGAAGAGCAAAGAATATCATTATTGTAAATATTGACTGCGCGCATCATGTGACTGTATGTATTAATAAAATGAGAATTTTATTGTTATTACTATTCAAGTCGTTGTAAAGGCCACGACAGCGCTCCCGACGTTGTTCTCGTATACAGTAGGTGAGCAGAGGCCTTTCAACACACCTCAAACTCTTGCCGCCCTATTCGTTGATGGCCCTTGACACCGTGGATGCCGGTATGTTCTTCTTCGCAGTGAGGTAATTTTGAGCTTCGAAGCACTTTCAAAGGCTTTGTCACAGCCAAATGGCTAAAAACTTGAAATCTGCGTGAATGAGATCGATCTTTGATATCTTGCTTATTATTGAGCCTCTCTTGACTCTATGGTCGGTCATTCGGCTGAAGTTGAACCGCTTGGCGATGTCGGACTTGTTGTGGCCCACGCGCAAGAGGGCAGAGGTTTCGATTCTTTTCACTTCCATCTTGACACACGTGCACACAATGGGGAAGAAGTTTGAATGACACATGATGGAAAAGTAAAACTATAAGTTTGTTTGAAGGAACTTTTTCTATCACACGTATAAACCAAAAAAACCGCAATATATCAGCCAAAAATAAATGTATTTTAAAAATTTCATAAATATCAACTAGATTATGGCTGGGAGATAACAATTTAATCAAAGTACCCTCCTCAGCTTCCACTACAGTTTCAAGACGGCTCCAGAACCTGGCACATGCGTAGTAATCCATTGTATTACAATCGGGTATCTAGGTAGTCAGAAAGTGGAACTGGTGAAGTCGTAGAAATTCTCCAACAACCACTTCAGACTCTCTCCGGAAGTATGGCATTCCAGCAGGAACCTCACCAGCCAGGATTTTACCAATATCTCCAGCAGCTCCACATATCCGCCTGAATTGAATGGTAGTAAAGGTCCTCAATCAAGGTCAACTTAATGGTGGTGACTCCAACACTCATGTCTCTCGACAAAGCCCGGATTCCTTTGTTCGGGTCTTCTATCATCTTGCCCTGCAGTTGTTGGAATAATTCCGGCGTGCGGAACCACTCGGAACGCCTACTCTGTTTTTTTTTTCTGCTAGCTACGGCTTCCTAGCCTACGTTGGAATTGGCAATGTCACGGTTATAGCCTTTACAGTGTTAAAGAAGCAATGAGCACTAGTTATGATGTCGGTATTTTGATACCAGGCGCAATCATCATGATGCCAGGTAACTCTTTTCCAATATTCAGATCGTATCCAATCCTCCATGTCAGCCAACCTTTTCTAAACTAAAACTTTCCTCGGTATGCTCTCCAACGCCGTTGACTCTTTGCTAACCGATACATCAACTTGTTCCTGAAATAAGGTATGCTGACTAAAAAGTCGCGTGTTCTCACTTATTCTGATTTATGACCTTACGACGGTCAAAACTTTCAATAATTCCAGGACTAACCTTGAGAGAACTTTGGCAATTCTATCATTAGAAAGAGAATATAAAACAACATGAGGATTTCAAATTTCCTTATAATCGGCTGTTAAATGCAGTGGATGCTTGTTGAAAACTAAAACAGGATAGAACTTGGAACTATGACGCAACTGAAATATTCGCTCGTGCAGACGGTGCAGTGCCAATCTTGTAAAACAGACGTGGCAACTCTAAGAATTAACCGATTTGAAAAATATCACATATGTATAAACCAATAACATCATGTTTTCTGGCGGCCTACAATTGATGCACGCTCGCATTATATTTTATTTTAAGTTCATTTTAAAAATATTAAGTATCTATATAATTTTTTTAGAAATTCCACATATCTTAAAAAATACTATTTATTAAGAAATATTAAGGCTATTTCAATCAAATCATATTGTATTATATACTATTTTTAATGTAATTTTAAAATGAGGGGGGGGATCTTTTCTCATATTATGGCCCACCAAACCACCCAAATAAATATAACATAAAAAAGTAATACCATCCCTCGATTCCCACGTATTAGAAATGGAGTTAAGAAATCTATCTGAGGAGCTACTCACTCGAGTAACCGGCCGTTCAACCAGCCGACTGAGGCGAAGAAAATGCGCCATAATAAGAGAAAAGATCAGGTGTTATTGCCATATAATTTCCTGGCTAACTTTGTGAGTAATTTGGCAATTATATCATTCGAAAGAAAATTGGCCGATTAGTTATGATGTTATTGCCAAAACAAAATCATTCATGAGCTAACCTTGGGAGAACTTTGGCGATTATTTCATTCGAAAGGGAATGTAAAACAAAATTAGAGTTTCGAATTTCGTTAGAATCGGCCGAATAGTTATGATGCTATTGCCAAAACAAAATCATTCATGGGCTAATCTTAGGAGGACTTTGGCAATTATATTATTCGAAAGAGAATGTAAAACATGAGGGTTTCAAATTTCGTTTGAATCGGCCAAATAGTTACAACTCTTAAATTTCCACAAATATATTAATGAAATAAAACTTTATGTCTAATAAATTGTTTCAATTTATTTTAGAAGATTGATTACTTAATTATATACGACTTTCTAGAGTCAAATACGAACTCTTATTCGTGGTAGAAAAGGCATCTTTTGCCATACGATTGTTGGCCTACCTTTTAGGCAGCATCTACCTCAGAATATACAAAAAACATGGAAATGACATAATAAAGACAAAAGAAGGAGATTTTTTGCATTTCTACACGCTGGGAACGTGTATGAAGAAATCTCCAATCGAAGGCACATCCACGAGCATCAGTTAAGACAATCATACTCAAGTATAGGGACAATGCAACGTAGAAAAATAATTCAAAGTGTTAAAAAGAAACCCTAATTATCACTGAATGATATTCGTAACATTATAAAGAATTTTAAACTTGTGCAACATACCACTAAGAACCAAATATTCTCGTATCTAGGCTGGTATGCAGCTGGAAATAATAGTTAATTAAGAGACGAGAGTGAATCGATTTTCGTAACATAATAACCTCCACGGCTACGAGGTTAGAAAGAGATTATATTTTCGTAAATCTCGCGTTGTTGCACGACTTACGTTTGCAAAGGGTAGATTTACTTTGATAAACATTTCGGAACAAAATATCATGGAAGTCCTAAGCAAAAGGAGAATTATTTCACCATCACTAGTCAACAATGATTTTGCTACTTGGGTCTTAGCTTGTGATTTATATTAAATCTAGTATGCTGATTCCGAATCTGCTGTTCTAGAACGTAAGGTTCCTGAGTTACACACATACTCTTTAGTTACACATATGGGCGGTGTTGCTTCGGCTACCGTAATGAGAGGATGTGTTATGTGTGTTTGGTTCCTGCGTCACACTGCTGCTTTATCACGTTATCAAATATAACCATTATAGTAGTGGTGTTGAAACGGTATTTACATACAGTGATTAACTGCATTTTTCTTTCAGATTTATCTCTCAATTAATTTGTACATGAAATAAGATTGTACAAAAGTATAACAGGTTATATACAAACTAAGTTGAAAACATGAATCAGCGAGGATGTATAAATAAATAGCCCAGACAACTTTTGTTATATCTGGGAAAGATATACTCCAAGCAACCAGCGGAAAAATTTAGCTAAGAGAGTGAAAACTGCATGCAATTATTACTTTGGTTATAAAGTTGGTGACCAAGACAAGCCTTGGGCACCTCATAAATCTTGTACTTTGTGTTATATGGGCCTCACACAGTGGTTAAATGGCAACAAATTATGTTTTTGGTTGCTACTTTTGTATGACAAATATTGCGGGATTCTCAAATAAGAACAAGTCAAAAATTTTATATCCAGATTGTAAGTTAGCTATAAAACCAGTCCCCCATAATATGGAGATGCCAATCCCAGTTCCTCCATAAGAAAGTGCAGTTAAAGAAGATGATTTATCAGTTGAAGAGGAGGATAACAATGACGGTGAAATGTATGAGGATGATTCAAAGGAAAAGAAGATCCAGTTGATAAATCAAGAAAGATTGAATGATTTGGTGAGGGATTTTTCATTGTCAAAGGAGAACGCAGAACTGTTGGGCTCCAGATTACATCAATGCAATCTCCTAGAGGACTATGCAAAAACATCTACTTTCTGTAAACGCCATGAGGCTTTAGTTGCTTTCTATAAAGAAAAAGATGGTGTTTGTTTCTGTACTGGTGTTAATGGCCTCATGAATCAGCTAGGAAACGAGCATTTACCTGATGAATGGAAACTATTCATCGATGCAAGTACTGCTAGCCTCAAAGCTGGGTTGCTACACACGGTAACAAAAACCTTCAATTCATGTCGCACTTATTGTTGGTATGATAGAGACATACTCGTGTGCCTCAATGAAATTTATTTTGGAAGGTGTTCATTACTCGCATCATAAGTGGAATATCTGTGGTGATCTGAAGTTAATTCCTTTACTTCTTGGACTGCGGCTTATACAAAGAATATGTGCTTCTTATGCCTATGGAACAGCCGTGACGACAAGAATCATTATATTGTTAAAAATTGCCCCGAAAGAGAAGAACACATAGTTGGCCGATACAATGTGAAGCACATATATTTGATACATCCACAGAAGATCTACCTTCCACCACTTCATATCAAACTTGGCCTTATCACGAATTTTGTTAAAGCAATGGCCCATGATTCTGATGGATTCCAATCTCAAAGAGAAATTTGGTGCAAAGAAAACCGATGCTAAACTTAAAGCTGGCATTTTTGTAGGGCCGGAGATCCGAGAATTGATACGTGACATGGAGTTCAGAAATAAACTAAGTCCACTTGAGTTGGCAGCATGGGATTCATTTGTCCATGTAGTGCAGAACTTTCTTGGTAATCATAGGGTTGAAAACTATGAAGAACTAGTGGACAACATACTAAAGGCGTATCAACGAATGGGGTGTCGGATGTCTCTTAAGATGACGAACATGGAGAAAGGTTCCACCGAGATATCGCAATGATGGAAAGCAGGTATCAAGGCCGCTTCAACAAAGACAAGATGAGTGACTATTGCTGGTTCCTACAACGGGAGGATCCTACGAGTATATCCACGTACAAGCGCAAGAGCAAGAGTCTTAAACATTTTTGAAGAAATTTATAGTTAAGTGAGTACTACCTCTTTTATATGTAATAAATATCTTGCCTTGCTGGGTCTGCAAAAGGAAGTACATAATGCCAAATAGGGTGCCTCGATTCCAAACCAAGGTGACAAAGTGAGTCATATAGCCTAGTTGCATAACTCAGGAACCCTACGTGCTAGGACAACACGTTAGTTACAACAACAGGTTGCCTTCACGGTGGCTGCCATTCCCTATATATATATATATATATATATATATATATATATATATATATATATATATATATATATATATATATATATATATATATATATATATATATATATATATATATATATATATGTGGTTTGGATTCCAGGTTAATTAGTAGGTCTCCACTGAGAAATATTAGGCATCTTAAATAAGTGCAGATCAGTGGTAAAAATCCTGCCAATTTACATATTTGTTCTCAAGATCGTAATGTCGCCGAAATAAATTCTTTTGAGACCCAGAACTTTTCAGATTGATTTTTTGCAATCCATGATAAAAAAATATATTAATTAGTAAATAATTTTAAAAATAGGCTTTATATTGAGATATATTGAAAATTTTGCTCCAAACAGTAAGACACCTAGCTCTCGTTGATGTATGTGAGAAAGAAAGAGAGAGTTACATGAATATAAAATACTTCAAGAATCTTGCAAACCATACAGAGGAGTTACCAAAATAGAAAACTCACAATATTATTGTTAATGGAGAAACCATAGGGAAGATTATGGCCATCCTTTCTCACCTCTCACTCCTGCCAAATGGAGGCAGGGAGAAGTGAAAAAAAATTACCTACGCATCTAAAGCGGGTTTCTGCCCTTCCCATAGAATGAATATGCGGGATTTACTATGTCAACGAAAATATTCAGGTATCACTCGAGTAGGTAATTACAAAGCCTATACTAGTGACGTGTATTGAGCCTTCTTTTTCAAGCTGTGTGAATATTCGGTACACATGTTTATAATTATATACCAGTAGCTCTAGAAGAGCGCGCTAATATTCATATTCGGTCTTTAGATCTTTTTAATGCATGGTGACTAATCTCGTCAGTCTGGTTTTAGTTGGCTTATGCTGAAGCTGTCAATCTACTCTTTTTTTTTGACTCGGGCTAACCTTGAGTCGATCTAATTTTTCTTTAATATGTGTGAGTATCTTCATTTCAACCTTTTTATTCCAAGTGACTGACTGTTGAGAGGTTATTCAAAGCATATTTTCTCAATTATTTGCCCTATGCATTAGTAATACCGCATATTTAAGAATAAAGTAGAGATAGGCCTTTAAATTCAGTATATACCTTATCCTTTCCAAGATCAAAGTTTTAAAGATTAAGAAGTATTTCTGATAATATAATCCGGATCAAAATATTCTTATTTAAGATATACATAAACTCAACAATTCGATATCTACCTATATAAATATATATATATATATATATATATATATATATATATATATATATATATATATATATATATACTAATTCGTTATACATGTGTTGATACGCATGTGTGCACCGACACAGTGGACATATTATGGAGGCACATCTTCAGAAACACCGAGCAAAGAAAGAAGTTTGGTAAAAAAACAATGTAATAAATTTTAAAAACTCAAAGTTATCCTAATAAATACGGAATGTTGGGAGTAAAAAGTTGACTGGCAAATATGAGCTTCTTGTCTGATTCCTTCAATAAATACAGGTATTCATTAAGGTCATATGGTCCATCACAAACTAAGCAACGTAGAAAATCATAATAACGTAGTGATCGGACCATTTGACCTCCAATTCCCGCCCAAAACTAGGCCAAAAATGCTTCCCTACTCACCTTGCAGAGAATGTTTGATGCACTCGCATACAGGAGAGCGTTGCGGAAGGATAGTATATCAGGATTTGTGCCTGGAGGGTAATCCCCCCACCCCCACCCCTAACAATGAAAGAGAATAGGAGTTACCTGCATCTTCTCAAGGAGGGGCTACCTCTATCCAGATTAAGGTACTTGGTGTGTTAGAACTACGGAAGCTTTTTATTGGATTCAGAATTGACTCTGTTTTTGTACATTTTATACATGTTTGACTTGATTTTTCAAATGCTTTAATCCGTCCTTGGTATAACAACGGAACTGTGTTTTAAGAATCCAGGCAAGTAATTCTCGAGTCAAAAGACTCATACTAGTTTAGTTTACATGCTTTATTTATTCATTCCTACTTAATACTTATCTACTTGATGTATGATACCGGTATTTTTCTGTCATGCAATCAACAAACCAATCTCTCGTTCCTCAAAAATTCCTTCGGTTGTCTTTGGTCGCAATTTTGATACCTCTTGTCTCGTATTACGCCAAGGACTGATGAGAGGTGATCATGAGACAATATTGGGAATTCAGATACCTTGTCGCCGGCCACACCCGCAAATGACTCGATGCCCAACGTTCCTTGCCATTAAGACCCATGGTATCATTCACTAGAAGGGTAAGATGACACACAATACGAAAAAGAAAATTTGGAAGATAAGAGAATAATGAAAAAAAATAAAACAAATTCTAAGCGTGATGAAGCGATACAATTTCATGTGAAAAAACTACGGATCAGCTGACTGCTGGATGAGCGTTTGTTTGTCTTCCGTTTGTTTATAGGAAAACAAATGAACAGCAGTGACATACATTGAAAGGATTCTTGCAGGTTATTCTAACATGACCTCATAGATGCCCCAGCACAGCACACTACATATATTTTTATTATTACTCGTTTCCTCTCTAATTTTCCTTTACCTGTTAAGGTCTCTGGACAATAAACTGTCAGGCATTTAAGTCTAGTCGTTTAATTTTAAAGGAAATTTAAATTATGTATTCAAATTAAGCCTGTTTTTTTTTGACACAACATCTGTCCAGCATCTTCCACTTTCTCCAAACCACATTAATTCGAAGATGGATTCCCAAAATATGCCATCCCTCTGTCATCTAAGTGACGGTTGAATTTTAATCTAGGAGAGAATTAGTGCCCCAATTTTCCCAATGGCAGCACAAGAAACAAATTCCATATTGAATGGAATCTTGCCCTTTCTCTGTTAGTTTAGGAGGTAGGGTCTTGAATCCTACTACTCTATGTCTCTCTAATAAATACATTAGTTACTAATAAACCCCAGAAGAATCGGGATAAAATCTACACAACCTCCGTGGGATATGAGAGTTTTTATTCTCCATCATTCAAGGCTCCGAGGATATTCCCACGAGTTCCTGGGGAAGATGGGGATGAGGGGCCCAGAGGGGCCTAGCGGGACGCGCGTATGGCGCCAATGACGGCGTCCGGGTGGCGCCAGACAGGCGAGATCCCCTGCGTCTAGTCCGCCTTCTGGCGATTCCAGCGACGTCGGGGTCAAGGCAGCTAAGCAGGAGCAAGACAAAGTGGAAGGGGCAGTCTGCGGGTATGCAGGGGGCGAGGGACTGACAAAATAGAGATATGCAGGGTAGTAAAATGGGGAAGGGTAGTGGCCGCGCAAAAAGAACATGCTTTCAAAATGACCATCCTTAATCAGTGGGTTGCCTTTGTGCACCATAACCCGGAAATGGATGAAAGAAGTAGAACATTTCGATACCTATATGCCAGAACCATAGCCCCGCCCTTTCTTCATGTAGATTTGTAGGCAGTTGCGGCGAGGGAAAGGAATTTCTAACCTCGGCTCTTGATTCTTAGTTCGTTCAAGGAGGATCAATCAGCCTTGGCTCTTTGTAGATGCGACTCACTCACCATTGAGAGTCGACTGGCGTTGACCTACATTCGGCTATCAATCAACCATCTCTCTCTCTCTCTCTCTCTCTCTCTCTCTCTCTCTCTCTCTCTCTCTCTCTCTCTCTCTCTCTCTCTCTCTCTCTCTCTCTCTCTCTCTCTCTCTCTCTCTCTCTCTCTCTCTCTCTCTCTCTCTCTCTCTCTCTTACTCTCTCTCTCTCTCTCTCTCTCTCTCTCTCTCTCTCTCTCTCTCTCTCTCTCTCTCTCTCTCTCTCTCTTGACAATGTTGACTAGCGGGATATTTTCACACTGAGTGAGAACAGAACGCGCAATCACGGCTTCAAACTTGAACTAAAGCGTTACAACCGCAATCTGTGTGGAAATTTTTTCACCTACAGTATCTGCGGTAAGTGGAACGCACTTCCAGTGGAAGTTGTCAACAGTCAATATGTTGACCAGTTCAAGTCAACACTATACAAAGTCTTGAAAAGTGGCCGTTTAGGGAGGCAAAACAATTGAGCAACCATGTGCCCGCTCGATTGCTAGTCCAAAGGTACCCTCCTTGAATGGACCGTAAGGTCTCCTAGGGTACCTTCTTTCCTTGTTTTTACTCCTTGTTGTTACTCTTTCTACATATCTTAAATAACTATAGTTTCATTTAAAGACAAATTTAATGAATGGATGATGACAAACCCTAACCCAGATTTGTTTTACAGTAGATAAAAAAGGGTGATGAAAAATAGTAACTAATAAAGTTACAATCTATTTTAGCAAACTTTTCCTGCCTTGCCTTTACTTTGCCGTGTCATGGAACTTTTTTTATCCATAATCCTTCTGGTAGCCTGGTGAGGATCAGTAGATCTGTTGTTACCAGACTTTCGATGTAATCTATATCTCTCTCAAACTCTGTCTCAATCTCTCTTTCACTCTATCTCACATACGAATCCTGAATGATTCTAACAAGATACACAGTTTTCTCTCCCATTTTTAGCCTGTTACTATTTCAACACAAGACAAATTTATCCTCGCAGGTTAAAAAAAAATTCAGACGTCAATTAACCAATCGTCTGAGCCCTTGAACCTGTCCCTACTCCTCCAAAAGTATCCAAAAGAATAAAATTTTGAGAGACCTCTCCCAGCATTTGATGTTCAATGGCATTTATTCCAACAGGAAAGATAGTAAGACCCAATACTTAGTACAATCATTTCAAAGAATATTAGAAGTCGCAAACAATACTGAATAAACTTTAGGGTCAGATGCCGGATGTCCGCTTGGAAGATGGAAAATGTGAGGAGGTTGTCTTTAGAAGGTTAGTGTTTGAATAGATTGTTTTATTGGTGGCCTCAATCGATGGAAAGCGGTTGATCTAACTAGCTTTGGAAGACGAAATGAGGATAGATACGTAGGAGGTGGCTACTGTTTGTGTTTGGGAAGAGGGATGTTTTACCTAAGTTCACTCTCAAAAATCCCCCAAATTGTTAGTTAGAAGCTTCATACCCTACCTCTGCTCTGGTTTGCTTTTACCTTTTTCGTCTTCCATAAAATTTATTTTCACCTATTTTCTTTTCGCCACCTTGTGTAGGAATGTAATCTAAGACTACATCGAGCAGGGATACATCAAGTTTTACTTAAATGCAGGTTTTTATGACCAGTAGTACACATATGCAGATCTCATATACACACAGATATACGGAAATGCGAATGACAAAAAACTCATTCCATCTCTTAGGGATTAACTTTTTTGAGGTAAAAACTTGACAGCTATAATCAGTAAAGAATAAAGAGAAAAATAAGGAAAACAGGAAAATCCATATAAATAGATATAACACGGACAGCGGGAGTCAAGGTACTCGTCTTTAAGTGCCATTGGTTGTACCAAGTACCATAAGGATGGGGAGGCAGATAAGCTGATCATTAATGGCAATTTTTGGTAGTAAAGTTAGATTAGGTTTGGCTGATTGGGCAAGACAAGTTAAGTAATTTTAAGTTTGCTTAGCTTATATAAAAAATTAGGGTAGCTAAAGTTAAGTTAGAAAAGTGTAGATTGAGTTATATAAATTTACTCTGGTCTAATTTCAGAGAATTTAGGTTGTGGAACTTAAAGTGATATTATCAAATTAATCTCGTACATAAGAAGAAGGGTCAGATCTTTATTCTTTAATTACTAGGGAGGAAACGGGCTTAACCACCGAGACATTATCATCAGGAAAAAAATAAGGAGAGGACAGAGACATGAACGAAAAAGCAATAGTGAAAGTGAAAACGATGGAAGTAATTGATAAGGAAAAGGAACTAAATAAATACACAAAATGATGAAAGTAAAGATGACAAGGAGTAATATATGTAGCAATTGTCTTCAAGCTTAAATGATGGGGACAGGAGCGATTGTTGCTTCTTATTTAAAATTAAGCGTTAAAAACGTGTGAAAGATGAATGGGCGCAAATCCACCCGCGACAGTTGGGCCTGGGGCGACACGCAATTATCCAGGGGTGAGGAGGACCACAAACAAGTTCGTAGCAATGAGCTTATGTACTCAAAAGTGCGAAGTTTTAAGTAAAATTCGTTTTACATGAGTACATTCCTGGTAATTTTAAATGGCACTCTCAGGGTCGGAATTTTAAAGTTAAACCTTACTCTCATAGTCCTTGTCATTCTCGATTTTTTTTCACTTATTCCAGTAATTGAATTTTCCTGATGGTCCGCCTTCCTCCATACAAGAGAGCCAATGAAGCATGCTTCAAATTTTAAATTTAACAAAGACGAATTTCACGACAGGTATTATTTACATGTTTGTTTCTCTATAAATTCTCAAATTCGCAGACGCATGAGCGATAGATTTCCATTCTTGCCTAACGGATGCTCAGAGGTTATCGCAACTCTTGGACGTCCGCTTGTCCACTCATCATGTTGGAGAGATCATTTTTATTTTAACACACGGCTTTCTGGCGGCAAATAACAAGGGCATAGCAACTGCAACACATAGTCATATTGAGGACTATCGATTCCTTCACTAGTGGATGAAGATTATGGAGAATCCACGCTATGGAGCCAATATTTGAACGCGTCGGTAAACGGTGCTTGGCTCCTGATGGAAAGTGACAATATTCTCCGTTTTCTTTTTCTTTTTTTTTAATAACAGCCATATGGCGACTTCCTACAGGGGCATAAGTCGCCGTACTTAATTACAAACCTAATACGAGGCTACATTAAAATGGAAATAAGTCAGAAATAACAAACCGAAAAACAAACCTAAGACAAATAAAAACAAGATACAAAGCAAAAGCAAGAAAAAAACTCATGTAACGGACATCAAGAAGTGTCAAATAAAATGGAGGAGGCTAACTTCTTCTAAAAAGTGAGACGGTTCAAAGGTCTGCATATACGAATCCGTTACGAATAAACGGGACAAGCGGTAGCGACCCTGCTCGTCCTGATACCGGGACAGGTAACGTGCGCGAAGATCACCCAGAATTGAAAATTCAATAAGAATGTGCCTAACAATCCGGTGGATAACGCAGATGTCTCAGTAAAGTGCAGGTGAGTGTTCCATCAAATGGCGAGTGTGGCCAATTCTAAAACGGCAGAAAGCGACCTAAATCTGTGGCCGCATTAGGGAGTAGGTCCATGGGAACAGTCGTGGCACAATTGCACGCAAATTTAAGTTCCTCTCGGCCGTCTCCCATCTTCTTTGCCAGGCAGGACGGAGGGATGCCCTGACTCCTGCTCTATAGTCAGTGCAAAAAATAGTGAAACACTGGCCTGATCGACCATTCCTTACTGACTCATACCGCTTTAATCGTCGTGGTCATTCCACGCAAATGTCATATGTCTAGAAGCCGAGCAAAAGATAATCCCGACATCCGCCTGGCTCGCGGTAAACTTGGTGTCACGTATACCGCGAACCAGGGGACGTGGAGATACCAATGCCACGACAGCACTCAGAGTGCTTTGTGAGTCGCTAAAAATAACAATTCGAACTCCGTGCCGTGCACAGCGCGTTATTATCAGGACCGAGCGGTGTATTGAAACCAGGTCGTCTGTAAAGACAGAAGCAGCACCTGGTAGAGCCCCGCTGACTTCAAACAGAGGCGTAGCAAATGTGCTCCTCCTTAGACTTGGATAAATTCGTGTACACTGGCATAGATCCAGTCTTTTCCAAGGAAAACCAAACCTGTGCTCTTAATCAGAGCGAGAGATGCCGTTTAATGCCTATTTGATTTGACGCTCCATAGTTAGCATCTAGGCCGCACCAAAAGAGATCCAGAGGTCTTCCATGTTGAGGGCATGCCCTATGAGACGCCCTCTTCCTGCTATATTGGACAGAAAAGGGGGGGACAAGCTTCCCACCCGTACGCGGAATCAACAATCTCGCAAAAATTCAGAAATAAATATTGGGAGGCGTCTCATCGCTTCCATCGTGTGTAGAGTCTCCACGATAACGTTTGCCATGCGGTATTATAGGCCGTCTTCTGCAGGTCGAAAAACACCGTGGCATACTGGCATTGTGCTGTCTATGAGGGAAGACCTCGCAGACACCATTGTACAGTTAGAGCAGAGCATCTGCTGTAGAGTGAAACATGCGGAAGCAGCACTTTGCAGAAGACAGTTGGTCTCCGTTGTCCAAGAAAAAAGCTAATTTAACATTATATCGACTTGCACACGCAAGAAGTTAGAGAGATTGGGCAGAAACCAGCTAAGGTATAGTAATCTCCCTCAGACTTTTAAAAAGCGAGCACAGTAGGTCATCGCCAGTTGTCTGTGAGGAGACATTCTGTCCAGATCCTCTCAAGCAAATCTAACAGGGACCGTGTCTGCACATGAATCGAGAGCGGAACGCAACTCAATTAATGTAGACCTGTCGTCAAAGGGTTCTCCGCTTTAGGGAGTAAAGTCCACTCCATGGCCTTTAGCAACATCAGAACGTGCATTGAATGCTGGCGGAACAGCATCCCAGCTATAGAATGAGAAGAAAGCGGTAACGAAGGACTCAGCCACGGAAGCGGGGTCCGAGATTGCGGCCACATTCTCATGGAAACCTGGAGGAGGGTCGTGCAAGAACATGCCCCGAATCCATTTGACTCGCGTTTACACCTCTAAAAAGAAGTCTTCCCGGCAAGTGAAAACACGTATGCACACCAGGAAGAGCGGTAGGCGTGCTTCTAAACATACCGCAACCTACTTAACTCGACGTAATTCACCGACAGTGAAATCGTTATGGCGGTGCTTATAGCCCATGTAAACATAAATATTTTTTCTGAGGGCCGTCTAACACAGAGCTGATCACTATGTAAGCGTACTTGGTGCTAAACCGCCAGACGTTTTAGAAATAGAAGGTAAGCCCATGGCGATAAGGGTGCCGTAGAAGAACTCGATGCCATCTTCCACCGCTCTAAACTTCTCGATTGGAACAGAGAAATCAGTCATTTCTTTAAATGCGGACCACCTCGCTGGCGCAAAGCACCAACGAGTTGATGTTACAGGCGACAGAAGTCCAGCAAATGATATCAGAATGGGGGGAACGTGATCGCCTACCATAAATATCAAGCTGTGCATCTCGAGATCACACGGATAGAGCAAGACAGGAAATGGATTAGTTCTGGGACTGTGATACGTTACTTCATCCACATTTAGGATACTTATCTTCCGCTAGTCGATCAGTTTGACAAGGACCTGACCCTAGGATTGAGCGTGTAGTCGCACGCAAGGGGTGTCTACCGTTCAGGTCTTCTGCAGAAGAAATAGCCTTGACATCCAGGCGACGACCCGTCGGAAATACCCGGCTTCGATGTCAGATAATGGTGGAATGTATGCAGAAATTACAGTATACATCTTCCATATACAGGTGTAACTCTACTGTTATTTCTTAAAAGAAGGTAGAAAAACGGATACATCATGGTAAATATAAATCATGCACCTCGTGCCTGCCCCCATCCCGTATTGGTGGGGGCACAAACCCTGATAACCTGCGTTGATGAGCATAAAGCATGCGCCTAGCATGATCTAATGCAGAAAGTTAGCGAATCGGTAACAAGAGAAGACGAGCCTTTGTAGCTCATCCCAGTTGACTTAGAGTACGCGACAATTCCATTGAAGCATTATGTCTTTCATGCCTATCTCTGAGGAGATGCCGGGATCCTCTTTGAATAGAAGACCCTGACAGAAATGGCCGTACCCTTCCCAGAGGCAGAAACCCGGAGGCTGTTGACCAAACAAGGCGCTGAAGGCACTGGCGTATTCGAGGACTTATGGAGGGAGGGTGGACTTCCTATGCGAGTCTTTTCACACATCCGCCTCGAACCTTGGGTAGGTTGGACAGCTTTAGAGACCGTGCCTTTTCCTTTGGAGGATCCATCTTCTCCGAGCCACCAAGTGAGGTTGTCTCCTGTGAATGTACCAACTAGGTGGAAGAACGCGGCCGTTTCGTCTTAGGGGAAACGGTGACACTAGAGGAGACGAAACGCTGGTTTTAGCTGAGACTGGAGGGAAACCACTTGTGTAGCGAGCCCTAACAGAGGAACTCCCGGCGGTGGGGGTTTAGAAGTTGCAGAAGGGTATCGAATGGGCTCGCAAACTACTTTGCTTGTAGAACTGGAGTGGCAGGGGAGCAGATTGCTCTCTTAATAATATTGAGACAAAAGACTTCTCAGACAGCACTGCACGCTCCAGGATCAACTCTTTGGCCTCGCGGAATTTCCTTCTCAGAGAGATATGCACTTCATTGATTCGAAGAAGCAGGGAGTGACTCTCCTCAATTGACCTACTTTTACATACACAATTAGGACTTACCAGGTACGAATTTAGAGCAACTTGGCCAAGCTTCGAGTAAACCTGACTTTGCTCGTCTTCGGTAGCGATTTGTATGACTGGAGCGATGGCAGTAGTAGCACCACCGCGCCGTGACATAAATGCATTCACGTGGTAGCAATTCCAACCGGCACGCTTCGACTCGAGAAGCCTGTCACGGTCGAACGTGACGTAGCGTGTATTGATGAGTCTCAAGGACCCTCCCTGTTTTCTCATCACACGTTCGACCTTGAATGCCCCGTGGTCGGCCAGCTCTTCAGGATGTCTTTTAATAAGTAGTCCACAAGTTTCCTCGCATAAGCCAAGCCTTTAACAAACTTGATGGTAAAGTGAGACCTCACAGTCACCGGCGAGCCATTGAGTGTCTAAAAGGCACTAATCATGGAAGTCTCAAAAAGGTGTAACGCAATCACCCAAAGGCTCCCGTCCAAGAAACAGGTCACTTTTGACTCTCTACCAATCAAGCTAGAAAATAGTCTCCTCTTATGGATCATGATGCCTTTGGTCAATATGCTTCCATCTTTGAAGCGAATAACTAGAAGGCGTTTGAAGCCAGCGGATTAAAAAACGCCAGGTTGTCTCTGAAAAAGAGGGCCAGCGTAATCAAGGCTCCGCTCAGTGCACTTGCCACTTTGGAATTTCTCCGGACCTCCCCACTAGAGAGCATCTCAGTGCGGGACGTGCAACTCATGTCCTGATAGCTTGTTGAAACTGCAGCAGACCCTTCTTTCCCCGGAGCTCCCACGGTTGGAAAGGAATCCCTACACTCTTCTTCGTCTTCTTCTTTGTAGAGGAGGGTGGAGAGTGAGCCCGCTTCTTTCCATTACCGGACAGACCGGCTTCAGCAAGATCCTTCTCCGAAATAGAGAAGGGCTGCTTGTTGAAGGGCCACCAGTTGGGAAGGAAGCTCCCTCCGAGCCGCTTGGGGAGAAGCTTTTTACAAGGGCTAACTCAAGTTCAGTGTTTGCAACCGAGCCTAGGCTCGACCCCATGGAAGATCCTGCCATCAGGATCGGGGTCATTTTCAGGGACCATGTCCAGCTCAGGGGGAGGAACTTTCAAGTACCCCCACCACACCCCATGTGCCATCGTTCCCAATCGAGGACAATTTAGTATTGTTGTCTTGTGGAAGAGAAGGGTGCAGACACTCCACCGCCTTGCAAGTTCGAGATACATGCATGTAGGACTGAAAGGAACACAACCCGACGGGCCTGCTATCCTTTGCCCCTCTAAGGGGTTGGCCCAAGCGAGCTGCTTCCAGGGAAGCGGTCAATTCTGGGCCACCTGCTTGCCTCTTTTGCCATCCCACTTGAAATGACAGGGAAAACCGCAGCTGGTGTCGAGCAACTCCAAAGAAAGATTTGCGGTCACCCACTTTTTTTGTGATGTCTATCTATATTTTTTAGGTAAAAAGAGAGAAAAAGATGGATGGGAAGTAGATACTATTACCTATTAATTCCTTGGAATGTTAATATAAAAATCTCTATAGAATCAGAAAAATGAGGAATGTGATCATTTACTCGGCCCATAAGCTCGAGCTAAAATGGGCCTTCACAACCCGCCCCGCCATTTAGGGAATTTGTTCTCGATCTTTGACCATAAAGTACTCGTATAGTGTCAACGTAGCTATCTTATGTGTGTACTGGAAAGGGGTGAGCAGAGTCAACGGCCCAACACACTTTGTGCCTAATATTTGCCACATCCGGCTGGCTTTCGGCCCACGGAGCAGTTAAGAACCTCAGGACTACTCTGCCACTCGACAAAGGACTCATAAGAGATCAAAGGTGCGCCATGCATCCAGAACATCTGGGGAAAGAAGAACAAGTTTGGAAGGAGGTAGATGGGTATGTAATAAAGGAGTAGAGATATGCGAGTAGACTAACGGATAGGATGGTGATCACCTATTGTTATTATAATGCGGCGCTAAGTGATCATGGGATGACGTGCAGTCTAGCAAACTAAACTCTATCTAGGTGAAAACAGTTCATTTTGATACAAGGTGGGGCTGGGCAAAAGGTTAAGGGGATAGTCGTAAAAAATAAAATAAATAAATAAATAAAGATAATGTAGTGCTGAGAAGAAGCGAGGAGGAATCGCACCAACAATTTTCCCAGGCTCCATCAGAGTTCATTTCAACCCAGTGACAGGGCTTTGCTAAGATAAACTCAGGCCAGCAGAATGTGCAGCTCTTCCAGGTACCAAGTGTAACATAATACAGGGCCGTATTCTCTAAAACGTCCGTATTCTCCAAGAAGGTCGTATTTTTCAAAACGTCCGTATTCTCCAAAATGTCTTTTATTCTCCAAAACATCCGTATTCTCGAAAAAGTCCGTATTTTCCAAAACGCCTGTAATGTCCGTATTCTACAATTCTCAAAAACGTACGTAATCTCTAAAACGTATTGATTCTATAAAACGTCCCTATTCTTTAAAACCCCCGTATTCCACAAAAATTCCCTATTCTGCAAATTTTCCCCTAATTCTTTGATCTTTTCTCGGTGAAATTTTTATTTAGCTCCGCCGAAATAATTGGTGAAGATATAAGCGATTATCCGTGTATGGTCTGCCTGTATGTCTATGGATTTCAATTGGATTTTTATATTTATGGCCCTTGAACCAGGAAGAGTTGATTAGATTATCCGTCGGATCCATATCTGGGCTTAAATTTTGGATCCCTTCCATTTACATTTCGACATAAGGCATTTTGTGAGTTTTAACAGACATATGAAGGCTATAGGATCTTTCTATTCCTCTCTCTGTTTATTTGAGTGTTCTTGGGTGAAATAATAGAGGTTTCACACCCGTAAATACTCTAAAAATGCATCACTGTTGCCACGATGCTAGCTTTCGCACTTCTTTTGGGGGTAATGATTAGCCACCCAGAAGTCCCAAGCAGTGAAAATGAAGTTTTATTGTAAAAGGAAACAGCTATTAATCTTTCCCCATCCAATCCCACCACATTCAGTAGAATTTCAACCTGTCCTGTATGTGGAGGAAATGAAAATACATGGAAGACAGCTGTATTTCCTCCTGCCTGCGGATATTGAGGCAGGTGGTGCACTAAAATTCGGCCGTTTGGACCTAAGGTACATGAAATCCTTCTAAGTATGTGTGACTATGCTAATATTAAAACTACCTATAGTGCACTCTCACCCAGAATCATACGCAAACTCCAAATATTATTCCGATGATGACTGCGGGTTAGCAGATTGCCCTCCTGCCACTTTATGGACAGCATTGGACGCCATGCTACCTTCTTAACCGCTCTTTCACCTCTCCCTGAGCTACTTAATGATGCATTAGATGGTTATTTTTGCATTAGTATTTAATATTCATATAAATAATTTGAGCACACGAAAAGTCACTGGGGAAAAGCAATGATGACTGTTTTTTTATAGATATGAACATTGTTACCAAAAGCTAACAATGTCACCGGTACTTCAGGTCTGTTTTTACTGTTTTAATTTATTTTGCGAAAATGGTAGTGTTTAGTGTACTTATTATAGATTTCTTGTGCTGGATGAACGTGGTAGATTTGGTGATTAATTTTGTGCTAAAAAAATATTTAGTCATATTTGGGTATCGACAAGTTCAATTATTTTAAATGAAGTTTAGAAGGCATCTGAAAATCATGATTGTTTTATAAATACTTTTCAGAAAAAAATATCAAGAGAATGCTTAACCGGATACATATAAAGGGGGTGACACAAAGATGTCGTGTCAAACTTTGTCTCTGAAAAAAAAATGTACCCATTATGTTTTAGTACCCGTTCAGTCAGAATTTGTTCCTGGAAACTTTAAGTCTACCTTCTTGGCTCCAGCCTAAATGTTTGCTGTAGTTTTCTGGACTAATTCTCTTTAACTTGTTATTTTTAGTGGCAGGTGACTCTATCTATATCTCAATATGTCGGTCAGTCGGTCGGTCAGTCCGTCCGTCAGTTCGTCGGTCCCCATTTTGCTTTTTTTTTGTTTTGGTAATAATATTGTAACTATTTGACTGATTTTAACGAAATTTGAAACCCGTATGTTGTTTTAAATTTTCCTTTGAACGATATAATTGACAAGGTCCTCAAAAGGTTAGCCTGGGAATTATATTGTTTTGACAATAACATCATAACTATTCGGCTGATTGCAACGAAATCTGAAACTCTTATGTTCTTTTACATTCTCTCCCGAATGATATAATTGTTAAGTTCCTTTCAAGGTTAGTCCGGGAAATATTGAAAGTTTTGAAAGTGGTAAGGATATAAAGCAGAATAAGTGAGAGCACTCGACTTTGCTCAGCAGACCCTTTTAACTCTTTCTTTCCTCACCATTTTGATTTCCTTTACTTACAGGTTTTTCTTTTATTAGTTTGAAAATAGACCAAGGTATAAGTAAAATAAGGCTTATATTTCCTTTAATTTTTTATTTCCCTTCTTAATTGGCAAAAGAATTGGCTTCTGCAAAGACAAACATAAAAAGATAGAAGCAAATTAAAAGTAAATAAAAAAACATGAAAATCTCATCCATTTAGCATAATGATCCAATACGTAGAGGGATCCACTATAATAGTAATATTTCCCCACCTCATAAGATATTACTTCGGGAGAGAAAGAGAGCCGTTACTCAACTCTTCCCCACTCCGACTTCACCCTTTTGGACTTGCCGCCAGATCACTGAGAAATTCACACCGAGGCATGACACTGAAATTGAAAGCTACCTACCCGCCGTCTCAAGTTCCCCCTCTCCTGGGTCGGGAGATTACTTATCTATTTTGTAGGTTCGCATCGAACAACTTTTATGGCTCTAGCCACTGGTCGTTCCGTCTGACCAGCTAATCCCTGCCTCTTACACTTTCCCCAAAGGAGAGGCTCGGTTGTCACGGCCGATAACGAGAGCTCGAGAAGGCCCCTCTCTCTCGTGGGTTTTCCACAGTTTTCCTAGTTCCTTAAAAGAGGATACTAGCTAAGCGGTAGTAGTAACCGACATTCTTTGTGACGTGGGTTAGATTTCCTCGTTATTTATCTAAATATTTTTGTTGTGTGAGTTCGCCCGAATTTTACTAGGAATTTTTAATAATTTTGTCGTTAGTAGAATTTATATTTGTTTTGGAGTAAAGCTTCAATACCTCTGTTAGCTTTTTCGTGTGCAAAGGCTGAAATTAGCATATCCGGGATGTCTTCATTCGATCGCTTTCATAAGCAAGGGCAGATCCTAGGGTTATCTGGGAAAGATTTGACTGCTTAAGTCCAGGAAGAGGAACGTTACGAACGTGCGGAAAGAAAAACACAGAGACAAGATAAATAAAGGATTAAACAGCACCAGAAAGAGATAAGCTGCCCGCATACAAGGATGGAGAAGGTTTTGCTCTTATTTAACGCACTTCAAGAAGATCTTCGAAGTTAACAATTGGGACTTAGAATCAGATGGTGTCGCAAGGCTACTTCTACTATTGAACTCTCATCTTCGGGATATATTCATTTCGCTTCCTTCAGAGGCCACCCTTGATTATTCAATCGTAAAGGCAGAATTTTTTCTGCTATCATCATGAATCTAGAACTTTATAGGGTTAGATTCCGCTCTGCGCGAATACAGTCAGGCCAAACCTACAGACAATTTGGATTCACGCTTCGGTGTAACTTCCAATTCTGGCTGGATTCCGCCTAAGTATAAAATGATTATCAATCGCTAATTGTCTTCATTTCGAAGGGATGAACTGATCTCGACCCTCCCTCGCAAACTAAGGGCCTTCATAGCGGACAGAAGAGCGTTCACTTCCAAGGAGTGTGTGGAAGACGCCATGCTTGACGCTTTCAGTCACGACCTCAACCCCAAGGAAGTAAAGAAGAATCATCCCCCCCCCCCCAACACAAGTTTGGGTTTAACCAAAGCCAACCCAAGGGCAACAATGGCTTCGTAAAAGTGAAAGCGCCCCGCAAGTACAGGCCTCACCCGCCGCGAGAGCAAAAGGACGTGAAGCCCCCATTACTCTCCTCCACGCCTAGCAACTACTCCCGTAGACCAATTGTATGCTTTACTTGTGGCACCTCTGGGCACTTAAGTTACAATTGTCCTTAAAATTCTCAACTGAGGACCTCGTCGAGTCACCAAGTCCACCAAATTTCTGCTGTCTCATCTCCCAATCCGCCAGCCGCATGGCCAGCGGCCCCTGCTCCCTCTCCTCCGGGTCAATAGGTAAATTTCGTGTTCAATAAGAGTTCCCCCGGTGGGCTATAGTTTGAAAATGGCGCAGTAAATGGTTGCCGAGTGTCAGCCTTGGTTAGAGATACAGGTTGCACCTGTATAGTAGTATGTAACAAACTACTACCACCCCCGTAAGCCCCCAGCATATAGGTTTGCTTTGGTGCATGACTATTTAGGTCGTACCACTAGGTTTTCAGTCGTACGGTGCCATATTCAGTGCCAGTACTTCACCGGATGGGCCGATGTAGTCGCGGCCCCGATAAAATTCTGCTTCGTCCTTATCGGACAGAGCACACAGCTGTCTCAAAACACAATTTCTCAGCCTGTCGTTATCAGGGCCCAGACCGAGAAAGATGCATTGCATCCGGTACCCCTATCGTCCCCAGACATCGAGTTCGCCACCAATGTTCAATTCGCTAAGGCGCAGAAGAATTGCTCCACATTACAACCCCTTTGGGAAAAATGCAAGGAAGAAGAAGCTCGAAACGGTGCGAGGCAATCGGAAGATTGAGTACACCATGAAGGACGCGTTATTATATCGTTCTTCTGTTGAACCGGAGAGTCCCCCGACCAACACGTTGTGTGTGCCAAGAACGTATATCGAACTCGTTTAAAGGTGGCTCATGATGGCGGAATGGCCGGACATTTCGGTCATAACAAAACGCCACAGCGAGTTTTTAAATGTTTCTTTTGGCCATGCGCGTCCAAAGTAATTATCAACTTCTGCAAGTCCTGTTACCTTTGACAGAAGGTGAACTCCAAAAGGCGTGTAGACCCCGCCCCCCCTCAAAAGACCCCAAGAGTGGCCGAGTCCATCGCCCGGGTCTCAATCGACCTAATAGGCCCTATTCGTCCCCCGTCAAGCGAGGGACACTTCTATATCGTTGAACCCTATTGTCTGGTCTAAACGGTGAGCGTAGAAGTAGACGATGACTATCCCCTGTCGTTTCTTCCTTTCCTCCAAGCGGAGCCTTACTCCGACTTGTTTGTAAACTCTAATCTCGCCCCTAATGAGAGGGCTCAATTGCTTACCTTATTGGAAGGCTTTCTCGTGTCATTTTATTGTCGTTTTGTGCCGAATTTCGCTGCCCTAGCCTCGCCACTTAACGACATGCTTAAGAAAACGGTCCCCGATCCAGTTAATTGGACGCCTTCTGCGGAAGATCGTTTCCACTAGTTGTACCGATACCTATCAGGATAACCCTGGGTTGTGTTCTCGTCCAAAATGATGACGATGGAGTGGGATATCCTGTAGGATATGTTAGTAGGAAGCTTCCCCATCGTGAAAAGGCCTATGCTACCATAGAGCTCGAAGCGTTAGCCATAGTGTGGTCTATTCGTAAGTTTAGGATCTATCTCATAGGTAAAGAATTTATTGTCGAAAGTGATCACAAACCCCTGACGTACCTAAAAAACTGTAAAATCCAAAATATCTGGTTAATGCGTTAGAGCCTACTACTCATGGAGTACCAATTTAGGATCATGTATGTTACAGGCATCGACAACTGCTTAGCCGATAACTTGAGTAGGAATCCAATAGAAGACGCCCCTCCAACAACCTGAGTGTATAGTAAAATTATTGTTTTATTCATTTTGTAAATAATAATTTCCTTTCTTTTTTACCTTGTTGATGTTTGTGTGCGTATGTATAGATTAAGTTATCTGTGGTTACACATATGTCAATCCCGTGTAGTGTTATATGTTTTCTTTCTCTTTTGGTAAACGTTAAAATTGTAGCTTTATTAGTTCCCCCCTTGATCAAATTATTTGTAGACCTTTTTTTTCGCTCCAAAGTGTTCTGTGCTGTAAAAATGTCTTTTGATTAGGAGGAGTGTAGAGGGGTCCACTAGAATAGTAGTATTTCCCCACCTCCTAAGATATTACTTCGGGATAGAAAGCGAGCCGTTACTCAGCCCCCCCTCCCCCTCATCCTCTCCCACTTCATCCTTTTGGACTTGCCGCCAGATTACTGAGAAATTTACACCGAGGTATGACGTTTAAATTAAAGGCTACCTCCCCACCGTCTCAATCTCCCCCCACCCCCTCGAGTCGGGAGATTACTCATCTATTTTGTAGGTTCGCCTTGAACAACTTTTATGGCTCCAGCCGCTGGTCGTTCCGTCTGACCCCCTGATCTCTACCCCTACACTTTCCCGCAAAGAGACGCTCGGTTGTCACGTCCGATAACGAAGGCTCGAGAGGGCCCCTCTCTCTCCTTGTTTTGGAGAAATCTGGGTATATATGCACCCTCCCAAGGATTACACATAGATTCGGTTAGACGTAGCTTTCGCGAAAGGAGTCCGATTCAATGACGCTCTTTCCTGAGAAGTATTTAGTTACGGTCGCAAGCCACGGAAGAGCTGGACATCACACTCGTATCTTCCGGTCAGAAAGAAGAGTCTCGTTAGCCAACGTCAGCCTTTCTCAACCGCCTTCGGATGAAAGATTGGAGAACCTGTCCTCCGATGTTCTACTGTTGACCTCATTAGGACAAGAGGCCCGATAGCTCGCTCAATCCGAGTTTGGAGAAGTCATTACCCCCATCTCCTTTCGAAGTTTGACCGGTGACCTCTTGAGGACAAGAGGCCCGATAGCTCGCTCGATCCGAGTTTGGAACCTCTCCCCTTCAAAGTTCGTCCGGTGACCTCTTGAGGAAAAAAAGGCCCGCATCTCGCAAAATCTAAGTTAGGAGAAAGTAGCGCCACCTTCTGCAGGCTTTCGGCTGCACTCGTGAGTAATCAAGGTCACCAAGACCTCCCCCCAAGTTCGCCCCGCTTGAACCTCGAGGTTCAAAGGAACTAAATCGCTCGCTACGCTAAATCTCCTATTATAACCATTTTATAACCCTGGTTATCCAATTAGTATTCGGAACCTAATTCCGTCTTATTCTTGTAGCTATATATATTCATATTTATTTTGTGCCTTATATTTAGTTTGTATTAAAATCTATTCTTCTCATAGTGTTTGGAATATTCCTTGGTCACGCAGCTGCAGCTAACTATTCAAATGGCACTCTTAGAACAATAACAGTTGTTGCCTTGCCTATCCCACCTTAGATCCCGTGTGCGTATATTCCCGTACACTGGTCCATACTTCGCACAATAACTCACCAAACACCTTTCCTAGGTATTTAAAAGGTGCAAGAAACCTATCTCATAACATTTGGGTATTTACAAAAGAGCACAAGAGCACAAAATTTTCTATTGAAACCTCCCCTAATGGGAGAAAATCGCGTATCCTCGAAAGCATGGAATACCGTAGCTCAAAGATTTTCATGCCGCATGTTTACAATATCATTTTTCCAAGAGAGAGGCCTATTCACCTTTGCTTCTCGTACATTCATCGGACATTTTCTCTTAGGACATCCGTCTACGGACATCCTAAACCCAATTACATCTGAACTACTTGCTCGCTCATTACACTAGTCTAGGAAGTACTATCACTCCCTGCAAGTGTGTCAATCACGAAACCTCTCCTCGTGACCACCTGAGCATACCTCCTTTTCGTTGTTCTTTTCTCTGTTTTCGTTGTTATTTTAAATTAGACTATTGTCGACGTTTCCTTTTTCTCTTCAAATCTGGTTGCAACTTCGCTAGTGATTGCCAGAAGAGAACAATTAAAAGATAGTCACTGAACAGTTTCTTCGCCGATATTATTCACAAACAGAGACGAGGAATACATTTTGCCCTGCCAGTTGTTTTGTCGTTTTTACTCGTTCATAGCAATCTCTAGTTTATCTTCATTTATTACACATTTTCAAGGCGCGTTCGCAATACGATTTTCCTGTTATATGACATTTACAGATGCCACGGTTCTTTTATCATTGACGGCATCTCTTCTACGGCCTAATCATGGTGACTCATCTTCTGCTGCCCCATCGTATGTAGACTTCCGATGAATTTTCAACCCGCGAAGCTTTTTTCTAGCACAAGTAGTTTCCTTTATGCATCTTACAGTTTGATGCCTTCAACGAACGCACGGAAACTATTGGCACTAAACTGAATGCCATTATGACCTATTTAATTTTTTTTTGGTTCACTTCTGGAACCAATGAGATCATTGACTGCTCTGGGTGAATTTAGAGGTCGCTGAATAGATAGACTTTACTCTAGATGGCTGCAAGAAAAGAAATTGGAATTTGACCCTTATTACAGTAAATAACTAATTTAACGATATTATTTAAATGTGCGAAATAATACGGTAACACATACAATATGGAACCCTTCACTTTAATAAGAATGTCTAGATTTTAATCCAAGGAATCAATCCTTTCACTTTAGGCACTATGAAACCACAGATATTATATATCAACCAATAATTATGCTTTTCACCGTATGTTAAATTTCATGAACGCGCGATTGGCTGGAAGTTTATTTTGGTCATATGGAATAACCTGTGTGCGTGTGTGAATGTCGTGTGGGAAAAGCCGTAGGCCGGCGTCCTCCATTGGCTTTCATTGTTGTGTTTATTCATTAATTTATTTACTTGGTGTTTCTCCTATAAATCGAGTTTAATGTATAGTCATTTATCTCTTAATTAATGAACCTTTAATTGCGCTTATTTCATTGGACCACCTATGTCCTTATTTTCAAGGTTTAACTATTTCCTGTCATTTATGCATAAATTTTTTATCTTTTAGATCATCTATACGACGTTAAATATCTGGTACGGTGCATTTCACCTGAAAAGAGTCCTTCTATGCCACAGTAACCGCCCTAACTTAAAACACTTTAAATGGCGGCAGAGCTCGCACTTATCTCCTCATTCTTTCAGACCTGCAACACTCAATCTAGGTCATACTTTTGTTCCTTGAAGCTTTGTCAACGGATACACGTTCTGCAGCCTAACAACCTTTGCTATAGTCGTTTGTTGGACCAATCTTCTCCAGTCCTGCAACTTTGTTCATTTCCAATTTATGTGGTTTCTTTTTTTGTTTCCTCTATAATATTCTTTTCTGATATAATTACTGAAACCTCACTGAACATTAAATGATAGTAAGCTTGCGAATAAATATACACATATAATAATAAAATAGCAATCATATTGCTCACTTTTTAATTCGGCCCTTGTATTTAATAAACAATGTGTAGATCATAAAAGTGAACAAGGTTAAACTTACATTTGTTAGCTATGGTTATAATATGTTAAAGATCCGTCGAAAGGCGCGATTCCCACCAGCCACTGGGTAACAAATGCGAGTGTGTTGTTACTTACTTTAATTTCTTGGACAGTAAAGAAAAGTATCCATTTGTTGAGAATCTTATTTTATTCATATTCCTAAGATTCTTTATCTACAACTTTAGCACCTCTGACCAATGCAATGTCCTTTCAACCCGCCTTATCTTTCTCATTTAATGAATAGATAAAAAAGACTCACTAACCTACTGTATATCCTCTCAAACACTGTATGATGCTTGAATGTCAATGAAATCCTAGCCTCATCCAACGCTCTATGCAAATCCGTCGGAAAACAGCGCTAACTATTATTCCAAGCAGCCCCAAGTTGTTTTGATTCATTGTAATACAGGCACTCGGATAAATGCGTCGCCTTATTTGGTTAAATTCTCGTGCAACAGACAGATATCTCCACTCCGATGTCCATATTTGGCACTTGGCACAAAGAATCCAGATCGTTGAATAAATGAAACATCGCCAATGCATAATCTGATAAAGATTTATTCATCCTACATAAGAGAGAGAGAGGTGATAAGAGAGAAGAGAGAGTTGACAGAGAGAGACAAACGGACGGACAGAAAGTGAGGTCTGCAGACATAAAAACAGACCTTAGAGGAATGCAGCAAAATTTCCTGGAAAACACTCCAGCGAGTTAATATAAAACTATGGCAGACGTTAATAACTATAATTAATTGCTAACAAAATGTTATGCGATAAAATGTTAACTATTATTTTCATGTTCAAAATAATCAAGATGTTGCTGAAATAAATTCTTTCACAGTCCGAAGCACTTTAGATTTGATGTTTTGTATTACTCTTGAAATGAATATGCAAAATTTATATCACCGAAATTATTAAAATATTAATCGAGTAAATAAGTGAAAAGGCTACAACAGTGACGTGTTTTAATTTCTGTTGCTAAATGTTGCCTTTCAGGGTCGATTGTGGACAAAATAAGAATCTAATAAGAAGAGAGAGTTGAATTTAAATGTCATTGATTAAAAGTGTTCTGTACTCAAAAGGTTGTCTGGCCGATGAGGATAAAGAAGAGCATGCGTTGCCTCTAAATATCAAGAATTACAATCCTAAAGATCTAACTATGGTCATTTATTTTATTTAAAAGAGTGTTAAAACCATTAATTTTTCCCTTTAAAAAATGCGAGTTGGTTAAATCATGACCAAAGACGAATTTAAAATTTTCATACCATGTAAACTCAGGCCTAGCCGCAAGTCATGGAATTTTCTCACGTAAGTGCGCAATCGGATATTTTAAGAACAGTAAGTCACCATTCTAATTTTCAATTTGTCTCATAATTTCATTGATAAGTCCGTTTCTCGGTAATCAGGTGGTTGCGATAATGCTATTAATGCATTCGGCATTTCCTGACCTGATTACATACATGTATATAATACTCGAGTCTCAATAGGGTGGCGCCTCTGAGCTCCTAGCCGACCTCTTCAGTTATACGAAACAATGCGATGTTTGTCATCTTTTGGAGTCAAGGATTGTGTAAGTGACTTCGATGTTAAATAAACTCAGACCAATGGAAATTGATAGAGTGTAGTATTGCTTTCAAGGACTTCTTCGTTTGACTAAAAAGCTGTAAATTTAAAGTCTCCTTCGACAGACTGATATTTGTTCACCTTTGTCATTCTGAAAGTATTTTTTAATCATAGTCAATTTTTTTTACTTTTCCCGTGTTTTTTTTTTACTTTGGTAACTGATTCTGACACTATGCTTTTGCTGTCTTCTCTCTAGCTGCCGATGTCTGCCTTCTTGTCTCTTCCTTTCCGTTTTCTCAATATATTTTCCGTCTGGATTTTCATCACACTTCTTTATAATTTACTAGTCTTTTTATCTACCTGCTTACATACCTGTACGTTTTATATCACTTTAAATAAGTCCTTTTTCTACTTACTATTGTTGAAACTATTTTCCTTCCCTGGTAAAGACAAAAGAAAAATATTAACAACGGGAGAAATGCAGAGAAAATAATTAATAGTATTAGTTTATTATTCTTTAATATACATATTAATAAAACCTCCTAAGAAAATTAATATTTCCAATAAAATTATATTAAAATTGTTTATTTGTAGCCATTCAATGGTACAACTAAAACAGCAATGTTGGTTCGAATCCATTTTAAGACTGGAGCAGTACTTAGATTTTTCAGCAGCTGGACTCCAACCTCTCGATCACCGATCTTCTGAATAATACCTTGAAGTATCAGGTATTATTGTTGGTCTATACTATCATGTAGACATTCAGTTAAGAAAAAAAAATCGATACCTCCATTCAGTCTTACTCCAAGCACTCATCCCCTCAACCCCACCAGATCCTATAAACCAATACAATCCTTTCATAAATTAATTTTAATTCTTTCGTAAATTGGTAATTTATATAAACCTACATAGCAAATCCTCTACTAAAGCCAGTTAAAGATAATGAAGGTAATGATTATCAGATTTGGAGCAGCATGGCAGAGTTGCCCTAGGACGACAGCTCGACTCCAATGGCCTTCGCGTGACGTCATGAATGGCATCCGGCCTTTAGTCCGTAGCGTCATCAGGTCCGCTCAAATCAGTGTAATATGATATCATTATTGGGACGAATATTATTTTATTTAGTTATTAAAAAGTGAAAACTAACTCTCTTAAATATGCTTTTTGAGATGGAGAACATGATAAAAAATATATAGACAGTTCCATCTTATAATTACTATTTATCCCTATGTTCAACTCCTTATCATATATATATATATATATATATATATATATATATATATATATATATATATATATATATATATATATATATATATCTCAAAGTAGCACGAGAGAATGATGAAAATGAATCCATTAAACCACATTGAAAGAGAAAACGGAATAATTTTTCCTTGCAGTAATATTTTTATTACCTTTTTTCGAAAAAATCCGTGCAGGGAAGCGATTCGAACCAGGCACACTGAGGCAGCGAGCACGTGAGATTCGCAATGAATGCAATGTCCCGCAGGAAAAATGAAAAGGTGCTTCTTCCAAGTACTTTCAAACTTTATTCAGTTCATTCTCAAGGATAACTACAGGAGAAAATAATATAATAAGGGTATATATAAGATGGTAAAAGATAAATCAAGAAATCACCAATGAGGAAGTAGAAGAGGGATGGGTAAATTCACATTAGCAAGGTCAAACCGAGAGGCAAAAACAGAGCCTAAAAGGGTTAAAACGATTAACGGATAAAGCGATAGTCTAAAGAGGGAGATTAGGAGAGACACGAGAAGTAAATTGAAACGAAAATTGCAAAAAAAAGGAACATAACTCAAAATTAATTTCTTTAAGAATGAGTTTTTTCATATCATCATCAATTTTAAAAAAGGCCGGGGGAAATGTTAAAGTTATTAAATTCGCTTATACATGAACATTCAACAAGGTTTCTCTTAATTGAGTCATTTGAGCGAAAAATAAATTTCGTTGAATTCCAATTAATTAAGTGGTTATTTTCGGATATATGCACAAAAACTGCACTATTATTTATAGTTCTCCTAACATTGTATTTATGCTGACTAATACAGACAGATAACTGCTTTCCTGTCTGTCCAAAAATATTTACTTGGACAAACAAAACATTCGACCGAATAGACTTCCCCAATATTATTACAATTATTTTGAACTAGAATGTTTTTTATAGTTGACTCGTATTTGAAAGCAATTGAAATGTTAAAGTCTTTTAAAGGATGCGGAAGGTCAATGAAACAAACAGAGAAGGGTAAAATATTTTTAACATTAAAAGGGATACCAGGAGCTGTATATCTATTATTCTGTAGAACACTTGTTATTGTGTATTATCTATTTATCCCTATTTACCTATTTTCATCCCTTATATATTATTAGCTGCATTACTTTATATATTATTTAAAATTATTTATTGTTATTTTTATTGGCTCTGAAGCAAGGGGTAGAACTAACGTACTGTGTTAATTATGAAATTTGAAAATATAGTTCAGTTGAGAAATTTATTGGCTCACTTTGTTAGATTCCAGGAAACGTTGTACAAGGTGTCTGTAACCTGAATTAGTGGTTTGAAGGTAGAATAAAGGGGCTAGTAAATAGATATGGGCATTTAACGATAGATAGTTTGAAATTCGAAAAGGCCCCTAACGTTGACAAAGAAAAATAAATGATTACTCTCAACCGAGCTTCCACAAGCGTAATGTTCCCTTGGAATTCAGTTTACATGCTGACATTTCAGGATAAAATCAGTTTTCTCAAAATTGAGGGATCAGCCTACCCCGTTCTCTATGGGAACGAATCCGTTATCCCCTAAAACTCAAGCCGTCGCTAAGGGTAATGTCTCTATTCAAGGGAAGGGGTAGAAATTCATCAACCCACTCACAAGTCCAGTGAGTAATAAACCTTATGACGAAGTTTGAAAAACAAGGTCATAAGCCGGTCGGCGACGGAGCGGGGTGAGCTCTCGATGGAAATTTGAAGACACGTGTTAAAATAGACAGATAAAAGAGAGAAGAGTCAAACATCTATCGGTTCGATAGATACTTGTAACATTATGTAAAGTTTATCATTATTTAGTAATCAATTACTATTCATTTAATTTATAATAAATATCGTGAAATATAATAAAATGGAAATAAAGGAAAATGCAGAATATACTTTCTTCCTACAAACTTTAATAACATTAGAACTAGACGCAAAGTTTACACTTAACCAAACCCTAGCAATGATCATTTTTATTCCATAAATAAATCACATATCAGTAATAATAATAATGCACCTCTATTCATTTCCCAATGTCTGTGTAAGTATGGAATAATACGTCGAATATCTGTTTTTGAGTATGTACGCACCTAAAAGTCCCTCTTCTTAAGATCCTCTTGTGGGACATTGGCATCTCGATTGGCGTCTCAGACTTAATCTAGAGGCGATTTCACGATGCCGCTCCAGTCGACCCTCATCTCCTGTGGAGTGAGTGTGAGACGCGCCGATGAGATTCATGCTTGAAATAGCCGCTTTGCGTGCACGCACCACTATTTATCTATCTCAAATATGTCAATACGCTTTGGCCTTATGCCCATGCATATAAATTTATAAACACTACACATGCGAATTCGCAATGCACGTATGCTCATACACCATTGTTTGCACGTATAAAAAGACATACATACAGTATATATGGGCATATTAATATATTCCTGTGCAACTAAGAATTCACAGAACACAAGTGGCAGTATCTCTCTCTATCTCTCTCTCTCTCTCTCTCTCTCTCTCTCTCTCTATATATATATATATATATATATATATATATATATATATATATATATATAGAAGAAGAAGAAGGAGCAAATGCAAATTCTGCGGGTGATAACAACCACCACAGGGCTTTCGCTATATTTATTTTCTGCCTTTCAAAACAATTTTGAAGACAGAAATAAAGGTGCAGAAACCTTGCATTGCAGACTATATACAATATAGTACAAGAAAGAGAAATTGGACGCGAATGAGCAATGAGACATGAAACAGGAGTTTTTTAGAGGTAAGAGAAATGAACATTAGAAGAAGACTAGAATCAAAGAGAGCATAGATAGGGCAGCACAATGAACTTTTTTCCTCTGGCGTTATCTCTGTCTACTCGGTAAAGGATTGCCTTCATTGTGCCGCTTTATGCTCTCTTTGATTCTAGTCTTCTTCTAATGTCCCTTTCTCTTGCCTCTAAAAAACTCCTGTTTCTTGTCTCATTGATCATTCGCGTCCAATTTCTCTTTCTTGTATATATATATATATATATATATATATATATATATATATATATATATATATATATATATATATATATATATATATATATATATATATATATATATCACATATTTTCTTTGGCGGCAGCAAATTTCGCAGTTTGGACGCCGACCGACTTTCGTCCATTCATCCATTGTCGGTATCGAGAGGAGAGGATGTCCTCTTTCCCTCCAATCTCCGGTTAGAGGGTGGGGGGTGCATTAACATGCCTGAATTCCTCTCACTCTTTTTTACTTCTACGCCCGCCCCCCCAAACCTTATTTTTTTCCTTATCTTCTTATGGACCCCAAAGGGCATGTCATCAGATAGCATCTGGAGGAATATGTGTCTTCCCCTCCCCAACACCAGTAGTTTACTCATCCGACTCCATTATCTGTAGGAGTATTTGCGGCTATAGATCTTCCGCACATTTTCTCTATCATCACTTTCTTTACTGATCTCTTCTTGCAAACTGTCTGTGAAATTCGCCCTCGTTGCTAATGCGCTTTAAATTCGAGAAAAAATACCTCACTCTCTCTTGTCTTCACAACATAATAAAACATCATTTACGTAGGAATGTTTGTTATTTCATTCCTTGTTACAGATTTATTTTTATTATTGTTCTCCTGTATATTCTATTCTTTCAGTCTGCGATTTCCCCTTATTTTATCCCCGATGACTAATTTCTTCGTTCTACTACACAGGTTTTAGGTCATAAATAGACCTCAATTCTTTTGGTTAAATGTTGTTTTTTTTCCATTTATTGTATGGCATCTTTGGTTATCCAGTTATTTTCCTCTGTATATAAACTGCTTTGTTGTTTGTTTTTATTACTGTTATTCTCATTTTTTAATTTTATTTTTTTTCGTGAATTAACGGGTGCATTACTCTATCAAGCAATAAATAAAACCAATCCAAAATGTCGGTAGCAATAAAGATATACAATTTACTGAATATTAAATGAGCAATGTAGGATCTTTTAGATTATTTTTTTAAAGAAAGATTTAATGAACTAAAGTACAAACATCCATGGGATAATATTATGTGAAGGTAATGGTGGGAAGCTCCACCGTACTGTGTCGTGATGGTCATTCCGAGATCTTTATCAGTTGTGATCTGACCTCTCGTAAGTTAATGTAAATAATGAATCAACTGCTCATGGTAGGGAAAAATATTTTTTTCAGAGCGACCATTTGTCTACTGCCACCAAGGACGTAGTCGTCAAAATTATTTACGCTATTTGTTAGGCTATATTAAACAAGGTCTGGTAACCAAAAGTCCCGTGCTCTCACTTCTTTTGATTTAAGACCTTCAAGACTTTCAATAATACCCGGACTAACAGTGGGAGGACATTGTCAATTATACCATTCAAAGTAGAATGTAAAACAGCATAAGGGTTTAAAATTTTGTTAGAATCAGTCTAATAGTTATGATATTATTGCTAAAACAAAATAATTCCCGGGCTAACCTTGGGAGGACCTTGGCAATTGTATCATTTGAAAGGGAATGTTATAAAACATAAAGCTTTCAAAGTTCGTACAATCGGCCGAATAGATACAATGTTATTACACAAAACAAAAAAAGAGCAAAACGGGGACTGGCCGACCGACATAGTGAGATATAGAGTAGTCCACGGCTAGACTAGCACGCGAATAAAAAGCAAACAAACAGCAGCAAAGAACAATTCAATAAACAAAATCCCCAAAAGAAACCGGACAAAACAACTAAGCTGCCACAACAACAAAAAAAAACTAAGAAAAGGCATGCTTCAGCGTTGGAGGCAGGACCTACAACATCTGGGGTTCTAGCATTCAACCAACACCAAACAGCTACATACAATTCAGGGGGCCTACCTCCACCAAAAATTTTAAAAATCTCACAATCAGGATAACAAGAACGAGTCCCGAGTACATAGGATAAGTGGTCGCAATCCAGCTTGTCCTGATACCGGTACATTTATTGTGCGCGAAGATCCCAAGACTGGAACATTGAACAGTTTGGGGAGCCACGAAGTCATCGCAGGAAGGTGCAAGAGAGCTTTTCATTAAGTGACGATTTATCCATCGATGGTGCTTGATTCGGAAGAGACGGAAAGCAACTTGAAACCATCGAGAAATTTCTGATAATATCCAGTGGAAAAGTCGGAGTGCAATGACACGCAACACTAGGTTCCCGGCGACCGTCTCCTGCCTTCTTTCCCACCCAGCCCGAAGAGCTGCCATAATTCTGGGAATGTAGTCAGTGTGGAAGAGCTAAACACTGGTCCGCTTGTTAATTCCTCGTGGAATGTGGGCCACCCTAATCAAAGCGCTTATTTCCCGCAATCCCTACATTTCCAAGAACTCACCATAAAACCCCCGCCAGAGAGCTACATTGAAATCTAGAACGAGTTTTCCTTGCCCTAACCCCGAAAGGCTTAGGGTAGAATTGGCATCTCGGGTGGCATATGCACCGTCAAAATAGGCCGTGGATGAAAGGAGAACCGTTTGTGACAGGAAGAAGCTGGGCTCACAAGTACAAATGCATAAGGCACTGTTTAAGCACCACACCAAGCTGCATCTCACCAGTGTCGGTAAGCAGACTCTACTGGACGTGCAGAAGGCACCCGTCGCCAAACGGAGACTAGTATGGTATGTAGTGTGAGGGACAGTAGAGGGATCCTGCAAGAACTTGCCCCGATTCATTTAGATATGCTGCCACCCCTCTGGAGGAGGGGTCTTACCATCAAGTGAAGCCAAATATTTACGCCAAGAGGAGAAGTGTATGTGCTTCGAAACATACCTCAACCTAGTACTCACTTAACGAAATTAACCTACGGTCAAATCGCCGAGCGTCACTTGTAAAGCATTCAGGAATATCGCTTCTCTCTAAGGGCAGCCTCAAGCTTGGCCGACCACCAAGAAAGTGGAGAAGAGCGTGCAAAACGTCCAGACGTTCAAGGAATAGAAGTCAGACCCATGAAGATAAGGGTGCCAGAGGAAAACAGAAGAACTCAGCGGCCTCATTTACCGACCTAAACTCTACCTGGAGATAGAAATTAGTCATTTCTTGTAATATATAATACCTTGTCTACTCCAAGCACCAGAGTAGTGTTTTTTGGGGGGGGGGGCAGAAACAGCACAGTAAATGATATTTGGATAAGAAAGTGGTCACTACCATGAAGGTCATAGAAAACTTCCAATCCAAAATCTAACTGTGCGTTCGGAGAGCACAGACACAAATCGAGACAAGAAAATGCACGGTTCTCTGATATTGATACGTAAACTTTTTCATATTTAGGACACCAATCTCCAGTTATTCGATCAGGTTGGCAAGGACCTGACCCTTTGGATTGATCGTGCATTTCCCTAAGAGAGGGTTTCTCCGTGGTGGAAATTCGCCGCATCGACGTTAGTTGGTAATTGAATGTACGCTAAAATAAAAGTATACCCTCTATCAAGGTGTAGCGGACCTGCCTCTGCTTGGAAGTAGGAATTTGAAGCCAGAACAAGAGCGGAGACATCAAGGCAAGTGTAAATCTTGCATCGGCCTGCCTAGCCTCCATACTGTTGTGGTGAGATTTTAAACCCCTTTTAACCATGAAAACAAGGGCAGAGGCACCCTTTGTAGATGGTGTCTTAAAGATATGTATAGCTAGAGGGGAGCGAGGAGAGACGAGCCTCCGCAGTTCCTCTCATTATCTCCGACTCCAAGAAGATTCCTTTGAATCAAAATATCTTCCAGGCATAGCTCAAATGGTCTGCGGAAGCCTTCTTTGAAGAAAATTCCCCGGAGAGAAAGGCCGTAACCTTTCTTAATTCAGTGCTCTGGGATTTAGTGGTTGACTAAAGGGAGGAAGTCGCCGCTTCCTTCGATGGTTACTGTGGTAGAATTGGCTCGGCGAACCATGGTGGCTAAGGGGGCTGGGTCCATTCGTCTTTTGAAGTCATCGGAGTTTCCAAGACGATCCGTCTTGTCTTAAACAAAGCAAGGAGTCCGATACTGATTTGTTGCTGCACGCCTCTCACAGTAACATTCGTGAGGTTTGCCTCATCACACTCTGTTTACTCGGTGGATGCGTGTGGCCGCTTTGCCGTATGTTCAGGGATCGCATAGTGGATGGGCAGCCTTCAGCTCTACCAGGATAACGCCCAGAGAGTTATAATCCGCAAAAGGTTTCCAAATAGGCACATTATCAACCCTGCTCGCAAGCTTGGAAAGATAAGGAGCAGAGAGTGCTTTTGTTACATGAAAAGCATGAGAAGATTCAGGTCACACAGTGCGCGACAAAAACAATACTTTAGCCTCGCCAAAAAGACATTCAGCTCGCAGCCTGAAGAGCAGGCCATTTTCCCCAAGAAGATATAAGCCGCATTACTTTGAAGAAGCAGGATATGGCTAACCGAAATTCACACTTGGCCTTACACAATACAGACGAAGCATGTATGGCCTTAGAGCAATTTCCACATACTACGCGTTAACCCCACTTATTACGTCTACAAAATCAATTTGTGTGGCTGAGCCAGTGTCGCTAGAACCACCTCCGCGGCATTGGCATTAAAGCCTTGATACAATTGTGATACCAATCAGTACGCAACAACTCATGGAGCTTGTCACGACCAAACGTGACGAAGAGTGTAAGTAGGATATCGAAGTCTCTCCCTTCTTTATTACCAGATTTGCTACTTTGACCACCCCTGGTAGGCCAGCTCTATTGGGATATTTTCCCCGGATAGTCTAAACGTTCCCTTGCATGGGCGGTCCTTTTACAAATTTCATATTAGAGTGCGGTGTCACTTGCACAGGAAAGCTATCGAATGTCCGAAGAGCACTCACAATTACCATATGTGCACAGTCCGCTACATTCACCAAAAAGGTCCCGTCCGAGAAAGCGACGACCTTCGGTTCTCTACCGAGAAGGAGAGAATCCTAGCAAGTGCCTGACGTTGATAGCACATGTGTCCTCTGGACAACATGTTGCTATCAGTTAAGCAAAAAAAAGCAAGCGTTAGATGTCGGCAGGTTTGAAAACAGCGAGTATTCTTTCGATGAGAACACCGACGTCATTTAGGCTCCTCTCACCATAGTCGCTGGCCTTGTTGTCTGACACTTATCCTCTCAACTCAAGTGCACCCTGGGGCCGGACATGCCATCCGTGACTTGGACACCAGCCGAATCAAGGGACCACTCTGTCTTCAAAATCCACCTCCGAAGGTGAAGAACTCCTGTTCGTCTTTTTTTTATCTGGGGGAGAGGGGGGATTAGACCCTCTTCTCTTCACTGTCAGAAGAGGCCCCTAGACCAGAGAAGCCAACCTTAGTCTTTCCCCAAATTCAGAATGATCTGGCTCTTTTAAGGATTCGATCAGAGGCAGGATGTCCCATCTCTCCTCTTGAGTCATCGGTAGGCTGTACCTCTGCGGGAAAATCTTACTCAGGGGAGGAATTTAGCTCGGCGGTGTCTGTCACCGAGTCATTTTGCGCTTGCAGGAGAATTCAGCTTTCTGGCGTGGGGTACCTCTTGGTTCATTTCAATTTCAGGAGGGAGAAGCCGTTTGGCCAAATCCTTCCATGGTTTCGGGTCTCATGACCGGGGACTTAATAAACCTATGACCTGCAAAATAGATCGTCGAGAACGGCATGACGACCTCCAACGATAAAAATTAAAAGGCGTGCATGCCGCCCCTTTTGTGTTACTACACGTGGATCTAAATAGGGAGAATAAAGCCCAGTGTTCCTCACTAATCTTAACCCTCTTAATGGGTTTTCCTATCAAGGTGCTCACATCGAGAGCTGGTCTGTCATCGATACTGCCTCCTCAGGCTTTTTCTAGTCTTGACGGACCCCAAGGAAAGTGAAAGGAGAAACATCCGCTGAACTAGAAAGAGTCGCCCAGATACATGTCTGGAAAAGATACTAATGGGGAAACCTCCTCACCCGTAAAGATAAAAAGGGGAGAAACCCTCCCTTTGTTAAAAGAAAATTGGAGGGGACTTTAAGCAATGGAGGGGTCAGCTGCCTCCTTAGAGCTCAAAAGATGGTAGAGAGAAAACCGCTTTATTTCATGGGGGAAGTTGGAGGGGGTAGTCAATATCCTTGTAAATTTAATTTGCATCTCTGCCTTTTATGCATTTTTATGACGCGTTTTGACCAAGGTTCGGTTTAGATTCCTGTTGTTTGTCTTTACTTGTTATTGTCATCCTCAATCTCTTTTTGGTGATTGCACTTAACTCCATCATTTTCTTTCTTGTCTGCATCTTCCGTTTTCAACACCCCTCTCCATTAAATACCATACGTCACTTGTTTATTCTGTAGTTCACCCAAGTCCCCCTGACACCTCTTCCTGATGTCCCCCATGCATTCCCCTTAAGTAATCCCCTTAATTTGCATTCAGTAATTTAAAGTGCGATTTCTCAGTGGCTGCACTCTTAGTTTACCAGCCTATGTGACCATTCCATGGACTGGAATGACAACATTTTGTCCTTCAGGTCGAGTAACTTCGAGTGATCCTAGAGCGTGTTCTGAACCTGGCATTAATCACAGACTTTGGGGGAGTTAATTATAATTAATATATACCCTTGTATCATAATCAAACCTTTTTATCTTCTTCGCCACACACTTCTGTGAAGAGCACGAGAGGAGGCAAGGAATGGGCAAACGGCTTATAATTTTGAACTTGAAAGGAAGTTTATCGACAGGCGTCGCAAGGAGGTGGCAGCTGACACCTTTAGGATCGGGTGCCCTCCCTGCTTCAATGCATGCAGGACAATCTGCGGCTATATTTTTCCACACATTGGCCCTTTTCCCATCTTCACACTGTCAAAAGTAGTGAATGTAATTAGGACTTTTAAAACAAAAACAGATCTACGAGCTGTTTTTGGCACAATCGAGGACATTTTCCTCTGGAACAACCTCCTGCTCTATCCTGTCTCAAAGTTTGTCCTAAATTCCTTTTGTGTTTATTTCATACCTCGGGGTCAGTCCGTGTAATAGATGGGAACTCAACTGCTATCCTCAAATTTGTTGTTCTTCAAGGTTTAATCTGGGAGCCCTTATTGTTTCAGATATACATAATGTTCTTCTTTTGGCCAAACTTAATTTACCTCATTTCACAGTATCATACTGAAGAGACATATATTTCTCTCTAAAGTCCTAGTTCCATCTCCATCAATCTTGGCAGTGTCCAGGTATGTCTCATTTCCTGTCAGATTCAGAAAAAGAGTTGAAGTTCTGTTCTAAGTACCCCTCCTATTTGTACAAATGTTGCCTGGGAGGCTTATAATGTACACTCCCGACCTCAGAAGTTAGGTTTATTATAGCAATTCCTTCACTAAACTATTTGTGATTTTCCCTCCAACTCCTATTCATTCTCTCTAATTATAGTCGCTCTTTTCTTCTGTTCTTTGCCGCTGAGTGAACATTCTCATCACGGATGTAAAGAGAACAGTGATCTCTTGTAGGGGCTTCTTGGGAAAGCCAAGTTCAGTCTAAGTTCCCGCCAAATCTATATGAATTCCTACTCTCCTTGCCTACACATCCTTTCACCTCGACTCATGGTTACGCTTTTCCAACCAGAAACTTGCCCAAGAAGCGAGTCTCACCAATGGAAGAAATCCTTCTTGGTCACTACACCCAATGTGTAAAATACCCTTCCGCGTGCATCCGCATTGCTTACTCGTGGTCTAGCTTCAAGTCAGTTTCAAATGATAATCTTTTGCAAACTTTTTTCTCCGTAGTATCGCTTATCGACGAGGCTTTTAATATCTATGTGCTTGTCTTGAATTATTTTACTATTTACCATGTCTATCTGCCAGGCTCCTTACCTACCCTGAGATTGCAAAGTCACTTCGAAGATTCTGACTGAAAGGTAAAAAGGGCGTTTTAGAGTGACTCGATGATGAACGTACAAATTCTATCTATCCTACGCACACATAAAATATTAATCTTTATAAAAATATGTCACTTACTATACCTTCCACTAATAAATTAATCCAAAGTTAACACATTTCATAAACCATCTAAATGAATCACTAAAATCAAAAAGAACTCCAAGGCATAACAAAAAATTATTTTCCCACTTCTTTTAACCATTGAGGTTGAGCAAAAACCTCTTCAAGACTTATTGAGATCCAAGAGTAACTTCACGACTGCACAAACTTTCTCACAAATCATTTTAACTAATTTTGAAGACACTCACGCGGGTAGAGTACCTCAAAGTGTTAAATGATGCCTAATATAGACAGCTACATACGATGGTAGCAAATAATTTAGGAGTCAAAGGTGTTTTTACTGTTTGGCTATATTTGGGCTGTGCACATATCTCCCCTCAAGGAGGGTCGTACGTTCTATGTGAATTTCCAATATGGTCTGTTGTACTTTTAAACTATATAAGATCAATCAGGTTTTCAGTTTTAACATTGCTTTTCATTCAAAAACTTTTTTCACAGTTTTTAGTCGCTTGCGAGTCTAGTCACGGGCTACTCTATATCTCACTATGTCGGTCGGTGGGTCGGTTCCCGTTTTGCTTTTTGTTTTTTTGGTAATAACATTGTGTTAAAGATTAAAAAGACTGTTACAGAAATATTTTAAATGATAAAAATTCCTCATAAAAAGGGAAGGATGAAACAAAGTCTGCTGACCAAAAGTCACGTGCTCTCACATATCTGATTTATGACCTTACGACCTTCATAACTTTTAATAATTACCGGAGTAACCTTTGGAGGACATTGGCAATTATATCATTCGAAAGAGAATGTAAAACAACATAAGGGTTTCAAATTTCGTTAGAATCGGCCGAGTAGTTATGATGTTATTGCCAAATAATTCCCCGGCTAACCTTTGCAGGACTTTGGCAGTCATATCATTCGAAAGAAAATGTAAAAATAACATAAAGTTTTCAAATTTCGTTAGAATTGGCCCAAAGGTTTTAATGTTGCTGACAAAAACTCCCCAGCTAACCTTGGGAGGACATTGGCAATTATATTCTTCGAAAGATAATGCAAAACAACATAAGGGTTTAAAATTTCATTAAAATCGGAGTAGAAATGGTTATTTACATGAGAAAAGTCAAATATTTAACCGAAAAGACCAATCAAGAACAATTAAAATAGTACTTGGCCTTCTCAAACTTTTGGGCGTAATTTTTTGCCATTCTCTTTCCTGTTATCGCAGTTTTTGTCCTCCAAAACCTTTTTTGTGTACTATTCATCATGCTCTCTCCGTTTGTGGTAGTAATCTTTTGGGGCTATTTTTCGTCATCTTTTATCCTTTTGCTAAAGTCTTCGCCTTTCTAGTTACTTCTACATTATGTTTTCTATGCTTAGTCGTAATGACGTAAATTTTGCCATTTTTCATCCTTTAGGTACAGTCTTTGTCACCTTTAATTCATTGAACGTAGTTCATCCCTAATGCCGTTGACATAACTATTTCCTTTTTCAACCCTTTTCACAGCAGTTGCCTGTCTAATCCATTGATCTAGTTCTTAGTTCTTTTGGCGCAATATTTTTCATGCTTAGTCCATTTGTCACAGCTTTTGCCATCATCAATCCTGTCTCAATAGTATCTCATACCTCTCGTCTGTTCTTTCCTTCATTTGTTCCGCGCTCAATGACATCCTAAGATGTCATTGAGCGCGGATATTTTAACAGAACGAATGTTTTCACAACTCAAATTAGAATAAGATCTCCAGTTGAAAATAATTAAGTATCAAAACATAAAAAACGTCAAATTATTACCAAAACGATGTAAATTTACATTATTTTAAGCATACTGTAAAACTCAGAGTTTTGATCAACAACGATGCAGCGCGCACACAAATAATATAAAATGTCATAAGGAAAAATTAATCTCAATACTAAACTAGTTAATTCATAACATGTGATTATTAAAACTTAAAACATAAGAAAACAGGAATTAATATTATATACACATCTTCATAAATAGTAACAAAGACGAGGAAATTGGAATTCTTGCCAATTTCCAATAATATAATATATGTAGAGAAAAACTTCAGGCAGATACATTTTTTATAGATTAATTAATCAAAAATCGTGTTTCTTTCAACTGACGTGATTAATTAAGCGAAAGTTGGGAGAAAATTCAAGTTCACAAATTTAAGTGATTTACTATAAAAGACCCAACACTAAATTAGAAAATCTCAACTTTTACATTATGTCTCTTTCTCTCTCTAGCTATATGTCTCTCTATTTCTCTTTCTACCCATCTGCCGGTCTAATATCTATCAGTTTCCCCCTCTATTTCTCTATATATCTATTTCAAAGAAATAGTATTCTTCCACGCTGGATTTTAATCATTCTAATTATCTATTGATGGACAAGGCCGGGGTAACTTTAAAATGATTCATAAATTTATGAATTCATTGAACACCTATGCAAGTTTGGTACCATAGAGTAAGTAGGGTGCGATAACAACTTAATTCAAGAGTAAGTAGGGTGCCATTTCCTTATAGCGATATGAATTTGGTTCAAGAGTAAGTAGGTGCCATTTCCTAGTAGCGATAAGAACTTAGTTCAAGAGTAAGTAGGTGCCATTTCCTGATAGTGATAAGAACTTAGTTCAAGAGTAAGTAGGGTGCCATTTCATGATAGCGATAAGAATTTGGTTCAAGAGTAAGTAGATGCCATTTCCTGATAACGATAAGAACTTAGTTCAAGAGTAAGTAGGGCACCATTTCCTGATAGCGATAATAACTTAGTTCAAGAATAAGTAGGGTGCCATTTCTTGATAGCGATAAGAACTTAGTTCAAGAGTAAGTAGGGTGCCATCTTCTGATAGCGATAAGAACTTAATTCAAGAGTAAGTAGGGTGCCATTTCCTGATAGCGATAAGAACTTAGTTCAAAAGTAAGTAGGGTGCCATTTCCTGATAGCGATAACAACTTAGTTCACACGATAAAGAATCTCAACAGGAATTTCGAGGCTTAAATTTATTTTTCACGCTATTCTTAGATTCTCGGTGCAAACTCGATATAAAATGAAGTATGCAAAATTTCGTTTTTCATTTACTTAATTTTTTTAAATGCTAAAAGAAATTGATATAAGCAAAAGTTTCAGTTTGTTTTCTCTAATGCTTTAGTTGATTATTTATTTACACATTATAAAAATAAGTAAAAATAGATGGATATTAATAAAACAAATATGAACAAACAAAAGAAAAAATATTTAAACAAAACTTTGAAATAAATGCCATAACTTCTACTCTTCCCATTTCGACATCCCAAAGTTTTCCCAAGTTCGTAGTTTTGAGTTTCTATACCCTTTTATACGAACACGTTGATGGGTTCTTGCAAATATGTTACACCAAGAACCATATAGAATTAAGAAAGCTCGAAGGAAGGGTCTTTGGGGTCCTTGATCCATTTCAGTTCTCTTCTTCCTCTTTCTTTTATTTTCCACTTTTCCTTTTAGCAGTTTCTATATTTTGCTCTTCTACGTATGTGCACACACATAAACCTACACGCAAGTCCCATGTGCACAATGCAGCTGGTAAAGCGGATTCTCGGTGTTCAATGGAATGCAGCATAACGCGCCCAAACACACGCGCGGAGCATCCTGGAGAAATGATAAAAGAATACATACATTCCTCATACATCCACACATACGAGTATATGCAGTAAAAGACAAAGAGAGGGATATGCATTAGTATGTAAATAAGGTAAGTTGAAGTTAAAGACCTACTTAGCGGGATACTGGTGAATACAGGAGAGGCCGACAAATAGAGATTCATGAATAGACAAATATGCAGACACAAAACGAGGCTTAGTGTTTTTCGCTCTTCGTTTTTTCATAACTCTTTTTCGTCCTTTGATCATTCTCTGAACCCCCTCCCCATCCCAGTGTGGATGATGTCAGTGGCACGTCCAAGTCGGTGACTTAATGTAAACCCCCTAGTATAATAGATGGATAAGTTGGATAATAAACCCTTCTCTTAAATAACACTATAACTCAATTTTCTACCCTTTTGCTGTCTCATTATTATTTCCTAATTGCGTATGTTTTTTTTTAAAGTATAGAAAATTGCTTTTAATTATTTTAAAATTTACCTATTTCCAATGGGAAAACGGAGGAATTTTCACATTTTCATTCACATGTCAGAAAAACAACTTATGAATCCATTTCAACATGCGATTGTAATGTAAATCTCTTTCGCATACCATCGCCGAAATTTAGTCTCTCATCACGTTTTTGCTATATGCTCCTTGGTCACTAGTGCCATTCAAAGTACATTATATCCTGATAGAAGCGCTCGCCATCATCTTCTGAGTACGTTTCTATGTTCTCCTTGAATTTATCAAGATGAGCGCCAAAGATATGGGTTTTCAGAGACTTCCTGCAGCCCATTTTATCGTAGTTCTTCACCAGTTAAAACTAGCTTCACATAGTTTCCGTCCTTGTCATTGCTCACGAAGACCCTAACTACTGCGAGAAAGCTGTTCCAACTTACTCTCTCCTTCCTGTTAGGTTCCTTGGGGAATTCCGTGCACTTCAGGATTTTTCTTAGATGGGGCCCCACAAAGACACCGGCTTAGACCTTTTGCTTAAGACAAATATGTAAGAGATTCTCGTGAAATATTTCATTATATATTTTTCCTAACCTTAGATTTTTAAAAAATATTGAAAGAGGTATTGAATTGTAAAATATGTTATTTTTTATAGTATTTAATTCCACTATTTAAGCAAACAAAAATTGTCCATTTTACCTTCTAAAGATCTTTTACAGAGCTGCAGACTCCTTTTCAAGAACTGTCACAAATTGTTTCATAAAACATAATTTTATGTGAATTAGTGGGAACAACACTTTCTTTTGTGTCACCTTTGGCTCACACTTGAGATCGTTCCTATTCAAAAAGAACTCAATCAGTTGTGGCAATTTGCCGCGCATGCTGCAGTGCCCCACAGTATCATCGCTGTTTCAAGCGCAAAGATAGGAAGGCGAAACTAGGTAGAGCTGCCTTGTATATAGACCTGTCGAAAATGGCACTTTTAGGAAGTCTACGATACTTCCCAGCCATACTTATTAGGGTGAGTCAAAAAATCAAAAGTGTTCGGACTATAACACGGAACCCAGCAGTCGATGCGTATTAATGAGGAAACACAACAAGCAAAGTCTAAATCTTGTAGCATGACATCTTCATGTCGCGCAGACGCTTTGAAGTTTGTCCCTATTACATCACTCCATGCAAAGAAGGGATAACCCTGCCTTGTACAGTTTTGCAGTGGAAGAACTGGTTTCAGTATTGCTTTATGTTATGAAGATATATCTGTCTTATTCTCCTGTTTATTGAATTGTGTTTTTCTTTTTTACAGATGTCTTCCACGAGGTCTGCTAACAAGTTATGGCTTCTAGGAATCCCGACAACTCAAAAGCTGCCATCGGGTGTTCTTCCGAAATGTGAGAAAGTCCTGTGTGTTTTGCAGTACCACGCAAAGCTAAAATCTCAGTTTGGCAGATGGCACTCAAAATTCAACATCAGTACTCCAAGGCGAACATTCCGACCATTGATCCGTGCGATATCCTCAAGAAAGTAAGGCATCTGCACGAAGAGTACAACGGATTGAAGAAATCAAAATCCCGGACACCAGGGCAAGCTGAGGAAAACCGAGCTAATTTCGTTGCTTCCCTGAAAAATTTGTTCGATGTAGCACATCGCGACGCCATGTACTTGATCAAGATCAAGGAGGAGCGCGAGTTCCTTCAAGCTAGAGGGAGCCGCGCAGACAGGGGAATCTGAGCGGTGTGGATCCGGCTGGGGTGGGAAAAGAGAAATGGATACAGCAGCTTCATGGCTCTCTTTGTCCCTCCTGCAAAAGAGCAAAATATTTTTTTATTGTTAAAAATAAATTTATTTCACCCATGGCTAATGTGTAAGAGATTCTTGCCAAATATTTCATATCTGATATATTTTTCCATAACCTTAGATTTTAAAAATCTATTAAAAGAAGTATTGAATTGTTTTTTTAGGGTTTTTTTCATAATATAAAATTCCACTATTCCTGCAAACAAAAATTGCTCACTCTAAAGATCTTTTAGAGTGGTCGCAGGTGAAATGAGGTGCCTATAGTTTGTCATGATTCCCTACAGTTATGCTGAGATAGTTTGCAGGCCACACATTTACACAAATGCTGCTACAGAGTACTCTCTCGTTCTTGTCTTGATAAATGGGCAACCTACCTAGAAAAATCCGTCTGTCGGATGCTTTCAACCTCTCACTGCCATCTCCCTGGAACTCTGGAAAGAAAGAATGTCCAAGATACCTGGTAAGAACAAGAGGCATAAAATCCTTGTATGGAAGAGCGACTATTCGAGTGATAATCGAGATAAAAACGAGTGTCCAAGAACCATGGTGAGATGTGTGGGAAGACCAAAGGCCCTAAAACTATGGGAAGAAATGAGATATGAACGAAAACCGTAGAACCCTTGTAAAAACTAGCCCCCTTAAACCCTGGGAAGAGATTTGCTAAGACAGCGCGCTTGAACCCTGATTTCAAGTTTGGCAAAAAACAAGCGCCGTAGAACCCTGGTGAAGACCTTGGTAACAATGAACTTTCACGAAGAATGGTGGTAAACCAATGTAAAAGTAAGCACCCTCCATCCCGGGTGAGAACTCTGGTAAGAACGAAAGGCCCAGAACCCTGGTGAAACCCCTTATAAGAGCAACCTGAAACCCTGGTTGAAGCGAGCACTCAGGAGCACCAGTATGAACGCGTACCCTAGAATCGTAGTAACAATGAGTGCACAAAGATCCTGGCGGGGACTCTGGTAAGAACGAGTGCCTAAGAATCACTTTTATACCTTCATTCTTTCTCCAAGACTCCTCATATCGTAGAAGAAAGCGTATAAAGCTTCTATGAGTAAGTTCGTATAATGTGTAAAGGCACTAACTTATGCGAATTGACGCACCCCATTGGGAAAATTACGAATAGGGGATAATTACGGCAAATTATATCAATTACTCCTCCGCTCCTGGCATTTAGCTGATTAGTTCATCGCCTTAGAAGTTAGGCTACTATTGTGCCCGACTGATTTTTGTTTAATTCTTGAGAGCCAGATTCATTCACGAGCTTTAAGCGCCTTCTCCTTCCTTTATACACCAAGTAGAAGCCTCTTTTTTCCATTCAGTTTATGTATGCACCATTAAATAAAACTAACGATACTGGTTGAACTCGCCGACATGGTCGGACAAACCGGGAGAGATGATCTTGTTAATTAATGTAGCCTCGTAGAAAGAGTCTGATTTTTTGCGAAAACTGAGTCTCACGTTGACAATAGAGCGTAGTTGTTACTGTATTTGAACTCTTGGAGAAACGGGAGAATACCCGATTTCTGATCTGAATATTGCTGCAAGTGGAACATCTGAGATTGCCATATTGCAGTTCATTGCACAAATGATAAAAGCATATCTTTCATTTTTTAGCCTCGTGAGAAGGCTCAAATTTGCAACTGCAAGTTCTTTCGTTCCTTAAAGTGTTTACGCGAAGTTTTTACAGAAAATTACATATTTTGCTATTCTAGAACTGTGTGGAAAACAAACGTACTTGAACCACATTTGGAACGTTGAATAGCACCAGCCGATCAAAGCCCTCGTGAGAATTCTAGTAAGAGCGAACGTCTCAGATTGCTATTGAAATCCCTGGCATGAGCGAGCTACCTAGAACCCCTTGTAAGAATGACCACCTTACAATCAATGTAAAAATGAATTTCCCTAACTCTGATGGGAGCCTTATTAAGCACAATACCATAGGAACCTTGGTCTACTAATCCGAGTAAGCGAAGGGCCCTGGAACGCTGATGAGAACTCTCGTAAAAACTAACACAATGGAACAATTAAGACTTAAGGTTCGTAAAGAAGAAACGAAACCTTTCTGAATTCAAATTTAAATTCTCCCCGAATGCTCAAGAAACACAAGCTTTGACATCGAAATCGTGTAAGTTGAAGAAAAAGGAGATCCTATCACCGTTGGGAAATCAAGGCCGCTATAAAACGCATGAAACACGAAAAAGCCGCAGTGGACATAATACCAAAGGAGATACAGAAGAACATCGGAAACGAGGATACCTTATTCATTAAGGATATATTTAATAAATACTTAGATGAATAAAACACCTCAATATAAAAATAAATCTTTAATATGTCCAATTTATAAAAAAGGAGTAAGAATGACTGCAGAAACTACAAAGTAATTGCAATCATGACACATATATCCAAAATTTATGAAAAAATAATGAAAAATAAATTGCGAGGCAAAATTGAAGATAAATTGGATGAGAGGCAACATGGCTTCTTACGAAAACTTTACACTGCCGTAGGTAAAAAATATAATAAACAAATCCAACGCAACACTCGCTCTACTGAATCCACTGCTAAAGAACCGACATGTATGATCAAAAGTACCATCTAGGGGCCTACCATTAGTGTATGGACATGAAGCGTAGTCACTAACTACAGGTACCAAATGAACGTCCTGAGAATAATCAAAACCGTTACTCGGCGGCACAGAATAAGAAACGATGAAGTTCGACAAGAATTTCAAGTTAAAAACATCCTAAAATAAAAAGAAAAGACAACTGTAATGGTTTGTTCATATGAAGAGAATGAGTGAAAATAGAGATGCCATAAAATATCTGGAATAGAGACCGATATTGAAAAAAGACCATGCTAGGGAGGCTCAAGGATGGTCAAGTATACTAATATGTCGACTAAAATGTATACACTATTACAAGACTATGAAGAGAAAGGTGATAAATTTATTATTTATTTATTAACATCAACCACATCCCTGCAAGTTGGGTTGCGCGCGCATTAGCCCCTTCGAAATGGGATCGACTGGGCAGAGGTTTTATCACAGCCCTTGCATAGTCAATCCTGTTAGTTCCTGATAAATTGAAGTAACTTTGTACTTTACTCAAACTTGTTCGTGGTTTATAGTGTACCTCATTATTTACATGTTTCAAGCTTTCTCTCCAAAAATGTAAACTAGCTAAATATATTTGTCTAATAGAAGATGGTATGAAAAAGCCTACCTTACATATATTAAAAGGCTAATAACCTTTTACTGCGCATCAGTTAAAAGAAATGTACCAAAATGTTCATATGCCAATCAGATTGTTGTGGAAGCCTTTGGCAATTATTGCTTTCGAATTTATTTTTTAATAATTATCAATTATAAAATATTATATTTTAGTTTTGTTTTTAATTTAAACTTTGAACTTTTCATATTTTTTCCCCTGCAAATTTCTTGTACTTGAAAAAGTTAAATATTTTTTTAGGGTTCTACCCTTCAAGAAAATAATAAAACCTTGCGAAATTTGGCATTTATTTTAATAGAAAAAATATATTCAGAAATGATAATAATAGCATAAGAATAGAGAATTAATCTGATCTAATCTTAGATGGTTTATGCCCTCAATTATAGTCAAAGCTCCCTCTAGAAGCCCCTTGGTACCGTGATACCTGACTTCAAGGAGCTACTCGACTGGTGCCAAGCATTCGTTACCCCTCGTTGACAGGCTAAAATAACAAAGACCACATAAAGAGGCACGAGAACATAAAGTACAGGAATAAGAACATGAAGAAGAACATGGCGATCACAAGGGTGGGAACAAAAAAGAAATAAGCCCCACTCTCCCTCTCAGAGTATAAAAGTAAAAGACTATAAAAATGATGCAAAACGAAAACATGAAGATAATTTTAACAAATAATGAAAATATACAAATTCAAAGAACATGAAAAACTCTTGAGCTTAAAAAAAAGAACACATAAATAAATTAAAATAAGGTAAACAAGGAAAAGAAGAACATATGTAAGCAGAAACAGAAAATGAAAAACGACAGGAACAAGAACAAAAATAAGAATACAAACAAATACAGATATTAGAAAACGAAGGCATGAATGCAGGTAAACAGATACTGAAAATGAATAAAGGACAAAGACAAAGTATAAACAAAACAAGTATGAGAAGAATTACAAAGATAAGAGAGCAATCCGTTCTCCTCCTTCCTGACGTGCGACTGGTGGGTGAAGATAAGGGGCCTCCAACAGGTGTTTGCCATTAATTTTCCTTCAAATCGGAGTGGCAAGTGTCGCCTGCCTCATCACCGTTTGTCCCTAGATATTAACGACTCCCATCACAGGAGGGTAGGTCCCTTTAATATGTTCAGGGTTATTAAGGGCCTCAAAATATCGCACCTTGATTCGTTGGCGGTTTATACTCGCAAAAAGCAGTGACATGCCCTTCAGTATGACAAGTAGGGCCAGGTGCTTCCCAAATCATCCCCCCCCCCCCGTCCTCTTAAGTTTACTTCATGAGGCTGGATCATGTTAATGCATGTTAGGCCTTGTGGATTACCACAACAACTAATTCCAAAGTTGAGTAGCATTGAAGTTGCATCCGAATGGGGGATGAATGAATGGCGAGATCAGAGAGAACAAACGAAATGCTAAAAAAGGTGACAAGGAAATAAAAGAGAACAAAAATCCCAAATACATGGCACGAATCAATGATGACAAGGACTCGAGAATGACAACACCTTAAAAATAAAAATGATGATAGGATACGTGAAGGAATTAGAATAACCGACTTAAAAAGATAACCGGGTAACAAACAGAAATATTGATAGTGACAAAGACTTGAATGGGTATTGAAAAGTTTAGACGATGAAAAAGATTTAAAAAGATTTTCAGGTACAAATTAACGCGACTTCGAATATCAATACAAGGGTAAATATGAACTTGAAAGAAAAACTCGAAAAAATGAAAGTTTAAAAGTACGAACTTAAATCCTTCTCCCTAAACCTTCAACCTATTCAATTTCCTTTCCAACATTTCCTTCTACTTCTACACTACCGCTCACTCCTTCCTACACTAGATCATATCCCCTGCCCGTTCCCCTACTCCCCTCCTACATCCCTACGCGGGGTTGTTTAATTTCAACATCTCGGCCATAACAAGCATGAACTTCACTTCTGAGAAACATTTGTTATGCAACGACCCGCGCGATACGCATGCTGGTTGGCGGCCAGGCGTGTGCGTCCACATACTCACACCGGAACGCTGATGATTGTATGTGTACACGGATATCCACGCGGAGATGCATACTAATCTCAAGGGCCACAAGTTAAGCAGACAGACAAACAGATAGATAGACAGATTTCATACATGGATGTCTACACTCGAGAATGATTATATCCTTTATGGTCACAAAACTGGTTGTACGTTTTTAGGGGGTAGGTGTATGGACGTGCGTTGGTTGTGTGTGGATGTGCCATAGCTGTTCCTCCGCCTACACTTAGCCGGATTCCCAGAACGGAAAGATCCCCCTTATATCATGGGAGGCGTCTACATCGTACTTTTGAGTTCTTGATCCTTTGTGCACCGCGCACTTGTTCGTAAACCGTTTGAAATGCGGGAAAGTGCGTTCCTTCCACAACATCTAGACATCTTCTGTCGTTAACTTGTGTTGTTGCAGTCCTTTTCATTTTGGGCGTTCTTTCCTACCTCATCTAATCCTCCATCCGTTTCTAGTTCTTATCATCCTCACCTTTACCCAAGCCCTTGTCATTCTAGATCACCAACAGATCCTTTTTATTCTCAATCCCTTTAAAGATCTTGTCATTTAAGACCTTTTCATTCTAGATCACCTGCAAATCCTTATTTTATCGATCCCTTTTAAGATCTTGTCACCATCGACTCTCATTGTCATCCTAGAAAATTCTCCGCTCATTTTATCCTTAGTACTTTTCAAGCCTTATCATCCTCGATCCTTTTATGTAGATTCCTCATTCCTTTCCATAGTCGTGTCATCCTCGAGCCGATTTAAGTTCTTACTATCTATGCTTCGTTTCAAGGCAGAGGTATCTTCTATATTTTTCAAGACTTTTTTATCTTCAGTTCTAACAAGGCTTTGTTATACTTTTCTTTTTAAGGCCTGTTATTTTTCGATCCTCATCTGCCTCTGCCATGCCCAATCATTTTTAAGTCCTTGTCTTCCTCGTCATGCCCAATCATTTTTGAAGTCCTTGTTGGTCTTGACATTTACACAAGCTTAGTCGCCCTTGATGCTTTCAAGTCTTTGTTATCTTCAATCGCTTACAAAAACTTGTTCACTTTCCCTGTCCATTTCAATTCTGAAATCACACATTTAGGTGTCAGATGTAGTGTGGAAACCATGCTGTAGTTCACATCTCGAGGCTTGCGTGCCCTCTAAGCCCTAATGCCCGTAAATGCTTTCCCTCATAACTTCAATCCCTGTAAGAAGATGTGAGGCGATATATCTTCCACTTATTTTCACCTTCTTTACAGATCTCAGCTTATAAACTGTCTGCGGGAAAGGCCCTTGTCGGTTATCAATTTTAACTTTGAGGAGAAGAACTCTGTTCCTACTATCGCTTCTTGTCCTTGATCCTCGTTCGATCTGTCAAAAGGGACACATGGTGTCCTTATTCTAAATCCGCGTCTATTTTTGAATGTGTCGCGAAGGGGTTTATGAAAAATCGTCGAACACGAGGCATTTTTTTCAAGGTGCGCGAATTATACGGTGTGCCAAGAATTCTCAATGCCACCCAACGATATCGGCGATTCGTACCACCATTCTCATTCCTGATTCATCTCGCTTCTCAACAGTCCACCTCATGGACAAGCATTATCAGTGGTGTGACGAGGCTATACCACCTATTGATAGATAGGTAGGCATATATATATATATATATATATATATATATATATATATATATATATATATATATATATATATATAACTAGATAAGAGAGATAATATTTTACCAATTTAAATTCTTATCTTTCACGGCGTCCCTTTTAAATTCCTTACCCTCTTCCGTCTTCTAAAGTCCATGTTATCTTTTATCTCTTTTTCAATTTATTTTGTTTTCTATTATTTACTATCTATTATTTTCTATATTCTTCCATACAACGTGGCCAACTATAGAATTGAAGAAAGGGAAAATTCGAAGGCGAGTTGTTGGAGAGACAAAAGGGGTGAAACAAAGGAAATTGTTAGATATTACAAAAGAAGCAATCAATATATTTAAAAAAAGAAAAATCATAGAAATAAAGACAAGCAGAAATACTTATAACGACCGAATGACAAGTGTAGGGACAACTAAACCTACAAATAGAGAGAAAAAGAGAATCCCGGTGAGAATGACATTGCTACAGAGAAAAGGGGACAACAAAGACAAACCGAGTGACCACGCAAACAAGGATAAAGTAATGCAGTTTCGGACACTATTAACAAGTAACTAAACAAGCAAAAACTCTACAAGATACTTTCCTGCAAATTAAAAAGTACTCAAGAGCACTCAAGGACACATTGTTGAAACCTCGTGTGAGGTTTAGGAAAGGTAAGTTAACTTAATATAGTAGACTTATTTTCAAACTCATTAAATTTGATTTAAAATATTTTTCTCTGAAATAAAATAAATCGTTTTTCTTAAACAAAGTCCTCTTTTCCTCGATTTTTTTACTTACTTAAACTTGTATCGGCAGTATTATATTGTTTAGGGGCAACATATAGCATCGTAACGTGTGTAATAGCGTATTCAACATCCATACCCTTTCTTCGTATCTTACACACACAAACACACATATCTTGCGTAGGAGACACCAGGTGACAGGTATGTCCCAATGCGTTTCATCAGTAGTAAATTCCTTGAAGACCTCTGATTCCCCGATACTTTTGTTCATTGTGAACCACGGAACATTTGACCGAGGTGACCAAGACCCTAGCCACGACAACGGGAAGGTAAGCTCGGAAGCAAAAGGTGTTAACAATCCACGGGTTAAAGAAACTGGTTGCGAAGTTCGGAGAAATCTGTCTAATTATGAGGTCCTATACTTGACGTCCTGCTCATCCTGATCTTCAGAATGACAAGTTGTTTTTTTTAGATAGTAGCAGAGATAGAGGTATCAATGGTTAGGGCTCACCCCCCTCCCCCACACACACCTTTCAATAGTGGACAGGAACGTGACCTCACTCGACCCCTACTCTGTCTCTCCTTATTTCTTTCACCAAGCCCAAGTGAGCCCAGTGTAAGAGGGTCAGAATCGGGAGTCGAAGATGGAGGAAAGAAGTAGAGGATTGTTGAAAGAGGATGAAATGAGGAAAAATATTAGAGGTCAAAAGTTGATCTCAGTTGACCTCCTTTTTTTAGATGATAGAAGAATAGAATGGAATAGTGCCATCGTTTGGACCTACTGATTAACATGGAATCCGAACCACGGCTACCTCTTTCAATAATTATTGTATTTCTTTTATAGTTCTTCTGAATTATTCGTAGAATTTCCTTGAACGTTGACGGGTGGAAATATTTAATCTTTTTAAACTTATTCTCTTCCTTGCATTCATCTGTACATTGTAGCATTCATGATGTTGTCTGCATTTTTATATGAAGATATTTTCTTCACTATGTATTTTTGTTTGTTTTTATAGTTTTTTTGGTGTTCGTTATGTCTGCAGGCAAGGACTTTGTTTCTTTAGTGGGATTTATATGATACTTTCGTTGCTTACACTTAACAACTATTGTTTTCTTTATAGCTATTGACTATGTTTGCACGGCTTTTAGCATAGGTTATTTATCATCACCACACTTTTGTGGTATTGATCGATAACAGTAATCTTGAGTTTAGTTTATTTGATTTGCGTCTTATCCGTTGTTTGCGAATATCCAGTATATTAGGCTTTTTGTTTTAGGGTCATTCCTTGGTTTTGCTCCTTTCGAGCTATATCTTGATTGGTCTTTTCGGTTAAATATTTGACTTTTCTCATGTAAATAACCATTCTTACTCTATTATCAGCTAAATTGTTCTGCTAGTAAATTGAGACTTGAAAGCGACATGAGATTTAATGGTGGTGTTTTCTGAAAATATTGAGGGAATGGAATCAATCTTCGTCCAGATATTTTCCGCTTTATTTTGATCGTTATATGTGGTTCAATTTCTGCTTCGTCATGTAGAGTTTGTTGTATTCTCTGTTCTCTCTCCCTCTATTCGTCAAAATGTAAAGATGTATTTTTGATCTCTGAAGTTTAGGTATCTTCATTTTTGATGTACTGTTTTGCAGAAGAGAGGGTAGATGAGCCGCACCTTTCCTAGTGTCAAATAAACCTTCCGCATATTCTTCATTCTTAACCCTCCCAAGCTATTTAAGAGGCATATCACTGGAGTTGCTCGGCTTATCATTTCGGCTATTTGCTTTTTGTAGCCAGGCGATGTTATCTTAGACCTAGTACTTTGCCTTCAGGAATTGATCATCTCGTATAAATTTGGTACCTTTTTTCTTGATATCGGGACTATCGTAAACTTCCATTTGTTCTTTCTTATTTGCCGACTTCAATGGCGTCATCCCTACCTGAAATCCTTCGTTTGTGCACTCTCTGACGACTATTTGAGTTATGCCGTCAGCCATTGGAATATTCATGCAATCATGCATTCTTCTTGGTGGCGGTAGGTTAAAATGCCCTTCAGAGTGGCGATGAACTGCTCAATCTGAATTCATCGCTGATTGTGGCATTTCTACAGGGTCGGTATCGAAAAAAACTAAGTTATCTATCGCAATAACTTTCCTGTTAATTTAATTAATATTAGAATAATGGAAGCAAACTTTCTACGGAGGTTACCCACGGAGGTTAGATGGGAAATATAAGGTAAAATTGAATAGACTAAATAATAAGAATAGATACCTATTTATTGAAAACAAATGGCAATTAAATATGTGAAGAATATAATCTACAAGTTTATTTAATTAAAACACGGGAAATATAATTTGGTTGAGGATATGATACACTAGAAAGTTGTAAAGAAATAATATTTAATTTAAAAATGCGTAGTAAATATAACAATAAAAAGCGAGAATTGTGAAATAATTAATTAATAATGTAAATAATAAATAGCAAAATCATAAGTTGAAAATTATATACAATATGGCATTGTTGGGAAATTAAAATGGATATTGTGTGAGTGAAGGAAGGAAACTAATAAAATAGCAATAATTGAAGTAATTAGGGGATTTGAATAGTAAGATCACCTAAATGGTAAATACAAATGTAGGGAGCTGTAATTAGAAAAAATATAAATTAACACGTTTTTCGAAACTAGAATACACTTTTACAAATTTACTAGAGATTTTTAAACCAAACCTGTTCAAGCAGAGTCACGTATCACAAGACTTTGCTTAAACACAATTTGAGTAAAGCGCGAAAATTAAGACCATGGAAACGATGTGCTCTGATTGGTCGGTGCTATCACGTGACGTGACGTCACATCTGGTGTTCGATTTTGTAAATGATATAATTAGATATTTTTAAACTAGTTTATAAATTACACAATTAAACGATAGAATGACATTGCTATAAATATAGAAATATACACTAGATGCATATGTAAATGAATTTAATGGAAGCGAAATTAAACTATCTCCGTAGGGAAAATGTGATTGATATTAAAATATAACTTGGAGCAAATAAACAAAATGTCTCTATGCGTGTTCAGTATATAATCTTTGTATGTATATACATATATACGAGGAGGTATAAGTACTTATTGTAACTTATCATTAAGATTTAAAATGTAATATGTTTTTACTGTATATTGGATTAATATGGAATAAATAAATAAATAAATAAAATAATGAAATTCTGCCACGGATTGTGCTTTGTGTATAGGATAATGGAAGTGAAAAAAACTATCAGCTGCGCCACTTTTCGACTTATGTTAAAGAAGCCGAAATTAGTGTTCCGGCATTCTAGCGTTGCTCCGAAAAAAAATCTCCCAATGTCTTCCTCCTCTTTCTACTGGTAATATATGTAGCTAAGATTCACGGTCCATAGTTGTTATGGTAGTCTGCATCTCACACGTGCTCCGTGAGCAGGTTGCTGAACCGTTCGGTGCGAAAATCTTGTCTGGGCTCGTTTAATCTGGTTTCGATATTCCTTTGCGTCTTAAAGGAAGTAAGCTACAGAACACTCACTTCTGGGTACCTTGTAGACCACTGTGTTCTGGTTCTTCTCATTAGGTTGTATGAAACTGCAGATGTCACCGACTTTGATGACTGAATGATGTACGAAGGGTCTAAGTAAGGTAAATACTTGGCTCACACATATATTGGTTCAAGTATGTAGACGACATGATCATGATCGCTTCCAGACGCCTAGGAAAATCAATGAGAGGTACAAAACAATCTAACGGTAAAAGGAGACGACGTAACGGCCCCTCTTCTTATATGTCAAGCTGCCTAAGATCGACGAAGATTGAGATTCTCCGTCTATAGTTTGCCAACTGACAAAGATGACTGTGTCCACTATTTGTCGCACCATGACCATTTGAGCACAAGTCTCCTGCCCCAGGAGAAGTAAGACGGAGCATAAAATTAATGTCATTGTCCATCAGCTCTTTGCTGATGAAGTTGGTAGAAATATGGCTTCGCTCACCAAAGACCCACGTCAAGAGTAACCAAAGTCGGTGGCATCTGCCGCTGCAATCCACCTAAGGAGAAGAAGAAGAGCTTCGTTATATAAAATGTAGCAAGAGGAGAGTGTCCACTGGCTCAATTTGGCAAAACTTAGAGTGGCATGGAAGTCAACATAAAGGAGCCTAGACAGGATGTTCTCTAGATAAGCGACAAATAAGGTTGCACAGGCAACCAGCAGAAGGAGATAAGGGTAATGTTAATGGCCTTCATAGCAAAATCAGAATGAACAAGACCAATTCTGACTTCTTCAACATAATTAAAACCATAGAGAAACAGTTAGTTTTCCGCCTCTTCTCCTTCCCCTTGCCACATTTATCCTGAACAAACGTTCACCATTCTGAATATTAACAACATGAAATGGGCCAATATGCACGAGCTCATACTGGGAAGTTACTGTCCATTCTAAGAGATATTTAAATCTAGCGACTTGTTTAGTTATTGTCATTCTGAAGAAGCTCGAGACGAGTGAAGCTACAAAAAGGACCTCATATGAGATTGGGTTTTCCTCCTATCGCCCCATTATAATCTGTTGTCAAAGACATTCAGCCCTATCTTTAACACTCTCAAATCACAAGAAGCTCCACGCACTTGAATGAGAACTTAATCAACCAGAATGGGGCATAATTAGATTCAGCTAAGTAGGAAGAAATGGAGAAAGAACACAAAAGCGAAAACGGTCACATCATGACTTATAAAGCTAGAAATGGCGCACATAGTGATGAAAAGTTTCTTTATAACACAAATTCATATTACCATCCACAACAAAAATTATAGGAATACTGATAAATTAATTATACTAGTAATTAAAATAGCAAATCGGTATTTCTTACAAGTAACCCAAGCCTTCTCAACTATAACATGTCACACATATTAAGAAATTGAGGACTTCGATGCAGCACTTAGAAATTCTAACATACAAGGAAACTATCAATTCAAGATGAATAAAGGGCACTTCAATCTAAAGTTTGAATGAGGCAGGTACGATTAGTAGAATTTTCAGTAGGTATCATTTACAGAATGAACTACTTCCAGAGTCACATCAGAAAAAGGAAATGGATGATACCAAATTGAACACTAAATGAAATCAATTGCATACTCATCAAAAAAAATAAAAATCATTATAACATATCAGTTGTTTTCCTTCAATAATATATGTATATACAGATGGCGAACAAAGAGTACTCAGGAGTTAGATCAAAATCGATCTAAAACAAGATAGACCAAAGTCATGACAAAGAAAACAAACCCATTGAAAATTGACACACAAAGTAAAATAATTACCTTCAAAATTACACTAGCAAACTACATAGTTCAATGAGCTACATGATCAAGTGGCAGAATCCTGAAACAGTAATATAAGAGTAACTGCTTTAAAATCTGCAACTTTGCTACGTAAAAAAAGACAAAGGCTATCTAACACAAAAATAAGTGAGACTAGGACCAAACTTTTAGACAAAAAGCGAAAAATGCATCGAGAAGACAGAAATTACACCAGGGGTAAAAATTTGAATATTGCTGGCCGAGACTCGAACCCAGGGCTGGTGATTCGCGGTTAGATACTCTAACGTTAATCCACCAAGAAAAGCGAGGTAAATTAACTCAAAGCATTAACCCTATCAAACCCACACTAAGGGATTTTCATACCAATCTTGTTATCCGCTAACAATTTAGACACATACAAAGAAAGAGCAATACAAGTTCGGCGAATGGTAACAACCGCCACAGGGCTTTCGTCATATTTAATTTCTGGGTCAAACTTCAGTAAACCTACACCGTATTTTTAGTGTTAGAAAAGTAATAATGGTCTTTTGATGCATTCCAGTAGTCGTCATATATGGTTTCAGTTTGGCGCTGAGAGTACATATTTTTAGGATACTACACCTTGATGGGGGGAAAATTGACATTTAGAATACTTTCAGCCTTGTCTTCTCTCAATGTGAAAAGAAACCATTATTTTCACACGCTGGCAACATTTAATTCGCACTTAATTCACATATTGGCAACCGGGATACAAGTTTTTATAAGAGCGGTGGTTTCGATTTTCGCGTAAAACCTCGTCTGTTTAATGTTCATAATTGGTTCATTTTTAGTCGCGTGCGACTTTACATCTCACTATGTGGGTCGTTCTCCGTTTTGATTTTGTTTTTGTAATAAAATCATAATTATTTAGCCGATTCTAACAAAATTTGAAAACCTTAGGTTGTTTTAAATTCTTTTTCAAATGCTATAATTGCCAAAGTCCTTCTAAGGTTAGCCCGGGAATTATTTTGTTTTGGTCATAACATCATTACTATTCGGCCGATACTCTGCTAGACTAGGCTATAATAAACTAGACTCTGCTAGGCAAGCTTAGAATAGGCTATACTATGCTAGGCTATATACAGTGACGATTTCGATTCGAATTGAAGGCTAAATCGTTCCGTGAACTCTGCCATAGTCAATCGGCAAGTATCCCCATCCGTGAACTTTGTCATAGTCAATCGGCAAGCTTCAACATCAGTGAAATCTGCCATAGTCAATCAAGAAGTACTTAACAAGGATTCCTAACTCTGAATGCTCGGCAAATGCTCCCTTCTCTGAAGCAAGAGTTCAACCGGCTTCTTCCGTCGCATTCATCGTATCCCAACTGCCCTTTTTCGGCGACGAACACGGAAGGTAATCGTAACCGATGCCGCATGCAGATTGATCGTGAATTTGGCTTACCCAATTGCTACATTATTTTTGTAAACGCCTTAGTTTAAAATCCCCCTTTCAATCACCAAATTAATCTGACCTCTTTAATCCCTTAATTAACCTACCTGGACTGGACGACCATTCCCTTTAAACCCAATTTTTGTGTAAATATAAATGTCATTTTTTTCTTAGTAAAGATATATTTTCGTCAATGTCTTTCTTTTACAACCCCAGCGCTTACCAGCTACCTGTTAATCTTTGGCCAACTTGCACTCTGAAATATTTGTTCAAAAGGACTCCGCAAAGTTAATAATACACCATACCCACTGGCCTCATAACAATTTCCCCATTCACTAACGGTCTTCAACCAAATACGGCGCTAACCCCAAAGTACCTACGTATATATATATATATATATATATATATATATATATATATATATATATATATATATATATATATATATATATATATATTGAGAGAGAGAGTGTGTGTATGTCTGGCCCATCAACGACATATACTTATATATACATTATTCAATTATAAAATCTGGTGTCAAGTGTGGGGTCTTTAAAAGGTCTTTGGAGAAATTTTTTAAAGGCAACCCTTTAACTTTATTGTAATTTTCAAAGCTGAGTACCGTTTGAGTTGCAAAGACAAAACAAAACAGGAAACGGCCCTGCTACATTTATTTATCGCCTACTGTTGTATGTTTGTTTGGACCAACAACCTTTAATAGGAAAATTTTGTTAGGCGACAGAATTTTCTCCCACGGTCACTTTAATCCCCCACGGATTAGTAGAGTCTAAGCCCTTCTCATCTCACGAAGACTCCATTATTTTTCTTTATTTATTTGTTTGATTGTGTATTATATTAGTGTTAATATTTGAATAGCAAAGCTTATGCATTTAAACAAGCATATTCCTCCGTGTGTCAGTAATTAGTGAGTCAAGTCTCATCCGTCCTGTGCCGACGGTCCATTAAACCCTTTCTTTCGGACAACTTACGAACAAAATGTCGTCGTTCGAGAGATTTAAACTCCAAGGAGAATCCCTCGGTTTAAGTGCCAAAGACCTTGTTACTTATGTACAGGAAGAAGAGAGAAAATAGAGAGCTGAACAAAAAGAGATTAGAGAATTAGCTGAACAAAGAGAGATTAGAGAATTAGCTGAACAAAAAGAGATTATAGAATTAGCTGAGCAAAAAGAGATTAGAAAATTAGCTGTACAAAAAAGAAATTAGAGAGAGCGAAGAACGCAATGGAATTCGCCGATATGGAGTAGAATCAAATCGTGATCAGCTCGAAACCCTTTCAGTAAATTCTCATATAGGAGCCACTCAATCCGCTCCGTTAAACTCCCCACATTCAAAGAAGGAGAGTATTTCGGATCTTTTCTCACTCACTTCAAGAAAATTTTGGAAGTTAATCATTAGGACATAGAGACGGACAGTGTCGCTAAGGTTCTTCCTCTACTGAGCTCGCCGCTCGGAGACCTAGTCGTATCGCTCCCCTCGGAAGTTACAGGAGATTACTCCACCCTCAAATCCGAACTTCTCGAGGCCTACAATATGACGCCTGACTTCTACCGCACCAAATTTTGCCATGCCCGCATCCAACCAAATATGACCTTCCTTCATTTTGGATATACTCTTTCCCGTCAATTTAATTCCTGGTTATATGCATCGAAAGTCACCAACGATTATGAGTCCCTGATATATTTTGTTCTACGGGATCAGTTGCTGGCGTCGCTAACACCAGCGATCCGCTCCTTTGTGACGGATCGTCGGTGCAACTCCTTCAAAGAGTGCATATAAAAAGCAGATGTCTATCCGGCGAGTCACAACTTATACCCGATGGAGAATAAAATCCTCCCCTTCATCCTCCAAGAATAGATTTAATAACTCGCGTTTCCCTCCTAAAAACTCCCCAGAATTTGCCATGGTTACGGGCCCCTTTGGGCCCCACAAGTTTCTCTCCATCAGAACCCCGTGACGTCAAGACCCTCATATCTAATCATCTGGCGTCAACGTTTCCCCGCGGGCCAATCATATGTTTTGCGTGCAGTTTCGAAGGCCACACGAGCCCAAATTCCCCCCCATAATTCCCAACTCCGTGGTAATCCCATTCACCAAGTCCACCAGGTGAATGCTGCTCCCGCTCCCAATCAATCGCGACCAGAAACCCAAGATCCAATCTCGTCTTCCAGTGCCCCAGGGCACCATGTAAATTTCCTCTTCGACAAGAATTCTCCAGGAAGTCTTAAATTTGAAAACGGAAGCGTTAATGAAGGCCGAGTCTCTACCTTCGTCTGCGATACTGGGTGCCCGTGTATCATGGTATCAAATAAGCTTCTTCATCTGGTGGCTCTCGACCACAAAAAAAGTTTGCGGTAGTCCGTGACTACTTGGGACGCGCAAACCGCTTTGCCATTGTAAACTGTTACCTCGAGTGTGAGTACTTTTCCGGATGGGCTTAACTCGTATCAGTCCCTATCTAACTTTCTTTCTTCCGTTTTGGTAGGAGAGTGCCCCCAAGTCTCGTCTAACCCTGTTGTTCAGCCTGTTATCAAGAGAGCTCAGGCAGAGAAGGAATCCGAGACGCCCGCTGCCCTTGAAACTCTCTTAGGTTTGGATTTCAGTGGCGTTATGAGCAAAGAATTCGCTCAAAGACAGGAGTGCCCAAATCTCCTTCCCTTGTGGAAAAAATCTCTGAGCCTCAAGCAGGATTCGGTCCGGGGTAAGAAGACAGCCTCTTATATCGTGAAAGAAGGCTTTCTATATCGCGCTTGTTCGGATGGCATCAACCCTGAGACTCACGGCCTCTATGTTCCCCGTTAACATGCACTCCTGGTCCTAAAGATTGCCCACGATAGCCTGTTTTCTGGCCACTTCAGCCACAATAAAATTAGTCAGGGGATTTCCTGTTATTTCTACTGGCCTGGTGCTGCATTTGACATTTCGGAATACTGCCAATCCTGTGACATCAGCCAGAAAACCAAGGTGAAAGGGCGTGTTAAACCGGCATCTTCAGAAGAGACGAATCATATCTAAACCCGTTCGTTCAAGATCTTACCCCCTTCCAATTAATCTAAGAAATGCCTTTAACGCCGAGGTTAACAATCTGTTCTATCTCCATATAATTTAACCCTCCACGTCAAATTATTGTTCCGCAATAGTTGTGGTACGAAAACCCGATAATTCTTACCGCATGTATGTAGATTTTCGCAAATTAAATTCCGTGACCGTTTTCGATGCCAAACTGATTCATTTAATTAACGAAAACCTTCACTTGTTCGAAAAAGCAAAATTTATTAGCGAGCTCTGCACCAGCTAAATTGTAATTGTAATTGCAACATATCGATTTGTCCACCTTGTAATTATTATAACCGCCAGCTAGAGATTAGCTTATATTCAAGTATTTCTGTTTATGTCCTTATTTTTCTCGTTGTGTACGTCTATGACGCACATCGCCCTTGTATATATAAAATTAGTAATTAGAAGCCTGGTCCAGCTCCATAATATGTGTATATGTACCACCGTAATCATTCTGCCATTTATGTAAAATGTATCATTGAATATCCATTCCATTCTTTTTTTCTTTTCTTTTGCTTTGTATAGCTTAGTGTATACATATTATTTTAATTTTTTTTAATTATCTCCTCCTTAATGCTTTTATGGTCGGTAATAATTAATTTCCTTTTCTGATCATATGTACACGCAGTAGGGTAGAATTAGCTTGTACACCTGCTCGACGACAGGTCAGGAATTCCGTTTTTTTCCGCTTACCCCGTGACCACTCCTTCGTCTATATATATATATATATATATATATATATATATATATATATATATATATATATATATATATATATATATATATATATATATATATATATATATATATATATATATATAGAGAGAGAGAGAGAGAGAGAGAGAGAGAGAGAGAGAGAGAGAAAGAGAGAGAGAGAGAGAGAGAGAGAGAGTCTGGCAATTCCACGACACTTGTCTAGGATAGTTAATTCTAGGCTAGGTTATACTATGTTAGGCTACGATAGGCTAGCTAACCAAGGGTATAATAGGCTAAGCTATGCAAGGTTATTCTAGTCTAGGGTATGGTATGCTATACTAGTCTAGGATATACTAGGCTAGGCTATAATATGATACGCTCGGCTCTATTATGTTAGGTGTGGTTATGTTATTTTTAAGATAGTATCACTACAGATAGAGTCGTACTAGTATCTTACAAATAGGGTAAAGCGTTGGGAGGGATTGAGGCACTGAGCCTGGGAGCTTACCGATTGAGCGTCCGATTGGGAATCAGTAGAGCGGGGTTCCAGTCCCACCAGGATTATTTCCCTGGCGTTATTTTCGTCTTCTCAGTATGAATTGCCTTCATTATGGCTTCATTATGCTCTCTTTGATAGATGTGTTGTTTCAATCTCATTAATATCTTGCCTTTATAAACTCCCGTTTCTTGTCTCATTGCGAAGAACAAAAATTCTTCCAAATATACAAGTTTTTAAGGCTCGCTTTAATTGAGATCAAAGCGGTTGTTCGCTGCCTCTAGCTTGGTTCGAATCCCACCCCAGTACGGATATTTCGAATTAGGAAATAACTTTTTCTCAAGGAAAAAATCTTTCTTTTTTGCGGTATGCTGGATTTATTTCATCATTCTTTCAAGATCATGAGAGATATACTTTGTAAATACGCCGCGTGTTTAAGTCAATTTCTCCTTTGTCCTTTGAAGTCCCAATAAATTTCATTTTCATAGTCCCGATTGACCTAGCGAAGCATGCCTTAAAGCTTGTCTTTTCGGAAGATTTTTTGTTCTTCTGCGTAGGTGAGTGAATAAAGGCTCGCTTTAATTAGTTGAGATCAAAGCGGTTACTTGCTGGTTCAGTGTGCATGATTCGAATCCCAACCAGGTACGGATTTCTTTTTCGAATTAGTAAATAAAATTTTCTGAAGAAAAAGAAATATTTCATTTTTCTTTTTTGCGGTATGGATTTATTTCATCATTCTCTTGCGCTCATGAGAGACATACATTATATATATATATATATATATATATATATATATATATATATATATATATATATATATATATATATATATATATATATATATATTTATATATATATATATGTATATATATATATATATATATATATATATATATATATATATATATATATATATATATATATATATATGAAAAGAAACTCACAACTTGCACGTGAGTCATAATTATGATAAATAACACCCAAAGGAAAATGGAAAAACGATTCCGAGCCCTTTTGGATTTATTCTAAAAGACCTCTTCATGGCATAACATAGGTCAGGACAGACAATGTCTTAAATAGTAAGGAGTGGGGGGGGGGATAATATGGCTGCCTGTATCAAAACCCTAACTAGGGGGTAAAATTCTTTAAATACTTTAATTTGTGATTTAATATAATTAGATATGATAGGATCTAAGCTAAACAATCCAGGGCTAATATTAAAATTTGGGGAAGTATTAATATACATCCAAAATATTTCTTGAAATGTAGTTTGTACAATTAATAACAAGTTTAGCACTATTCTAATTAATGTATGATCCTGACTAAAAATAATGCAGATTGTTGACAAAGCTTACGAACATTAGTTTGGTGCTGTTTAACTCTAACATTCAATTCTTTACCTGTCTGTCCTAATTGCATTTATTACAATTATTGCAACCAATATAATATACAATGCCTAGTTTAGGGGATGATTTTTTTTATGAGAAGGCGATGAGTAGTGTTTTCATATTTAAAAATAACATATATGTTCAAAGGTTTTAGTAAACGAGGTAATTTAATGAAAATTTGATTTTAAGGTAAAACTAATACATTTTTGGCATGAAATTTAGGGATGTTACGATTAGGTTGATAAAATGAACGCTTAGCAGAATTATAACAATTTTTAAATACGTAGAAAGGGTAACACAAATTTAAACCTATATTATATATTATATTCGGGTGAAACAATTCTCAGGGCACGGAGAAACATGGAAGGGAGAACCCTTTTTTGATACTAATTTGGTGATCGGAATAGAAATGGATGTATGAGTCAATGGCTGTAGGTTTTCTATAAATTTCATATTTGAAACCTTGGTCTTTTCGGTGGATCAAAATATCTAAGAAAGGGATGGTGTTATCATTTTCATTTTCTAAAGTAAATTTAATTGAGGTGACTAACGTGTTGATTTTGTCAAGAAAAGTATTGATATTAATATCATTAGGCCATAAACAAAGAATGTCATCAACATAACGCATATATAGACTCCATATATAGATTGGCCAGTACCGGGAATAAACAATTGCCCATAGCCATTCCAAAGATTTGACGGTAATATTTCCCGTCAAAGGTGAATTTACAGTTGTTAATACCGAAATAAATAAGTTTAATAATATTAGAAGCCGGTATAGGAAGAACAACATTAACAAGTTACTCTTCGAGCAAATTTAGGAGATCGGGTAAGGGAACTTTTGCAAAGAGGGAACATACATCGAAACTGACCAAACTAAAACTATCAGGGTAAGGAAGATCATAAAGTTTCCTAATGAGATCGAGATTATTAACGATGTGAGAACTAGAAACGGTCCCCACCAAAGGACTTAGGAGAGAAGCTAACCATTTAGATAGGGTATACGAAACACACCCAACAGAGCTAATAATGGGACGGATAGGATTTTGCAGCTTATGGGTTTTGATGAGACCATAAAGGTAGGGAAGGGAAGCATTCGAGGATTTAAACTTATTAATGAGGTCAGGATGACCGTTAAGCAGGGAGCGAAGGGTTGAATGAAATTCTCTGTTTACTTGGTCAATAGGATTCTTTCTGATACCTCTACATATAAATACCTTAGAAAGAATCCTATTGACCAGGTAAACAGATTTGGGCCTCCTGTCCTCAAGAGGTCACCGAACGAACTTCGAAGCAGGGAAAGGGGGGGGGGAGATGACTTCTCCACACTCGCCTTGAGCGAGCTGTAAGAGGTCACCAGAAGAACTTCAGAGGACGGCTTCTCCAATCGTTGATCCGAAGGCAGATGAGAAAGGCTGACGTTGCCTCACAAGACTCTCGCCCTTGACCCGAAGACACGGGGGTAATGTCCAGCTCTTCCCTGGCTTGCGACCGTCACTCACACTTCTTGGGAGAGAGCTCGTTGAATTGCACTCCTTTCAGGGAAGTCGCATCTAACCGAATATGTCTGTCAGCCTGGAGCGGGTGCATATATACTTGGAGTTATTCAAAAAAGGGAGAGAGATTAAGATCTTAACCTTCGTTATCGGATACGACGAATCGAGCGTCTCCTTACAGAGAGGTGTCAAACCTGGGATCAGCAGCCAGACGGGCGACAGCGGTGGGAGCCATAAACGTGGTTCACGGCGAATCCACAGAGCAGTCTTCCCTGGTGGCGGGTCAAAAGAGAGAGTAACGGCTCGTTTTCTCTCCCAAAATACTGTCTTAGGAAGGGGGGAAACAATGTTATTCTAAAGGGATTCCTCCACATTATACATGTTCCGAATACTAGTTCTGGCTTTGATTTATAATATATATATATATATATATATATATATATATATATATATATATATATATATATATATATATATATATATATATGCAGGAAAGAAACTACAGTGTTAGGATCAATTTATATGCAAAACTAGGTTTATTCCTGGTGAACTAATGAATAAAGAAAGCAGATTAACTTATGAGCACAGATATTTGCAAGTTAGAATGTAATTAGGTGGGGCGCGGTATGGGGGAGCAGCAGCAGCTAACCATATGGAAAAAGTATGTAACAATTATTATATTACATTCCCATACTGGCCCCAATTAAGTAATTTTGAAAAGTTGGCATTTACAAACAACATCAATGTTACCTTTCAATACGAAAGAAACGATCCGAAATATTCTGCCTAAAAATATATCCATCGATAAAGAACATGGGATTTATTATATCCCATGCAAAACATGCAATCAAGTATACATTGGCGAAAGCAGCAGATTCTTCTATTTTGTTTCTCCACATGTCAAACGAAAAGAATTCAATTGACATTAATAATGCAAAAATAATTTATAAGTCTCACAATTATATACATAGGCGTCTAATTGAATCGGCTCTTATAAAGGAACTTCCAAACTTTAATACTTCCGATGGGCAATTCAATACTAACCATTTGATAAATAGGAGACTTATACTTCATCTACTTAAAAATACCGCTCCTCCCCTATATCCCGGTTCCCCCCTCCACTCATTACATTCAGAGTTGTAAATTTGTGTACCCCTAAGTTTGTATTCATTAGTTCACCAGCGATTGAAGATGACGGGGCTCTCCGTCTAAACCTGGTTTCGCAAATAAATTGATCCTAACACTATGGTTTCTTTTCCACACACACACACACACACACACACATATATATATATATATATATATATATATATATATATATATATATATATATATATATATATATATATATATATATATATATATATATATATGCAAATTTTGTTAAAGATCATTGTGTATTTTGCCTTAATTAATTTTCTTTGGCAACTTTCTCTTCTTCTAACTATCTTTTTTTTTCGATTTTGTAGATGGTGAATTATTTGTCCAGTATTCATCTTTTTTTTTAATGAATGTGTTTGGTAAAAAACAAACTAAAATGCTAAGCTTTTGATCTTATTCGATCATCTTCGGAGCGTTATGGAATTTCTTGCCTCTTTTATCGATGTAGTGAGCGGAGTGAGGATCTAGCAGAAAGTTAAGTGAAAGAAATTACAAATTACAAATTAGGTTAAAGTGGTGAAATTGTGTGGTAGGTATATAAAGGTGTGAATAAGTTTTCTAGTTTGCCCTGGTGTTAGGGCATCACTAGCATTCTTCTTGTTTTATTTAAAAGATTTATATTCCTCCGTCAAAAAGTAGCTGGCTGTCATTGACAGCCAGTTTCCTCCGTCATAATTATATATGTTTCTTCATAGGTATTTTCGCCTTCGAAGCATTCAAGCCTTTCAAGGTGACTTTCATGCTGAATGTTTCTCAATTTTGGTTGATTTGAAGTATTCTTAATGTGGGCATTTAGCCTCTTTTCTCAGTTTTTAATATTGTTGACTTTTAGTTTACTTGGGTATTGGGAGTTGGGCACTTCGCCTCTTTTTATTCTTGACTTTTGGGTTTTTGTTAGGTTTGGGCACTTCGCCTCTTTTATATTTAAATTTAGTTTTAATTTTATTGATTTTTTGCTATATTTATTTATATATAGGGGGGGGGGCTTTTAACGTGGGCACTACGCCTCTTTTTTCAATATTTTACTTAAAATTTGTCAACTTGGTTGTTTAACTTCAATCTTTATAGTCTTGGTATATTGGATTCTCATAATTTAGAGAAGTGGACTAATACTACGTAAATATGGGTAGTACCACTTCTCTCGCGCAGGTTCTACTGCTTGGGAACAAGGCAGTTCTACCTATAGCGCGTCTTCGGTTCGCACGTATGTTTAGGTTTAGGTTTAAATTCGGGAGTATAGTTAGATCTATCTTGTCCCATGTCTTTCTCCCTAGCCTTTGGATCTCCGTATTGATCGGCTTTAGACCGATTCTCTGGTGAAGAGTCGATTGCCGAATACGGTCGATCCTTCGCGTGCCTGTAATCAGCAGCGTGGCTTTATTCTGCACTCTCTGCATCATTCTGAGAGAGGTACAGCTTGCCATCTGCGTGATCACGGCCGGGTACACCAGGACTGGGCGTACCAGGGCCATATACAGTTTCTTGCTGTTAGGCACGCTGAGGCCTCTGAAGCGGTAAAGTTTCTTCAGCTCTCGTTTGGCTAGGGAGACTCTGGTATTTATGTGGGTCTTATATCCAGATTTAAAGAGTCGTAAGCCCAGGACATTACCCTCATTGGAGTACGGATAGTGTTCATTATTGACGACAACGTCATCAGTTTTCCGGCGGTTCATTGGAACGATCGTGAACTTCTGGCGGTTGGTTTTTATTTTCCACTTTCTTTCATATCTATTGATATTTTCTATTTCGACAGCTGTCGCCCTCGCCTGGCTTCCAGCGTTCCTGAATGGACTTAGGACGATTTGTGTGATGTCGTCTGCGTATTGCAGATACATCGAATCGTACCTCACTGGAGCAGGCAGGTCTATTGTGTACACGAGGTACAGCAGAGGGCTGAGACAGCTGCCTTGTGGAACTCCCGCTTCTAGTTCGAATTCGGGTCCTTTGCAGCCCTCGATTGAAATTTGGGCTCTCCTATCGGAGATGTAATTACAAAGGATCCTTTCCAGGAGTGGGTTAAGCTGGAGGTTGAGGATCTTGTATTGTAATCCTCTCAGCCAAACCTTATCGAAGGCCTTCTTAACATCACGCAGCACCACGTCTACGTACCGCCTCTCAGCTTTACTGCAAGCGAGTTTCTCCGCAAGAAGGGCGAGGGCTGTTTCCGTCCCTCGTCCCTTGCGGAACCCGTGCTGCTGAGGGTTGTGGGCTCCCAGCTCGGCTAGTTGTTGTTGAAGCCTGTCAGCTAGGAGTCTCTCGTAGACTTTTGCAATGAACTCCAGCAGGGCGATTGGCCTGTAGTTTACCAGTTGATCAGGGGGTTTACCTCCCTTGGGTATGAAGATCATCTTCGCAATCTTGAGACCTTCCGGGAAGTAGCCCGTGTTCAGGGAAGCGTTGAAGATATTAACGATTCCCTGAATGATCTGCTGTGGGGCGTTAACCAAGTTGTTTCTGGTAATACCCGTCCAGCCTGGTGCCTTTTGTCGAAAGGCTTTTACAGTGGCCTTGACGTCTTCTGATGTTATGGGACGTCCGTGACCCGCCATCTCCCTGCCTTCGTTGACTTGCTGTAGTGGGTGTGTGCGATGCGTTTCCTGATTAAGTTGTTCAATCAGTTGGCCTTCGAATTCCTGGTCGAACTCAACGTTTTCTTCGGGTGTAATCCTGAAAACGTTTTTCCAGAAGTTCCTGAACATATCCTCGAGAACCACCGGGTTCTCAATGTGGTCTCCGTTCTCCATTATCCGAGTCTTGAGTCTTGGTGTAAGTCCCTTTAAGTTCCTGACTTGGCGCCAGAACTTGGCCGGGCTAAGTTCGCTGTCGACTTTGGCTATCAAGTTGTTCCATATTTCCCTCTGTTGGAGGTTGATAGCCTCTCTAAGCTCTGAGCTTAGGCGTCGAAGCAGCAAGCTCCTTTCCCGGCTGGGACCCTCCCGTCGTACTTCTTCGAACACTTCCCTGTGAACGCGAGCGATATCTCTCATCTCCTCTGTCCATCTGGGCTGAGGAGGTGTTTTATACCCTGTAACGGGTATGCTCTCGCGGTCCGCGTTTAGTATGGACGTTGTTATCCTCTCCAACTCCCTGTCGATCTCCTCTAACGACGCCGTGCTGAGGTCAGCTGGCGCATAGTCACTGAGTCGTTGCTTGTAAAGATCCCAGTTGGCCATGGCGTAATTTTTCCGGAGAGGGGCTGGGAGCTGGATTGGTGCGAGAGATATTGTGGTGAGAATCGCTATGTGATCACTAGGGACTATCGGGCCTGGCTCACTATGGTAGTTGAAAGGAAAGCCTTCACTTGTTAAGATTATGTCAGGCTTAGTTGCTGACCGGGAAGTGATATAGGTCGGAAAATCCGGCCCTATCCTTTGAATGTTTTTCCTTCCCATAATCAATTCCAAGTTTCGGCCTCTATCGTTGGTGCTACCATAGCCTGCCGCACGGCATCTGGCATTGAGGTCTCCCCCTAAGAATGCCATTCTGCGGTGCCCGAACAGTGTGTAGAAGTTGCATAACGGGAGATATGCTCGTCGAGGGGGTTGATATGCTGCAGCTATCACGAGGTCTCCGACCAGGGTGTGTACCTCGATTGCCACGAAGGACTCATCGAGTTCTGGTAATTGTTTGAAGGAGATGTTCCTCTTGACAGCTATTGCAGCACCATCAAACCTTTCCTGGGAATGGTTCTTCATGATCACTCTGTAGCCCGGTATTTTAATGCGACCAGCTGTAGTGTCGATACCGTGTTCCGTGATGAGAATGATGTCGGGGTCGTGCACACGGAATATGTTACCATATGCCGTGGCTTTCTCCTCCCATCCATTCACGTTGAGTGTCAGAATCCTCATTCTGTTGCTTACTCTCTCCATCTATTTGCCGCTTAGTGCTTCTGGGTAATGTTCTTTTTCCTCCCGTTTCTCTTCTTTCTAAACTCAGCATTGGAGATTTGCTCGCATGTGCTGTGATGCAGGATCACATTTTGCGCGAGCAGGGCCTCCTCCACAATCTCGGGATCTACTTCTGAGTCATATTCCCATTTGTAGATCTTAGATCTTATGCCCTGGAATATGCTCCTGGCTTCCATCTCATCCGGGAAGGGAAATTGCTCACAGGCGTATATCCTAAGGTTGATATAGTTCGCCCTTATTTTCTTTACTCTCTTCTTTTGATCTTTCTTATTCTGGGGTTTGGGCGTATCAGTGTCTGAGGAATCTGAGGATTCCGAAAAACTGCTATTATCTGGGTTGTCGATTTCAGCCGATACTTGTTTGCCATGGGTGGGAGCAGGAGTTGTTGCCTCGAATGCTACTTTCCGTGCTTTATTATTAGGTTTCTTGGTTGTGTTTGTTAGAGTCGTGGTTGCAGAATTCTGTTCCTTCTGTTCCTTCGGGGCCATCTGCAGGTGCAGCACGTCCCCCGAGGGTGGGTTGTCCGGGAACCACATTTGTTCCATACCGTTCTTAGCCAACATTTGGTTCAGGACTGTTGCAAATGTGCCCGGGCGTGCCAAGTTCATGACATGTGCATGGAGGATGCATGTCATTATTTTGGTAGAACCCTCGTTTTCTATCTTCAGATATGTCTTCTTGGCGTCCACCTCGGAGATGGCCGCCTTAGCCGCCTGGGCGTAGGACGTGTTCGCTCTACGCGTCTCCTCGTTCTTCTTGGCTTCCTGCTTTCTTCTCATAATTTCTTTTTTGGCGGGGCATGACATGGCCATAGTCCTATGACCTTGCCCACAGCTTATACACTTCACCGTGTTACTGTCACAGTTGCGCCAATTGTGGCCCTTCTGACTGCATTTGGAACAGGATTCTTGGGGCTCCTTACAGTCTTTGGTGGGGTGAGACTCCATCTGGAAGCACTTGAAGCAGAACTGTACTGGGGTGTATTCCCCCTTTTCCACCTGTTCTCCGCTGATCTTGGCATTGAACATTAGTAGTCCCTGTTCCTTTGCCTTATGTGCCATGGTAGTCTCCGTGAAGACCACCTTGAACACATGCGTGTATTCGCCGCCGTCCCTTCTATTAAGAAACTTAATAACCTCGGCAACCTTGGCCCAGGCTTGCCGAAGCTCAATCTCCTCTCGGATCTCCTCCGCGGTGTGCTGCCCAATCCATGGGTCGATTCGACGACACACCACGCTCCTATGGGCCAGAATCTGGGGGGGTACTGCTGGCTGTAGTCCAATGGCTCGCAGCGCTTCTACTGCCTTTTCTTTGGTTATCTCCTCGATATCTTTTTCCCTCTCGCAGAAAAAATGGAGGTGATACAAACCTTTTATAAAAAGATCCACGTGGTGCTGATCATACTCCTCGACACTCCCAATGGTTATGCAACCATTTGCAGCACATTGGGGGACGTCGAGAGGCTGGTCTCCGACGAGGCTCAAGCTCATCTCAAGAAGATTGGGCTTGAAGCAAGTGTACCGCAGGAAATCTTGGCCCAACGAACCATCATTCTAACGAGACTGGACCCAATCTTCACAGAAAATTCCTGTGAAGAAATTAAAAAAAAACTCGAAGCGAAACAAGAGTGAGACGGCATCACAGCAGTGTACAAATTTGGTAAAGGAAACAGCGTGGTGAAGATAGTATTCAGTACTATCGATATGGCAAACCGAGCCAAAAACGACGGGCTGCTTGGCTTTTACCTGAAGGTCAGCCCTGAGAAAATTGTAAAAGAAGAATACATACAAATCGACTGCTGCTGCAAGTGCTATGCAGTCGAAAAACACGCCACAAAAGATTGCACAATTGCCGACCCTGCATGCTCCAACTGCGCCAAAACCGGACACGGTTGGAAAGAGTGCAGGGAAAGGGTGCAAAAGTGTATAAATTGTGGGGGTGACCACAGGGCCCTGGCCATGAGGTGCTTAATTTGTAAAGAGGCGATCCGCAAAAAAAAGAGATAGGATGAAGGAAGAAAAAGAAGAGAGGAAAAAAAACACGTACGCGGATACGGCAGCAAAGACTACCACTCCGACGCGAACGAATACTACGAAGTTGGTCATGCCTAATGAAGGGCAAGAAATCATGGCCATAGTCATGGTTTCCACCTGGCAAACCTTACAAAACCCGGTACCTTCTCATCCAACCTCAACCTTTTTGAGAAGAATGGTTACAACGAAAAGGTTTGGTTTCCCGAAAACCCAGACTCGGTGGGCCTTTTTAATCTTGAGTTCATCGAAGATAAAAAGAGGGCACCCTCAAGTAATGGGGTAAAGGAACCTGGAAAAGAAGAAGAAGGGAAAATACAAACGCCTTCGGAAGAAGAAGAGAAAAAAGGCGCAAAGAAGAAAAATAAGAAGAACAAGAAGACTCCAGAGAAAACACCGCAGAACCAGCAATATACTTCGGACGATGAAGAGGAGGAGGATGAAAGGCATGAAGGGTTCCCCTCACCGAGAAAAAAGAAATTCTTGAAAAAGGCCTCTTTTTCGACGGGAAAGACCTGGGTCTTCGTGTCTTCGGCTTCCCACTGTCCCCGGCCCCCAAAGACGACCTGGAACTACTGAACATCGGCCTAGCTGCGGGTGAGTACAAATGGACGTACGAGGGACCATACTCCAGGAAAGAAGTGTCGGCTCAACTCCTAAAATCCCTAGTCTATATCAACCCTAGAGACGTACATAACGTAAATATGACGACATTTAAAGCTATACGGAGTGGTTAAAAACATCGCAAATTAAATAGTGAATGCGGAAAAAAGAGCAATCAAAGTGAATTATAATAGTGAGCAAATTAATTAATCATATTTAGTGAAATAAATCTAATTCATTGAAAATTAATATAGTGAAAATAGGAACGTAAATAAAATAAGTACAAATAAAGCAAAGTGAATAAATAGTAAATTACACTGGTCTGCGTCAAAAATGTACCTTAGGTTTTCTATAGTGTTTCTTAATAAAATTGACCTCCTAAATCCGAATCTGTCATCCGTTTTTCTCTATCACCTCCAGTTTTTGCGATACAGGGGGTGATAATATTTTTATAGTTTATACATCTCCTATATTACATCAAATTTCAATAGTTTTTGCACTGCTCTATTCGCAGTAAATTTTGTGTACATTTTAAGTAATTATGCAAATAGGTTTATATTTTTCAGGTTAAAAATTGCTTAGCATTATAATAATAAGAATAATAATAATAGTGGTTGAGTTAAAAATGAACAGAAAATGTAAGAATAGCTCCGACAGATTTTGCTATGTTTGCGGCAAAGTGACTTTTCCCGAGCAGCAAAGTACAATCCCTCCTGTAATTATATCTTTGTATCATGCATATTTGGGAGTAAGGCTAAGAGATCAAGATAAAAGTTTTGCACCACATATCTGCTGCAAGGGATGCTACATAAGTTTAAGACGCTGGAGTCAGGGCGAACAGAAGTCCCTCTCTTTTGGTGTTCCCATGGTGTGAAAAGATGGCAAGGACCACACTACGGACTGCTATTTTTGCATGACAAATCTTAAAGGTGAGCATTGTATCAAGTATTTAAGCTTTCTGTATTATACTGGCTCCTGAAAATGTCATTATTATGCAAAGACTTAGCATAACATTAAAAACTAACATAGTTCACTTCAGCATGAACATATCTTTTACTAAGCATTTATGTACTATCTGCAACTCCAAATCAATTCCTTTATGTAATATGCAATTATATTTTCCACAGGTATAAATAAGAAAAATAAACATAGTGTGGCATATCCGGATGTTCCTTCTGCCATCAAACCCCTGCCCCATGGCCCAGGAATTCCTATACCTTCTCCCCCTGAACATATAGAGGTACATGAAGAGATTAATATGGAAGTTGACCAAGATTATGACACATCTGAGTCTTATCAGCTTTCCACACATGATATGGTCGCAAAACCATTCACTCAAGTTCAGTTAAATGACCTGACCAGGGATCTGGGGGTTTCAAAGGCGAATACACAACTTCTTGGCTCTCGACTTCGTGAAAATAATCTTCTCGCTTAAGAAACAACATTTAGGAGGGTACAGAAATAGAGAGCAAGAATTTCGAAGCTATTTTTTACAGCATTCTTCCAGCTCTTTAGTATACTGCGCCAATATTAAAGGACTTGTTGAGGCCCTTGGAATTCCCTACAACCCATTAGAATGGAGACTATTCATAGATTCCTCCAGTAAAAGATTAAAAGCTGTGTTACTGAATATTGGTAACAAGATAGCTTCCGTTCCTATAGGCCATTCAATCCAACTTACTGAAAGTTATGGAAATATGAAAAAATTGCTGGATGCAATAAATTACTTTAGCTATAAGTGGAGGATATGTGGTGACTTAAAGGTAAGATCATTTTACACTTGGCATTTCTAAGCTTTTTGATATTGACATTTTCATTTTTAATTGTTAATACTTGTATACACCTTTTGGTCAACTTACATTTTACAAGAATGCAAATCTGGAAATCATGAGTCATTTTTGAGTTATATTTTTTGTGGAAGTGTGTACCTATAGGTTAATGCATCCTATTGGGTTAATGGGGAACTTATCCTAATTGAGAAGGTATACAACAACCCTCAATAAACTCAAAATAAGATGTACATATATCCAGTTAGTTCCAATACGATGATTTAATGCATTGGCATACAGGATTTTTCAGTACATATTCATATTCTTATTGTTTTAAGAAATATTACTTTGAATTTGTTTTTAGAAATATTACACTGAATTTACATACCGTGCTAAATTTTTTTCAGGTAGTGTCTCTTACGCTTGGGACGCAAACAGACTACACGAAGCATCCTTGTTTCCTATGTGTATGGGACAGTCGTGCAGATAGTATGCACTATGAGAAGAAGGTTTGGCCTCCACGAGAAGCATTTAGAATTAGATCAAACAATGTGATAGCTGAACCTTTAGTGCCTCCTCAAAAAATACTCCTCCCTCCACTGCATATAAAGCTTGGCATAATGAAAAATTATGTCAAAACCCTTAATAAAGTAGGCCAAGCTTTTAAATTTCTTCTTCAAAAATTTCCACAAATCAGTGACGCTAAGCTCCATGGGGGAATTTTTGATGGACTTTAAATCAGGAACTTGATCAGCAATTTGATGCATCAATGAAAGACATAGAAAAAGATGCCTGGAAAGCTTTCAAAGCTCTAGTTAACAATTTTCTAGGCAATAAAAGAAGCCCAGAATAATATGTTGCCCTGGTCAATCAGCTCTTAACAAGTCTCAAACATTTGGGAGCTCGAATGTCTATAAAGATACACTTTTTACAGTCCCATCTAGGTTATTTTCCCGACAACTGCGGGGATTTCAGTAAAGAACAGGGGCAAAGATTCCACCAATACATAAAAACAATGGAATCCAGGTACCAATGTAAATGGAACGGAAACATGCTTGCTGACTACTGTTGGTGTTTGAAGCGTGATACACCAGATGACAGGCACAAACGAAAATCGTCAAGGGCGTCTGTTCTTCGAAATTTTAATTATTTTCTTTATTATGTTGCATTCTATAATTTTTTGTTTATTAAAAGAATTATAGTTTACATACGTGTATTCCTGTTTATATGATATAACAGTAATAATGCATTATTAGAAAGAGAAAGTTTAAAAAAAAAAAATTCAGAAAAAATGAGGTAATCTCAATGAAAATGGTGTATGCTGTACTGAGAAAATCTGACCTGATTGAACAAATACCACAAAGAAATCCTGAGGAACATAAAAAAAAATGTTCAAACGCACGCCTGTGTTATAGACAGTGACAGAAAATCTAGTTTTAACGTAAGGTAATGAACAATTAAAGTGTAACTAAACTAATTTAGTGAAAATAAATAATGTAGTAAATAAAAGAAGCAAAAATTATAAACTTATACAGTGATAATAAATCAAATTTTAATTGATTTAATGTAAAATTATATTAGAAAAACACAAAAAACAGATTTAATAAGCATTAAAAGCTACCTTAAATTTAATGTGTAGTGAAATATAATAAACTAACAAATTAAATGAACTATAACAAGTGTACAATAACAGTAATTTTAAGAATGTATTGTAAATTATACTTAATCTCTCTATAGTATTTGAATTGTAAGTATAAAGTGAAATAAAATAAATTAAAAACTTAAATGAACTATAACAAGTATATAATAACTGTAATCTTAAGAATGTATAGTAAATTATCCTTAATCTTTCTATAGTATTTGAATTATCTTTGTATTTATTTACTTAATAAACCGTTGAACCGTTGTAAATCTTCATTTATTAATATGGCTTCTAAGATGATGAGCCTCGTTTTATTAACCTCTTTTCTTTTAATAATGGTGTTGTCAACGAGCATATCTCTCGTTAGGATAATGTTATGTGCACTCTCCATATGATCTTTAGGCCCTCCGCTTTGAAGATGCATGGGTAAACGTCTCGAAAGTTTAGTAGTTGTCATGCCAATATATTTTGAGTTATTATAAAGCTTACAGTCTTTATCGGGGCAGATAAACTCGTAAACTATGTTGGTTGACTTGAGATTCGATGAGTTAGTGCAGATGGTTTTTTTTCCTCATAAGGTTGCTGGCTTTTGTAATTTTATAATAAATGATGAGTTGGATTTTATCAGTTTGATTTTTAACCTTGATGTTATGGTTAATAATCTCCTTGATGTTTTTTTCATCTATTTTATAGGCCGTGGACATCTGATTTCTGTAGTACACTTTGATGTTATTGACTTCTTCATGATTACTTACAGTTTTATCTGTATATTTGTAATGGTTAGTTAAAAATGATTTAAGTTGTTTATCAATGATGCTGTTTGAGAAACCATTATTCACGAGTATTTGCTTTACTCTTGCAATCTCTTGGTGGGAAAGTTCCCACGTAGAGCATCATTTGTAACCTCAGCGGATGCATGAGCCGATTACGCTTATTTTGTATCTCTTAGGGCATTCACTATCTGCATTGAGGCATCTTCCTATGTCCTATAATTTTGTTTATTACGCGAAACTCGATCCCAAATCTTAGGGGAAATAGTGCCTGTTTAAACATTGTTATTGCACTGAGGGGGACGGTTAAGAAATCTGGTTACACCGCCTAGCCTCAGGACGTTGTGGTACCCGAACGAGGCATCTGTTATTATTGTGGCTATCGATTTCCCTACAATATATATATATATATATATATATATATATATATATATATATATATTATTGTGGCTATCGATTTCCCTACAATATATATATATATATATATATATATATATATATATTATTGTGGCTATCGATTTCCCTACAATATATATATATATATATATATATATATATATATATATATATATATATATATATATATATATATATATTGTAGGGAAATCGATAGCCACAATAATAACAGATGCCTCGTTCGGGTACCACAACGTCCTGAGGCTAGGCGGTGTAACCAGATTTCTTAACCGTCCCCCTCAGTGCAATAACAATGTTGAAACAGGCACTATTTTCCCTAAGAAATATATATATATATATATATATATATATATATATATATATATATATATATATATATATATATATTCACCTTTTTAGCCATCGTACTACTGAGTTCAGATATTTTACCAGTGAGATTTCTGCCTAAGCTGCAGACAGCACATTGCTCCAAAGGTGTTCAATGGGGTTCATATCAGGAGACGCTTGGCCAAGAAAGTCTTCTTATCCCGTCTCTGTATTGTCTGTCGTTAGTTAGTTTGTTTTTTTGGCCACTGAAGAAAATTTGGAATAGTTTCAGAAGGATGGAGATGTATTTTTCGAAGTTTATGTTGCCAATAATCTCCACCATTTCTGAACTATCATTGCTCCAGATTGCTTCATACCATGAGTGCCAAAACACTTTGTTTCACAGTTGATTGCAGTCGATTTAAATCAAACTCTTGATTAAGCAGTCTTCAGACCCAAACACGCTGTTTTCAGAAAATTGTGCAAATTTTAATTCGTTCGCAAATATATGACAGTCTGCCAGACCCCTATCGGTCTCTCTATTCTCTTATTTTCTCTACCTTTTCTTATTTGGATATTTTATGGTCAGAGAAGAGGTTCTTTTCTAGCTGTTCTGCCATAGTGGCCAAGTTGAGGAAGATACCTCACAGCAGTACACCGACTCACTTAGAGTTTCTCCGCAATATCAGCTGCCTTATTTTCAACGATCCGTTTGACAGCCCGAAGACACCTGTAAGAGAGCCAAAGTCAACCTGAGCGGGATGCTATTGATTCCTTGAGTTTGTTGGTGAATTCTATAATCATTCAGTTGACTTTAGTAAACAGAATCTCAAGGTTTTCTGCAATTTGACGCTGGATAAATCCTCCCTCAAATTAACCCTTAATACGGCCTCTTTGAAATCAGGCAACTCTTATGCGTTTGGTGTTTGCAGTATAGATGCTTCCTATAAACAATTAATATACGGTAATCTGAAATGGAAAAATAATAATATATGAACAAGTTTGATCATATTAAAGGACTTTCACAGATAAAATGGTGTAATAAGGGTTCTATTTCCATTTTAAGTTTTATACCGGGGAGTGAAAAAGTCCTATTACGCTCATTACGACGCTCTCAACAAAGGACACGATGATAGTTTTGGTATAATTAGGCACGTTTTTATCGTTTTAACATTTAAATATATGTTTAATTTATAATATTGATCAATTTGGCCGCCCTCGGTGGCAAGCACGCGGTCCAGGCGCCACCAGAAGGCCGCACACACGTTGCGTACGAAGTCCTTCCTCACGCTGTCTCACACACGTTAGACTGAGGAATTCAGCTCGTTGATGATGCCTTCATTACTCCAAACATGGTAGGATCAATGCGTAAGAAGATTTTAAAACAGCGTCTTCATTAACTAGTGCCCTGCAGCACTTACGAAGTCCAGTTTTTTGTGCAATAAAGGAAGCCATAGATCTTAGAAAGTTTTTAGAAAAGAGAATTCTAAATGCAGCAGTTTATATAAAGAACATATATTGTAGGCTCGATGAATAAGACTGCTGCATTTAGAATTCTCTTTTTCTAAAAACTTTCTTTAAAAATAATGGCTACCCTGACTCATTAGTGGAAAAATATATTAAAAAGTTTCTTAATGCTCTCTATCAAAAATATTCAAAACAAAATACTGTAGAGAAATTATCCATTTTCTTTAGTCAACCATACCTTGGTAAAAAATCAAACGACTTTGTAAATGAAATTAAGAAAACTAAATAAATTCTATCCTAATCTCGACCCAAAATTAAAATGTTATAAAATAGACACAATATTGGATCCTATTTCAGCTATAAGGACCGAATTCCATTCCCTTGCCGCTCCATTGTGATTTGTAAATATAGTTGTGAATCTTGCGATTCATCTATATTAGTTCGACTATTAGGTCAATCCATTGTCTCACATCGAGCATCATAGGGAAGGGTCGACCCGCACGGGGCGATTCTAAACAAACCAGGCCGATGATGAGGATATGACCTCGAAACGTTAAAACCCAGACAAATAAAGATGCTTTTATCAATAGCGTGTTTGGTTTACACATTCATATACACGAGTATATATATATATATATATATATATATATATATATATATATATATATATATATATATATATATATATATATATATATATACATATATATATATATATATATATATATATATATATATATATATATATATATATATATATATACATATATATAAATATATATATATATATATATATATATATATATATATATATATATATATATATATATATATATATATATATATATATATATATATATATACACACTCCGCGCATATCTCCCGCGGACTGAGTGGCGCATAGCCAGAGACATTTCCACTCCACTCCACCATTCGCACACATTATCCGCTACTTAACCAAGGTGATCCACCTACTACATTTTCCCATCCATCCTCAGAGTCCGGGTCTCCAGTTTCCCCTGAAAACCTCATTACCTGCGTTTGTGTGTCACCCTACACAGCTCGTTTCCCCCTAATCATTCGTCTCCATTCATTTCTATCCCTAGCACCCCTTTCTGTCTCCTGGATGCTCAGGCCCCGTCCACCAAGGACATCTCTCGTACACCCCATCCACCCCCTTATCGGACACCCACGCTGTCTCCTTCCTATCACTCAAGATCTATACACTGTCTTTACCAGCCTTTCATTCTTCCTTCTCTCTAGGTGACCATACCATCTCATCATACCTCTATCAGCTCTTTCAAGCAAACTCACTTTACTTTCACATCACTCTCTCACACTTTCGTTTCTCACCCTGTCAATCAATCTCACACCACATATACTTCTCAGAAATTTCATTTCCATAACCTTAACCTTAATTCTTTCGTTTGCACTCAACGCCCATGTTTCACATCCATAAAGAGCAGTAGGAACCAAAACTCCATCATATAATCCCATTTGCGCCTGCCTGCTCATTCGCTTCCCTTTCGTGAGCCTCCTTATCGCACCATATGTTTGCACTCCCTTTTCCATTCGCGGCAATATTACATTTTCACCATTTCATTGGCTGTCAGATCCACACCCAGATGCTTAAAACACTGTACTTCTTCCAGCCTCGTCCCATTCAGACTCACTTTTTGCCCACCCCTTTTTTCCCTATTGCACCACACTACTTTGCTTTTGCCTTTATTCACAATGATCTTCTTTCTGTCACACACAATCCCAAATGCATCGAACAGTGCCTGCAGTTTCTCTTTTGAGTCAGCCACCAGCACTGAATCATCTGTAAACAGCAATTGTTCTATCTCGTACATCTCTCAATTTTCACTCACTAATGCTGCACCCCTAACTCCCAATCTTGCCTTCACATTTCTCTCCACACGATCCACATATAGATTGAACAGCAAGGGTGACATTACGTATCCTTGTCTGAGTCCAGATTTTACACTGAACCTGTCACCGTCCTTTCTCCCAACCCTCACACATGCTTTACATTCATTATAGAAGCTTTTGATAGCACTGATTAATGTGCATTTGATCCAACCATTCTCAAAAGATTCCACATCCCCTTTCGCTCCACTCTGTCATACGCTTTATCCAGATCTAGGAATAACATGTACACACTTTTATTCTTTTCTAGGTTCCTTTCACATATATTTTTCAAGGTAAAATTCTGATTCACAGAGATCACCTCTTCCTAAACTCCCCTTGTTCCTCTCCAATCAGACTCCGTTCACTTCCTAACACTTTCACTCAAGACTCGTCCATATACCTTTCCAGGCACAATTAACAGACTTATACCCCTATAAGTACCACACTCAGCTCTTTCACCCTTTCCCTTTTAAATAGGAACAATACATGCATTCCTACAATCTTCCGGCACACCCCTTGGCCCATACATATATTAAACAACCTCAACAACCAGTCTACTACACACTCCCCCCCCCCTGCTTTCAGCAACTTACATTTTATCTCATCCATACCCACTGATTTTCCACTGTTTGTCCTTTTCACGGCTTCTTCCACTTCCTATTTGATAATTCTTTCACTCTATCTAATTCTCTCTGGTGTCATCCCACCTCTTCCAAGACATAACAGCTGTACTTCTCTACTATCGTCCACATTTAGCTCATTCTCAAAATATTCTCCCCATCTCTTCCTTACTTCTTCATCTGTACTGATTACCTTCACCCCTTCCATCCCCCACTTTCATTTCTACCGCCTCTTTCTTCTTTCTCACACAACTTACTTTCATCGAAAATTGCTTTTTGTCTTGGTATGACATTACATTATATCAATACCATATTATATCTATAGAAGGAACCAATAGCTTGAAAGCGAACCGACAAAAGGGACGGAAAACCACGCGTTCAGACGGGCTGAGTAACGAAAGAGTGCAAGGAGGTCAGGTAAATCATGGACAATGGCAAAGTTCAAGGTTATTTAAAGAGACTTTTGTAAAAATAGAATTTTATTTACACAAAAAAAATTAATAAGAGAATTGAAGGGTCAAAGTACCTCAGAGAATTAACGGGCAAAAATCACATCAATAAACGAAGGAGGGAAGATTAACTCAATTGGGTTACTAAAGGAGGGAGGAGGGTTGGCTTACGGATGTCTTCTGTACGTGAGGTGAGACCGCTCGGACTTCAGAGCGGGAGGTTGGAGTGTTGACGGTTCTTCAAAAGCAAGGAGGGGGCGATAACTTCCGATCCAGGGGAGAGTACTTCGGCTGCCTGAAATAAGGAGCGCTTCGACAGGAGTTGATGAAAGAAGTCGGGAAAATCACTCGGGGCGACCGTTCAGTGGAATTACCTCCTGGCTGGGGCTAATTCCAAATACACAAAATAGTCCAGCTGTCACTTTGCTTTGTTGCTAGCACTTGACTTGGAACCATGGGGAAATCTTCTGGGTTCTGGCGAGACATCTCAACTTTGTGTCTCTTTCGAGGAGTCGAGCGTTATTTATGTCCGAGGCTCTCCTCGGAGTTGGGGGTTAGCGGAAAACAGCTCTACTTTAAAAGGGCCTCGAATCTTCTTGCAGAACTATTTTAGACCGCATAAAGGTGAATCGGGGGGACTCGATTTGAAGCTACCGCTTGTGGAACGGAGGGGGGGTAGGCTTACCACTTTAGGCCTATCCAGGCCTTCTGCTTCACATGGGAGTTCCTTTCTGCTAAAGATCTTCCAAGTCAGGATTCCCTCACACATCTCCCAAACGAAAGATGATGCTTTAATGAGCAGGTGCGTAGGAAAGGATCATCCCAACCCGTCTAACTAGAATTACCAAAGGTCTAGGGAAATTCTGACCTGCTACGACAGGTGTACACACAAAAAAAAACGTAAATCTGAGCTCAGCGGGGAATTTTCGGACATAACCCTTAAACAGGTCGATTATAGAGAATTTAACTAATACAATTTAAAAAAAAAGAAAAATCACAAAAGAACATTGGCAACATTTCAGTGGAACCAAAAAAGGATACAATTAAACGGAGGCATAAATTAAATATAGGACAAAAAAAATCATAATTAGGAACATCGATTATTTAATATATATATATATATATATATATATATATATATATATATATATATATATATATATATATATATATATATATATATATATATATAATTCACGTGGAAAACCTTCGCTACCGCCGGAGTATGGATGAGGTAATCCACGAGTCCTCTAGCCTCGAGGACGGGGTAGGGTCCCTTTCACTGGCTAAAGATTCTGTTGCTTCCCGTGGAAAGTAGCCTCACAACCTTCGCGCCAGGCTTGAATTATCGTTTTCGTGACTTAAGGTCCAATTAGGTCTCAAACCTCTCAATAAGTTCTTCTTCACGGGATATGAGACTTGTTTGTTGCTTCGGGTGGAATCACGCTCGAGGGCTTTAGTTTTCTCCCAAAGGGGGGGGGAGTTGCGCACTCCTTCTGGGCGTGGGAAAACTTATCGCTCCGGAGGGCTTGGAATTTTGGGTTGATAGGGGTTTTCAGGGGAAACAGGTGCACGGGATTCCAGGGCTGCCTGTGTACGGATAATCACGGGTTGGGCCACGGGATGGTCGTGAATTACGGGGTTCTGACCGAATAAAACGGAGCAGAACTGGATTGGGGCCGCTACCACTTCGGCCCAACCGGACATATAGTCACACTCGATGTGACAACAAATTACTGGAAAACGACTCACCCGGCCAAGGTAGTCGTGGACCACCGCAAATTTCTTGTGGTAAGCCCAACAGGGTAAAGTAGGTCCTCAGAAACTATAATGCAGGTGCACCCGGTTTCACGGACGAGGGTGGATACTCGGCGACCGTTCACAGTTCCGTTCTCGAACTTCAATCCACTAGGGTTGTTCTCATTAAAGAGAAAATTTACCTGATGGACCGGGTCTTTGGCGGGCGAGGGAGGTTTGGGAGTGTTCTAAGGTGACTGTAGAGGATCAGGGGTGGCCCAGATTTGGTGTACTTAGTGGCAATGAGAGTTTGCGAATCGGGAGTTTTGAGGACAGTTCGTGCGATAATGGCCGGGAACTCCGCAGGTGTAGCAGATGATCGGGTTCTTTTGGTACCGCACAACCAGGGGAGAAGAAACTAGGGGCTTAACGTCTCGGTATTCCGATGGATGGAAGTTTCTTGGCTTCGAGGGACTAGGAGCTTTGGTAAATCTTGGAACCAATTTAGGGGGATTCTTAGGGCCATAAAATTTAGTTTTGGGGGACGATTGGGGAGCCTTTGTAACATCCTTAGGGTATAAATCGTGACTACCCGCGTAAACATCGGCCTCTTCCAAGCACTCCTTGAAAGTGGCGCAACGTTTATCCTTAATGAAGGAGCGAATCTCGGGAGCCACGGCAGCTAAAAGCTGATCCCTAAGGAAGAAGTCCAAAAGGGACTCGTAGACCTGGGGAATCTTGCACGCATCCAGCCAACACTGAAGGTGTCTATGGAGGATGTACCCGTGTTGTCGAAATGTTTGGCCAGGGCGGATCCTTTCCTGGCGAAATCGGGAGCGGTAGAATTCGCTATTCATATGAACATCGGCTAACAATTCGGACTTTAACGTGGAATAGTCCAAAGTTGCTTCCGGGGGAAGGGATACGAAGATATCCCTTAACTTGGCATTTAGGAGGGGAAGTAAGCGAGTAACGCCATCATTTTCGAGATCCCATCTATTGATCTGAAAGGTTCTCTTAAAATTAGGCCAAAAATTACCCCAAGTCCTCTCCATCATTGAAAGCGGGAAGGTGGACTGAAGGAGTTTCGGGAATTTCAGCCCGAGAACCGATGGACTGAGAATCCATTTGATTTCGGCTCATTTCCAGCTCATGCTGCCTAATTTGGTCACGTTTTTCCATCTCCCTTTTGTTCTTCTCCATCTCCATCTCCATTTTCAGTTTGTTCTCCTCCATCTCCATTTTTTTCTTCTCCATCTTTAGTCTGTTCTCCTTCATCTCCATCTTCAGTTTGTTCTCCTCCATCTCCATCTTAAGTTTGTTCTCCTTTATCTCTATCTCGAATTTGTTCTTCTCCATCTCCAATTCCCTTCGCTCTGCCCTTTCGTTCCTTTCTTCTTCCTGTACGTAATTTAGCAGGTCTTTGCACAAAAGACCTAACATTTCACCCTGACTCTTGAATTTTTCGAAGGATGACATTTTCTCAGTTAACTGAGGGAACACTGATACGCGAACGAGCTAGGACCCTACCCACGCGAAACGAATACTTGAATATTCGTGAGGGCCTTGATCACAAAAAAAAATTAAGATACAGCTACCTACCTCTGCTGTTTCTAAGCGGGAAAAAAAATTTAAATGGTCCTACCGGAATTAGGACACCAAAGACCTTAACTCTTTTGGATTAATAACCAGGAGAGTCTCCAGAATTCGAACACAATAAAAAAAAATAATTACCTGAGGTCCAACACAAAATCTAAATAGATTAAGTTCCACTGCTCTTCGAATAACTTGATCTTGCCTTCTGCCAGTACAATAAACAAATTAAAATAAAAGGGATGTACGTGAATAACAAGGGAATTTCTAATGTCAAAATTAAAATGACACAGGTTCGTAAAAACCCCAACACAATGGACACCAGATTTATATAATATGTATATTAATATATATATATATATATATATATATATATATATATATATATATATATATATATATATATATATATATATATATGTCGTGGTATGACATTACATTATATCAATATCATATTATATCTATGGGAGGGGATCAATAGCTTGAGAGCGAACCGACAAAAGGGACGGAAAACCACGCGTTCAGACGGGCTGAGTAACGAGAGAGTGCAAGGAGGTCAGGTAAATTATAGACAATGGCAAAGTTCAAGGTTATTTAAAGAGACTTTTGTAAAAATAGAATTTTATTTACACAAAAAAAATTAATAAGAGAATTGAAGGGTCAAAGTACCTCAGAGAATTAACGGGCAAAAATCACATCAATAAACGAAGGGGGGAAGATTAACTCAATTGGGTTACTGAAGGGGGAAGGAGGGTTGGCTTACGGATGTCTTCTGTACGTGAGGTGAGACCGCTCGGACTTCAGAGCGGGAGGTTGGAGTGTTGACGGTTCTTCAAAAGCAAGGAGGGGGCGGTAACTTCCGGTCCAGGGGAGAGTACTTCGGCTGCCCGAAATAAGGAGCGCTTCGACAGGAGTTGATGAAAGAAGTCGGGAAAATCACTCGGGGCGATCGTTCAGTGGAATTACCTCCTGGCTGAGGCTAATTCCAAATACACAAAATAGTCCAGCTGTCACTTTGCTTTGTTGCTAGCACTTGACTTGGAACCATGGGGAAATCTTCTGGGTTCTGGCGAGACATCTCAACTTTGTGTCTCTTTCGAGGAGTCGAGCGTTATTTATGTCCGAGGCTCTCCTCGGAGTTGGGGGTTAGCGGGAAACAACTCTACTCTCGAAGGGCCTCGAATCTTCTTGCAGAACTATTTTAGCTCGCATAAAGGTGAATCGTTGGGGACTCGAACGAGGCTACCGCTTGTGGAAGGGGGGAGGGGGGTAGGCTTACCAATTTAGGCCTATCCGGGCCTTCTGCTGCACATGGGAGTTCCTTTCTGCGAAAAGATCTTCCAGGTGGGGATTCCTTCACACTTTTTATACTCTTTAAAGCAATCAGACACTCTTTCATCCCACCTATCATTCTCTTCTTTCTTCAGTTCAGCCAAACGATTTTTCACCTTTTTTCGCTTCCTCCTATACTTTTCCTTGTTTTCTGCACTTCTGTTTTGTCTATACATGTTGAACAGTTCATGCTACTCTTTCATTAACTTTTCCACTTCAGCATTTCCCTATTCGCTACCCTTCCTAACTCTCCCTTCTCTAAGCACCCTAATTCCACATGCTTTCCTGGCAGCTTCTTCTATGCTTTCACGCATCAACATCCACTCATCTTCCGTACCTAAACCCTCAGACTCTCTTATCACTTTCCAAGGAAAAATATATAAATATTCTTCATTGCACCTCCCTTTCTTCCCCTTATTTACCCTTACCACCTCCTCCTTTGGTAAGCTCCTTCATTTGCCAACCAATTCACTCTTTACTCTTACTTCCGCTATAACCAGGTGTTGGTCAGTTAAGTCTCCCACCATCCTCATCTTTACATCTACATCCAAAACTCTCTTTAAATTCTCTCTTCCCATCAGAACATACTCTAACATGCTTCTTTGGTCCTCAATCACTCTTTCTCCCACCTGCTTACCCAGTCTTTCTCAGGTATACTTCTTGTGCTCTGTCTTTTTAAACCATGTGTTGCCAGCTACCATCTCTCTTTGGAAACACATTTCCACCAGCCTTACACCATTATCATTCACTCTCCACACTCCGTATCTCCCAACTACCCCATTCATACTCGATCACCTCCCTTTGCACTCAGGTTACCCATTAAAACTACTTTCTCATTTACAATGAAACCTTGCAGACATCCATTTAGCTCTTCCCAAAACGCTTCTTTCACACTTTCAGGTTCAACCACATGTGGGGCATACACGCTCACTATCACCCAGTTTTCACATACGAACTTCACTCGCACACACAACACTCTTGAATTTACCTCCTTGTACTCTCTTACATACTCCCAAACTTCCTCACTCATCAGTACCGTCACCCCATACTTCACTCTCACTCTCTCATTTACTTCTAATTTCATCGATTTCACCCCACTAAACCATTCTATACCTTTTTCTTTAAACATAGTTTCACTCAGGCACAGAACATCTAGTTTACTTTTTTCAAACAGACAACCAATTTTTCTTCTCTTCACATTCTCTCCACATCCACGCGATATATATTCAGTGAAAAAAATAATAATAAACCACAATATCTGAATCTGATTTATTAAAAAAAACAGGACTAGTTTCGGCATAATGACATTATCAACTGTATATATATATATATATATATATATATATATATATATATATATATATATATATATATATATGTATTATTACTTTCTAAGATAGCCTAAACACAAAGTAGCATATTTTAAAGTTTATTAAGAAAATTAGAGTTAGTTATATTTGAATTAAAGTCCATATAACTAGTTTATTAATTTCCTATCATTCAAAATTATTCACATCCCTGTAAGAAATCATTTATTTTTCCCGGCTTTTGAGTGAGTCAAGATGACCATCACCCGTGTCCAAGGTCAGCAATTTAAGTCCAACAGGTATATGGCTAATTTATCTGAGGCCATAGGTGCATTCATTACTCGTCATTCCGACAAACACGTCGCTAAAAATGGCAGAGAACAAAGTTACCCAAGAAGACTAAAGAAGACCTTATTCGCATAAATAAGCAAGGAAATGGATACACCAAAAATAGCAAACAAGTTGACTACTTAGAAAAACACCACTGCAAGCATTGTACAGAAGTATACTCTTATATGTAGCTACAGATACAGTGGGATCGCTACCTGGACCTGGTTAAAAAGAGGTAATCTCCCCAGTTGCTGGATGGTCCATGAGGAGAAAGGTGGATAAAAACCCTCGCCTGACTACGAAAGAGCTATAGTATGGGATTTCGGCTGCCGTTAAGGAAGTTTTGCTTGTTACGATATGGCGTATGCTAAACTGCACTGATGACCGCTAAGCGCAAGCAGAACCTTTTAAGATTCATCACGCGCCATCTTGACAAGCCTATGAACAACTAGGAGAAGATTCTTTAGACTGACGAAACGAAATTGGAGCTTTTCGGGACAATGGAGCGGAGATACATTTTCAAGCAGAAGAACATAGCATATAAGGAAAAATACTCTCCCTATTGTGAAGCACGGCGGTGGATTAATTACGTGATGGGGATGTTTTGCTGGGAATGGCCTAGTATGGCGCATACCAGTTTACTTTTCTTAAAAAGAAATTGAAATGAAATATTATTGTTATAAATTTGTGAAAAGGAAGTCAGAAAAACTAGTGGACCGATTTCTACCAAATTTGGTGGGACACTAGAGCCTTAGTCTAGAAGGAAGAAATCTGGTTTTCTTTTCAAGGTAACTTGGTGGAGATTCTGTAATCGCTAACATGTTTTAATTTGTTTGTTTACAAAATTGCACGGAAAAAATTACCCGATATATAAATAAAGCATATTAAATGAATATTAGGATATTACTCTTGCTATGCTATATATATTGCTAAGATAAGCTTTCTTAATACGTGAAATTATAATAACAACTAAATGTTGAAAATTGATTAAGTTTCTCGAATTTTTAAAACTAGAAATATGTAAAGGTAAAATAACAATTAATAATTTTACACAGACTTAATATTGGCATACATATATGACCCAAATTGAATGCCTTTAATATTACTAATAATAATTATTATTATTATAATAATAAAATAAATTATAAATATGTAAATGTAAAATTATAATTCATAACTCTATACAGACTTAATATTGGCATACATATATGATGCTAATTGAACACACATTAATATAATAATGTTATTAATAATAATAACACTAATAATAATATAAATAATAATATATTTCAAATAATAATAAACTATAAATATGTAAAGGTAAAATTACAATTTATAACTCTACACAGACTTAATACTGGCAGAAATATATGACGCTAATTTAACCCATAAATTAAGAATATTAACAATAATAATGATAATAATAATATATTCATAATAATAAACTATAAATATGAAAAGGTAAAGTTACAATTTGTAAAAGTCTAAATACCACGTACATTAGTGTACGCAGAAATACCCCGACACAAGCTGCGTGTCCCTCCCGTAATCCAAATTCACCTTTCGCCTCGAATTCCCTCCACCCCTTTTCGCACCAAAGAGACGACCAAATTTGCGGCCGGTCGCTCAGGAAAATGTCGGCCTCGAAGGACACCTGCTAGCCGACGAAGGTCTGAGTTTTCGCGCCGTCGTAAACCACGACGTAGAGCAAGGATAGCTCCAAGGTGTGAAAGATTTACTTTATCTGGCAGCAGATGAAAAGGTCTTTCGCGCAGCGATACGGATTTTATGAGAATTCGGTGCTCTCTACCGATTTTTGCTCGTGAGGGAAATAAAAGGGAAAATTCTCCCTGGAATCATGCAGAAGATCTTAGACCTACGTTGTGAGGAGAGCTCGTCCCACAAAAGAAACAGTTCGCCCGTTGCAAGGAAGAAACTTCTCGGGGAATTTGTGTGTTGCCGTCACGGTACTTGTAGGAGCCAAACTTCTCGCAGACCTCCGTCCCCCTCTTCAGAGTCAGAGGTTACACAGGAGCTCTCTCTGCGGATTACCCTAGACGTAGCTAGGTAATCGGTTTTGGCTACCCACTCCAGGAGCCGAATAATCGGACAGTCACTTCGAGGAAGAAGAAGTCCGATTTGAGCCACAGTTTGGCTCGCCTTCGTGATCCGGCATAGGATCTTTATATCACCGGTCTAGGATTACCTTCTCATTCGGTCACCTCGGACGGCCGGACTAAGTGAGATCATCGTCACCAGAAGAAGATATTTACCGTCATTCTTAAAAATACTTACGAACTCAAAGGTATCGTTAAAGTGAATTATCCCCTCCCCTAACTTCACCAGTTTATTCGTTAACTAGAATTCCCATCCCTAGCCCATAACCTCGAGTATTAGAAGTGATTAATTCAGTATTTAATTCAATAATATTAATCCATTCATTCGGGCGGGTGCCATTAAGACGCAAGCATCCTAGTGAGTAATTTTCAAGTATAATCCCCACGACATTATGTAGACTTACTTATTCAGTGCAAAGATTAATTCTATTTATACCTATATACGCTGTTTCATATTTGAAATTCATGTACATTAAAGATTATTTTGTATCTGTGTGTTTAACTATTTTGGACGATCCTTTGGCAATTAATACGCAACCCACTCGGCTCAAATCTCAATATTACACAATTCCACCCATGACTGGCTTTTACTGAGTGAGGACACACTCAGGGAATCATATTCTTGATTTTGATCCAAAGGAAAGCACCGGGGTTATTCTTATTCACCGGAAGTGACTACCGTAGGTGTTATGGTTACACTTCACCTCCGCTTCACCTTGATGCAGTAATAAAATATATGCCTAGGAAGTGGGATTGGGATTATTCACTCGCTAAACCTCGACATAATTAATAACTACACACACTTAATATTTGCATGCATATATGACGATAACACAGGCCTGCGTTTGAAAAATAATTTTCTGTTCCTGCGGTTTTCTTTAGTGATTCCTAACTAAATTGTGCTCCTAAATTGAAATATGACATTCATTTTGCTCAATCAGGTCTGGTTTTTGAGATACAGCGCACTACTGTTTTTAGAAAACGGCCATTTTTGAAAAAATCCCTTATTTATATAAAAGTTATTTAATAAATTACAATTACTTGTAATAAAAAAACCCCCACTCAATTCCACTTTCTTTTAATTAATTTTAAACTTACAGACTACTTATGAGCTTACCCAGGAGTGCAAAGAAACTATTTTCCAAGAAAAGAAGTCCTTGATGACTTCTGCTTGTGAAGCGATGTTGGTTCGTCGCGTTTAAGACACCAGCAATAGTCAGCTAACATGTTGATGTCCCAGCGTCCTTGATATCTTGTCTCCATCGTCTGTATGTCTTGGTGAAATCTTTCTCCTTGTTCCTCGCTATAATCTCCACAGTTTGCCGGAAAAATAGTCAAGATGTGACTGGATAAAATGCATTTTTATCGACATGCGAGCTCCCATTTTTTCGAAGCTTTTCATAAGCTCATTTACATGTGAGATATATTCTGAGCTTCTTTTATTTACCAGAAAACCGTCGATTACTTTTCTAAACGCTCGCTATGCTTCTTGTTCACTGGCTTCCATATTGGTGTAAAAATGCTTGTCCTTTAACAGAGTTCTAATTTGGGGACCATCAAATATGCCTGCATGGAGCTTGGCATCACTGATCTGTGGGAATTTTTGCTGTAGATACTTAAAAGCTTGGCCTTCTATATTCTGTGCTTTGACAAAGTTCTTCATCAGACCAAGCTTTATATGAAGAGGAGGCAGTAAAACATTTTTGGGAGGGACTAGAGGTTGAGCTACCACATTGTGGCAGCCAATTTGGAATGCCTCTCGAGATGGCCAGTCTTTTTACTTATAGTGAAGACTATCCGCCCGGCTATCCCATAAGCACATGAAGCATGGATATTTTGTGTAACCTCCTTGCATCCCAAGAAGAAGGCACACAACCTGAAAGAAAACATATTGATGCATATTGATGTACATGGTTTCTAAGAATTTCTATTTTTTGCATAGGATATTTCCACTCAGTTTATTAGGGATAGGGAGAAACCAATATGTGTATAATATCCTTCTGTCATTGGTATTTAGAAACAAACATTCCTTGAAATATTTAACAAGTTCAATAAAGTAAAATATATCTTACCTTGAGATCACCACATATTTACCAGTTCTGGTTAGAGTACTTGATTGTATTAATCAATACTTCCTTTATATTTTCGTAGATTTCTGTTAACTGAACTGAATGGCCAATAGGTACAGATGCCATTTTATTGCCAATATTTAAGAGTACTGCCTTCAAACTTCTGCTAGAAGAATCAATAAAGAGCCTCCATTCACTTGGTTGGTAAGGAACGCCAAGTGCCTCAATTAAACCTTTTACATCATTGCAATACACCAAAGAGCTGCAAGAATCAACTGCAAAGAACTTTCGAAACTCTTCGTCTCTATTTCTGAACCAAAAGTATGTAGTTTCTTGAGAGAGGAGGTTGCTCTCACTAAGACGGGATGCAAGAAGTTGTGCGTTCTCTTTAGAAAGACCAAGATCTCTAGTCAAGTCATTTAATTGACCTTGAGTGAGTGGTCTTGGCAAAGTCATTGTAGACGTAGGCTGATATGTCACTGAAGTGTCAGTGTCATCCACTTCTATATCTTCTATATTGTCTTTTAGCTCAGTATTTTTAGGTGGAGAAGGAACTGGAACTCCTGGACCATGTGGTTGTGGCTTAATGGCAGAAGGAACATCAGGATAGACTACAGTGTGTTTGTTCTTCTTATTGACACCTGAAAAAGTTTCGCATACTTAATTTACATACTTTTAATTCACTCGACCCTCGTTTCCACATTTTTATACACATTTTTCATACCAGGTAAATTTACAATTTTTAAATACAATCAATTTTTATATACAATTTAACCACAATTTTTCTACCAGCATAATACACTATTTTTTATACACAATTACAATTTTAATAGGCTACCAAAATATTTGTATAAACATTTCTAGATTTGTCAAGGACTATATTGTTAAAGTAATTATCTCACCTTTAAGATTTGTCATGCAAAAATAGCAGTCTGTAATGTGGTCCTTGCCTTCTCTCCACACCATAGGTACACCAAATGACAAAGAGTTCGTTTTGCTCTCACTCCAGCGTCTTAAGGCTATGACACAGGCTTTGCAGCACATATGTGGAGCAAAGTTTTTGTCTTGATCACCTAGCTTTATTCCAAAATATGCATTGTAAAGGAACTTTACTAACGGCGTTATAGTGCATTGCTGGTCACTAAAAGTTACTTTTCCACAAACAAAACAAAATCTATCAGGACTGTTTTTACACTTTCTATTCATTTTTATGAAATATAAGGAGTTTTGCTAATGTATTTGCCTGCAAAAAAAAAACACAAAGATAAATAAAGTTTTAGAAATACACTTTAAACACTGTTCATAGATGAGAAAAGTCATGGATTAAAAAACCAACACTTAGTTGGAGAGTGAGCAAGCAAAACACAACCACTCGCGCTTGCGGTCAGCTAGAGACTGAGCTCTCTAATGCCATCTAGGGAGCTTGGTCTGTATCTTAAAAACTAAACTTGATTGGGCAATATGAATGCTTGATTTGGATTTAGGAGACAAATTTCATTAAGAATCACCTATGAAACCCTCAGGAACATTTTTGACGCAGACCAGTGTAATTGAATCCATACAATATTTTTTTATTAAGAAATAGTTAGGGAAATATTTTCTAGCCGATTAAAACCAGATTATAATACCGGATCTTGGTCAAAAACCAGTAGTTTCCTTCTGAGATAAGACTCTAGTGGTCAACCAAATTTAGTTGAAATAAGTAATTAGTTTTTGTGCAATTTTGTAAAAAAAACAAATTAAAACATGCTGGCTTTTACATAAAAACTCAACCTTAACATTTGCAGCTTCAAAGATATATTTTATAGTTAATAAATAAGTAAAAAAATAAATAAATAAATATCCGAATAAAACTGGATCTTGGTAAAAATTTACTAGTTTAATTCTGGGCTACGGCTCCAGTGCTCGACCAAATTTTAAAGAAATCGATCCACTACTTTTTGAGTAAGTTTGAACACGAACGAACTACTTTAATCACATAGTTTCCGAATTCCTTGTCAGAGATTTCTAACACTACCCTTTCTTTTTAAGAGTTTTTTTTAAAAGTTGATCTGTGTCGTGGTATGACATTACATTACATCAATACCATATTATATTTATGGGGGAGGGACCAATAACTTAAAGGTGAACCGACAAAGGGACGGAAAACCACGAGTTTCGATGGGCGAAAATGCGAGATAAGAGTGCAAAGGTCAGGTAACATATGGGCAATGGCAAAGCTTAATTTTATTTAAAGAGGCATGGAGAGAAATATAATTTTATTTACATAAAAATAATGAGAGAAATGATGGGCAAAAATTACATCAGATAAACGAAGGAAGGGGAATTTCGGTTATGGATCAGACTATGAAGTTAAAACTTAAGGTATTACAGGAGGAGACTATTTAAATGGGGGGGAGGGGAATTAACTCAATTGGGTTATTGAAAGGGGAGATGGGTTGGCTTAGGGAGGATTCCGAGTGAGACGTCGGGGTAAGGCTTCACGGATGTCTTCTGCACGTGAGGCGAGGGCGCTCAGAACTTCTGAGCGGGAACTTAAAAGTGATGACGGTTTTCCAAAAATGGAGGGGGGGGGGGGGGTAACGTCCGTTTCAAGGGAGAGTATTTCAGCCACCCGAAAACGAGGGTGGAACGAGGAGGGCTTCGACAGGAGTTGACGAGAGAAGTCGGAAAGAATCACTCGGTAGCGATCGTTAAATGGAATTACCTCACTGGCTGGGCCTAATTCCAATACACAAATAGTTCAGCTGTCACTTTGCTTTGTTGTTAGCACCTGACTTGGAAGTAGGGGAATTTTCTTGAGCCCTTGCGAGACTTCTCAACTCTGTGTCTGTCTCATCGGAAACGAGCACTATATACGTCTTAGGCTCTCCCCGCGGGGTGATGGGGGTTAGCGGGAAACAGCTTTACTCTCGAATGGCCTCGAATCTTCTTGCCGAGGCTATTCTAACCTGTGTAAAGATGGACGGTGGTGGACACGGTTCGAGGCTAACGCTTGTGGAAGGGGGGGGGGGTATGCTTACCAATTTCGGCCTAACAGAATATTCTCCAGCGCATGGAACTTCCGTGCTGGAAATGAAATTCCACGTGGAATTCCTCCACAATCTGATCAACTTTATTTTTTTAACAAGATGTGCGCCAAACAGGGTCTGCGCCAAATAGGGTCTGCGCCGAAAATGGTCCGCGTCGAATAGGGTCTGCGCCGAAATGTCCTAGACCGTGTTTTGCTGCATCGGTACTGAAAAAAATCGATGGAACGATGGATTCGCTTCAGTATCAGGAAATACTGGATAACGCTGTTCATCAGTGAAGAAATTGAAGCACAAAAACAATTGGACTCTCCAGCCGGATATCAATCTAAACTACGTCAAAATCCACAAAAGGAGCGACTCAAATATTAAATCATGGAACGTGTTAGAATGACTTTCGTAGTTATTGGACCTACATCCCATTGTAAATCTATAGTGGTTCTTGAAAAAAGCCGTCACCTAGGCAAGCTAAAGAACCTAACTGAATTAGCAACCTATGCTCACAGGTGATGTTGAAAAAATCCTAAAAGAACGCAACCTAAAGCTTATAGGTAAGTGGTTATAAATCACGGCTGCTGCAACTTATTACGTCCTAATTCTGTGGTGAATAATTTTGATTGATAAGAAATTATTAAAATAGGCATATGAACTTTAGTTAAAATATAATCAAACTGGCTAAAAAAGGATTCATGAAAAAAGGTATGATTAGTTATATTTTAAAACGAGAAAAGAAACAGAATTAATGTTACAAACAGGAGGAGTATTTCACTCTCTCCAGAATAGGAGAAAAAAGTAATAAAGGAAAATGATAGCTAAATATTCAATAGAAGAATAATAAAAAGGATGATGATAAACAGCAATATCCAAGAGGTTAATGAAGCAAGAAGTATTGTTATTGTATTATAATCATTCGTAGTATAGAAAGGCAAAACCAACGTGGGTATCTCCGACAGAGTAGTTTCATAATCGTTTCGTAAGAAAATGGTGAAGTTGAGCGAGCTGAAAATGCTTGGAAATGAACATAGCCGAGATTGAAGTAATTTAATTTCTGGGAGGCGGAAGGGCACGCAACTCTCCTTGGCCTAATTCTGATGGTTCCATAAAATGAGCCAAGGCACAAAACTTTCGTCGGCGTCATAAATTGGCCGCCCATTGGGGGAATACGCTGATACTCATCCACTCGCGGGTAACTCAAACCATATCATCCTGCATATAACCAATCACAACACCGCTATCAGTTCCATTACCGTCTTTATAGCACAATATCCACACTCTCTCGTCCGTTTCGGAGCTCTGATGATGGAGTATTAGTACCTCTTATGGGTGCACTCATTTCCTCATGGTTCTGACACATAACGCCCCCCCTCCCTCCCCGGGTTCACGAAGAGTTCCACCATCGCTGGTTGGTGTCAAAAAACACACCAACAAGAATAAAACACATCTCCACCCCCAAAGAACGATGGGCCGCTTGTGCCTTCGTGCTCACCAGCGATTGTCACTCTAATCTTTATGTGGATTTCAGTATTAATAGGTTGGTCTCATTCACGATGCGTGGGACAAATAGCGCTACCTAACTAACTCTCAGCTGTTTTATTTGGTACATTTCGGCCCCTGAACTTTGTACGAACTTGTCCTTGGCCCTTTTTTAAAGTTCCTTCATTTTCTTATCTTTTATCCATTATTTTCTTTTAAGTCTACCTACCCCCAGTCCTCCTTTACCAAATGAAAATTCACTCGTTAGTTACCCCGTTTTCCTTTTGGTCGACTGAAGAACTTTAACAATCATACTCGGTTTTGGGCAGGGTTGTTCCTCGAATTTTTGTTTTGTTCCGTAGAGAATATATCGGATTATATTTCTTTATTATAGTTTTACTGCAATTTCCCTTTCAAATTTTATCTACTTTGTCTCGTATTTTCAATGTTTTATTTTCTTTCATTTCAAACTCTATAATTTACGGTCAATGAATGGGAAGGCATTAATGCAGAACGTTAAAAAACCTTTGTGTTTATCCATTCTTCCCACGAATCCCTTCCACCTTTGCTGATCACTCGGACAAGATAAGAGCAAATGTCGGTTAGCCAGTCACTCTGTCCCGACCGCACCAAGTAGTTAACTGAGGCTATATACCGCCACATACATTTTTACATTATTTTTACCCCTTATTTCATAGCCTTTTTTTGAAAAAAAAAACTTATATTAGAATTGCTCTCAATTTTGGTTTATTTTTTAAAAAAGTAATCTCCCATGAATGTGAATTGGCCCATTTTCACAACGGTCTTCCTGAAGATTTCCAATTATTCAAACGCTTTATCGTAGAACAAACATTTTCTAATTAACAACCTAAAACCTATCGTAAACACTTAACTTTCTCGCAACAGTTTGTTTTTCGTAGCAAACAACGAGTTTTAAGCTAAGCTGATTGATCCGTAAGCAAACAGCAAACAGTGAAACTACGACGTAGGAAAATAAAAAGCGAATAATTCTTCTCTGAGATTTGTATCTAAGCCAAATTTAAACAGGAGATACTGTTACGAAGGGTTAAAATATTCTTGAAAATTGGAAAATTGAATTTTAACGTCAATTGCAGAGTGGGACATAAAGTATTAACAAGTATAATATTAGGTAGTCCGAGATTTTTTTACGGAATAACCCCCCCCCCCATTTTATAGAGGAAACTAAAGTTAATGGATTACAGATTGAGTGTATTGCAGTGCTTACAATATTTTTTTTTCCTAAGATGTATAAAGAATATAAACAGTCACAGACCAAAATGTTAAACACCTCTTTTGGCCAAAATTAAACTTGTATGCTACTTTCGTGTTAAGAACCCTCGTACAATTTAAATGCACGAGGAGTATGAAAACAAATAAAGGCAGGGAAAAAATCTAATAGGAATGTTCACATAAGGATTGGCATGGACAATATCGTAGCTAGGTTATCATAGTCTTTTATCGCAAACGAAGTTTCTCCTTCCATTTCCACACCATTCATACTACGCAGGCAAACACACAATTTACTCCATCACAACTTAAAAAAAATATTCAACCAACTTATTCATATTCAAAATTGCTTCAATAAGCCATGCTCCATTTTGCATGGTTATATAACACACTCTTAGAATAGCTCACCACATTACCTCATTCCCTATTTTATGGAGTTCGAGTGGGTTTGCAGTGAATCAGATGAAAGGCGAAGAGACAACCGGTGTGGTCTTGTCGCCTCTCAACTAAACAAACACTTTAACATGCCATGATGCAAAATACCGTTTAATTTATGAGTTTTTACTGGCCTTCAGGCTTAGATATGGTCGCGCTAGCGGGTAGGTGAACAATGGTGCTTGTAGAGATATACCCCATACCGGCAATGAAGTATAAGTGCATGAATCCTAGCCACATGAGCGCATGGATTTAGGAATCGGAAATCGATGAACTAGGACAAGAATACACAGGAGATGACGTATACCATAAGAATCTACTGGCATGAGACGAGTACAGATATATTAGACCATTCGTTCATGGAGTTACAAGCAATCTGGTTTAAGTCTGCAATGTCATAATGCTTTTTGTTCTTCCCCTCTTTCGCCCAACTTATGAGAGGGGACAACCCCTCACTCGTCCATTTCTCAATGGGGCTAACTCCCTCTTTCAATCAACCAATTTAGAGGGGAACTGGTCCACAAGAAGAGGTGGGTTGAGGGATAAGTTATGATATTACGCTATTAAATGTTCGCCTTCTTTGTAGAAGCGTTATCGTAGGGGGCATCTTAAGAGCAGTCACATAGCATACGCATACCCGCCCCCTGAATAATAGGGATAAATACTGATAAGAGATAAGATACACGTAACGATAATAGACAGATCTTGTCTGATAAGGACTTTGAAAGGACAGCATTTTTTTCCTACTCTATAGCCACTCACTTTTTGTGGGTTCCTACCGCCGATCGGACTACCCAGGATGAGGTAGTTCGTTTGCTAGCGGGCGCCCATGATTGATGGGATGGAGCTCTCGCCAGCTTAGGGGATAAGTCGTTAAATTCAGACGCTTATCCGGGTTCGATCCCAGGCGATAGGGGACGCGAAATATTTCGGCGCTCATCGGTAGCTTACCGCGAATTGGCGGGGAGCCGAGTTTGGCGCATGCGCGCAGGCAGTTCCATTCACATACGTCATCATATACACGGCCAAGCATAACACCGCTGTCCCTTCCATCCCTTCCTTTGAACAGAGAACACACTAAGAAAAATAGTTTTGATTTGAAAAAATGTAACCGGCGAGGGCATTCTCACTCACTGAAGAACGAAGAGAGCGACAGAGAGATTATAGAAATGATAAATAAATATAAAAATAAATAGTAAGAAAAATAAAAAAGACAAAGATTGCAATAAGCAGATCGTTAACCTTAAATACTGAGTTCATTAGACATATTTTAAGGTTCGTAAAAGGAACACCAGGACTTAAACCTACGGACACACGAACTCCCGTTCGTGGGAGAAAGATAAGAAGAAAGAAGAGATTAAACGAAAGATAGAGAAGTAACGATCACTAAAAGAACAAAGACGGAGACAGAGAACGAAACAATGAAAAATACATTTATAATTCCTAGTCAAAACTTAAAGAAACAAAGTAAATAGAAAATAAAACAAAATTAATTTTTAAAAAATGGAAATTAAAAATGTTGTTTGGCCATTTTTTTAAGACTAATTCGCACTGTCCGATACGTATCTCAGGACGGACCTACAAACCAACGAGGGATCCGAATAACAGGTCCTTACAGCGTATGGCAGCTGCCGCGAAGGTGAACAATCGTAACTCCATCCTTAAACTAACCACATCCGATGTAGCTTAACTTCGATTAACATGTAAAGTAGTGTTTCTAATTTGCCTGGTCTTGGCCCAGATCATAAATGAAAAGACTAAATAACAAATTAATAAAGAGGAAAAATCATAGAAATCGAAAAAGAATCAAAGAATTATTAGAAAACAAGTAACCGAGTAAAACAATAGAGATAATCAGAAAGAAGAACGGGGCGAAGATAATGATTGAAACGAAAAAAGAGGTGAAGCAAAACACGTAGTCAGAGTAATGAAAGATGAGATGTCGAATGGAGAAAAGGGAAAGAAGAAGAATCAAGTCAAAATAATAAATAAACAAGGTGTTATGACCAAAAGGCGCTGCTCTCACTTAGTTTGATTTATGACTAGACAACTTTTAAAACCTGCAATAATTCCCATAAAAAAAATTGGAGGACCTTGGACAGCCGAAGGAAAATGTAAAAGAACATAAGGGTTTCAAATTTCGTTAGAATCGGCCGAATAGTTATGATGTTATTGCCAAATAATTTCCAGGATAACATTGTTAGTACTTCGTTAGAATCGACCCAATACTTATAATGTTATGTTCAAATAATTCCCCGGGTAACTTTGCGAGGATTTTGGCAATTTGAATCATTCGAAACCAAATGTAGAACAACATAAGAGTTTCAAATTTCGTTAGAATCGACCCAATAGTTATGATGCTATTGCCAAATAATTTCCTGGATAACATTGTTAGTACTTTGGCAATGGAAATCATTCGAAGGAGAATGTAAAACAACATAAGGGTTTCAAATTTCGTTAGAATCGGCCTAATACTTACAATGTTATTACCAAAACAAAACAAAAAAGCAAAGTGGGACCGACTGACCGCTGCTAAACATAGTGATATATAGAATCGCCCGCGAATAAACAAGGTCGTTGATCAAAATCTGCGTTCTTTCGCTTATTCCGATTTATGACCTTACGACCGTCAAAACTTTCAATAATTTGTGGCTAACCTTGAAGGAACCTTGGTAATTATATAATTCGAAAGGGAATGTAAATTTCGTTACAATCGACCGAATAGTTATGATGTTATTGCCAAAACAATATAATTGAAAGACACTTCAAAACAACATGATGGTTTCAAATTTCTTAAGAATAGGCCTAATAGTTACAATGTTATTAACAAAAAACAAAAAAGTAAAGCTGAGACTGACCCACCAATCAACCGACCTACCGGCCAACCGACCAACATAGTGAGATATAGTGTCGGGCGCGACTAAAAATCAATGACAAAAAAAAAATCTTCCCAAATTAAGCTATTTCTGAATTAACGTGAACATGTTTTTTAACCAGAAGGTCAGAGGTGATTAAAAGGAAAAATCCTCCCCTAAAAACATGCACACCTTCATGCAATCTCTTTCCATTTAAAAGTGTGTAAACAAATGCATATCATGATTAAACGAAACACCCCATTTATTTAGCAAACATTAAATTCCCTTGTCCAGCCATTCTCGCTATTCTCTCCCTTTGACACACACGCCTCGTCGTACTCCACAACCTTTTCATCATCTACGCACCTACATTTCCGCAAATAAATTCCCCCCACCTCCCACCCTCCGTCTCAATCATGCAAAACTCTTCCGTATTTCTATTTACTATCAGGTGCCCAAGAAAGTTCTGGGGATTTTATAGCCTACGTGGATAAATAAAAACACAGTTTAGACATTACAATTTATTCTACAAAATAGTTTTCATCTGTTTCCCTAACCAATTAAAGGCATATTTGCTCCTCTTGAATGAAACCTTTCACGCTTATGTATAAGCAAAAAAAAAATAATGTTGAGGTACCGTTTCGACCACGTTCATATTAAAGAATCTTTCATTGCAAATCGGTTTATATAAAGAAAAAATGTGATAATTTCAATGAAACATGTCACTAGAGTATAGCGAATGAGGTACTAGTTCCAAACTTACAACCTAGACAGGTTCATTGTATCTCGCACTACACGTGCGATTAGTGGTCGTGCATTGTCTTGCAGAAATACAACTCTTTTTGCGGATGACCACCGCTGGATGATTTCGGATAAGTTCACCTTGAACTGTTAACAATTGTGTGCGTATACTTCACCTGTGATGGATTTTCTCTGTTGTTATCCCTAAGCGAAGATAACCAAGCATAAAATCACCTTCGATTGTCATACAAGATCAAATTTTCATCATATGTCAACAATCAATCCAAAACGTTTGGTTTTTGTTTTTTTGCCGTGAAAGAAGTGACAAGAAATTGTGACTGGTTGTTGCTTCTTTTGCTCAATGAGTTCGTTGGGTCCCAATTTGTGCTAATAAGCATAATTCTCAAATATGATGCAATTGCATACGAATGCTCGCGGTGTGTGTGTTAAAGAGTAATGCAAAGGATTGAAGTAGATTCGATGCGACACCAGTCTTCGAATCTGCATCATCAAATATTTTCGGCGTCCTGTAAAAGCCAACTTCAAGTGACTCATTTCCTGTTGACAACGTTTTAAACCACGTTTGAGCAGTGTAGTCACCTACTATGTCTTCTGCAAACGCTGAATAAATCCTATGTATCATTTCTGCTGCTTTCATACTAAGTTTTAATTCAGAGAAATCACGCTTTCACAACCGTTTTTGGTATGGTCATATTGTCTACACATGTTGCTATGACCACCCTCTTCTTTGATTATGTGGGTGAGAATAAATTGCGAATGTCTCTTGTTGCAGAATATACTTAAGAAGTGTTGTAATTCAAAAGGTTTTATAATTTTAAGTATTAAATCAAAGAAAATAAACAAATACCAAAACCTTTTGTGACACATGATAATTTGTGGTGCTATTTCGTAGTCACACTGCAACTGCATACGCTCTAAACCAACGCAGCTTCATAACGAATTAATATTTACACTCCATCTACACTGTGACTCTCCCACACATCATTATAACCAATTCACTATCACGCTCTACCAACACTCAGACTACGCACCATTATTCACCCACAGAATCACATCACTTCGCTCTCTTGCCTTTTCATGTAGGTCCTTTTCCTCGCACATCCACCTCGAATAACACTTTAGATGTCTCTCGTTTTAGCTTGAAATAATTAAAGGCGGAAGTCATATTGATACACGAAGATTAATGCAACGTTTTTTCATTGAATTAATAAATTAGTATTTCTTTTAATCCCTCCCTTAATATAAATTCATACTGTGACAATTGAGCGACTATTAGCTATTGTTTGGTTGCTTTGGCAGAAAAACGATTACGAAGTGCCGGATGTGATCAGGGCAAGATGTTAGTGGCGAATGTAAGAGAAGTAAGGCAATCAGAAACAATGGACAAAGAGCTTAATGCCAAGAGCTTAATGGACAAATAAGAAGACATGAACAGAATAAATAGGAAACGAAGGGACCAAGAATGCCAAGGACTAACAACATGGGGTTTGAAACCTATCCAGCTTAGAGCCATATTTCTCCCATTATCGTTACTGAGTCCCGAACCACTACAATCCGAACCAGTTACTTTTTTGATGACATAACAGCATATAGGTATGTGTGCAAATTATGACCTACTTACCCCGTGGACTTGCAGGATACTTTCCATACTACAGGGGGACACAGAATAACATATTCATAATTCATTGAAATCCGACCATTTTTTTAATGAATTAAGTGTGCTTAGTTATTATATTACAAAGAATTTATAAATTATAATTCAAAACTTAATTGAAAATTTTCCTCATGTGCTTGGTCAGTATCCCTGAAGATTTCCAATCCACACGGATCGCAGTCTTTAGTTAGATCATTTCAGTGAAATCTTAAGAATCTTTCTCTATTTCATTAATTTTGCTCCTTTGATACGGGATGTTACAACAGAGATGAACTATTTTACATTCATCAATAAATTACAACTCTAAAAATAAAACAAGATTTTAACTAAATTTTATTTTTTAAATATTGTTTTACCATCATCATCATCATCATCATCACTAACTCTATAATTTAAGAAGGGGATTTTGGGAGTATTTGAATAATACTTTCATCTTAGTTTGGTTATGACTTATGTTATTTTTATCAAAATTATTTCTAATAATTCTTTTATAATATCAAAAAACAAAATGGTGAAGTTGAGAAATAAATATAAGTATCGAAATTTTTTGAATTTTTTAAAACTCAAAGAATTACAAATGGTGAAGTTCAGAAAATTTAACCATGGCTGCTTTTTTTTAGATTTTAATTTTTAATCTTAATAATGAAGCCATTGCCTGGTATTAACTTAAAACAAAATCATAATTTTAGATACATATGTCTAAAAAATTGGGCCGATTTCACTGAAATTGTAAATTTGGGGGTTATCCTCTCAGGTGAAATTTTACGCCTCTAGTGTTATTAAAAATATTTAATTGATAGATATTTACATTCGTATGAGGAAACGTATAAAATGAAATGTATAATTAATAAACGAATCTAAGCAAAATAACAGAGGTCGTGTGTCAAAGGGTAAATGGTGTAAACAAACAATTTTTATTTAATGAAGTATTTATTCTCTACATTCAAGGTTTTGTTTGTCTTTCATACGAACATTTTGCTGCAATTTCCATTGAGACCACACCCGTAAGGATGACAAAGGAGTCTGTTATAGCAGCCCTTGACATAGTCGGTCCTTTTTAAATTTATCATCTTTACTCAATCCATTTTTCTTTAGTCACACATCACGGAATCAGGGCTATCACAATCTCACCATTCTTAGGAGTTCACCACAATTACATGTTCTAGAAAAAGTGCGGAGGAATTACAGTTCTGCTCAGTGAAGTTCTTGGCGAAAAGTTCGAAGTGATGGTAGTAAACAGTTCGTTCAGTTCGCTAGAAGCGTTTGCTATATGTGATGGGCTTGGATTCTGTTAACAGCTATCAGTATCGAATCTTTTTCATGACGTACAATCCATGCCTCAGTATGTACCCTAAATTGGAGTATCAGGTGTAACTTGAGCCAGCATGCTGCACCTGATATCTGCATGATCACTTGTCATTCCAACCCATGACCGCAAGAAGATCTGCGGCGAAATATCTTCTACCAAGTTCCACTTCTCAAAATTCAACACTTTCTGGACAGATCTCTCTTTACAACCTTTGTGCAGTAGATGTCCTCGTATCTCGTTACTTTCTGTTTAAATTTAATTTTAAAGAAAAAGAGTGAATATTCAAACCTAGCCAGTCTGAATATTCGATCGATGGCACCTTATTTCCATTTAAAAAAACACCCTACGTGTGACCAGAAAGTGGCTCTTCAATAAATAAACTCAGATTAATCTCTATTAATTGGTGAATCCTCATTTTGTGCCATCCTTACACTTCATTTGACAAAGCACACCCGAGTATTCCATTTTTCATCTGACACTCGTATAATTTTATTAATCGGACCATTTGATTATGTGTGTTTGAATGCACTTTTAAGGCTTCGTGTACATACATGCATGAATATTTCGTTTTCAACTCTATATAAATGAAGAGATGCTTTTATATTTATGTATTTCTTGATGAATAAACGCACGCATGTACATATGTGGCCCTTTAATCTCATGCGCATTTATCTCTCTACGTTCGTTTATATAGGTGCATAACTCAAGTTTACCTATTTATCTGTTTATAATTTCAGTTAGCTGATTTCATGTTCTTCTTCACCTCTCATAGTTTATATGTACGCCTCTCATGACAACTTCGGGTAGTTACATTTTTCAGTTATTTGGCTTGTTATTTCTTTCCAAGCTATTGTATGTATAATTTTTTTCTCTGTAAACAAGCACACGTCCCTTTTTGACACCTTTTATACATTATTCGCTCGGTTTATTAGCCTGCAGCCCCCCCATCCTCCCGCCTATATTCACAATAATCAGCCTATCATTAAACTTGATTATTTAGGAAACAAGAAGTTATAGCAATCCTCTCTGAGACTTCTGCTAGTACCACGTTAAGATGCGTGGTCAGGAAGAAATCAAAAACTGATTGTCCTAAGACCTATACAAGCTCAAGACCCTGTCCTTGGAAAGGAGCAAAAGGAGTATGGATCCAACCCCTAACAAGAATGAGTCGAACTTAGCTGTTGGATTGACTGGATGTAGGGTTGGAGAGGAAGGCACGACATGATGATGAGTCGCTGGCGCCATACCGAAGTAATGCATTTGCATAATGAGGTACTGCGTGCAAATGCCTTGCGCTGCCAATGAAAGCATAAATACTTCAACAGAGTGAAAAAATGGTGATTTATGATCAAATTCGACTAAAGAAAGTTTGCCTTTGTCAATGCGACCAGATCCACATCGGAAAGTATAAAAGTATACACAAGAAGATGAATGCACATATAAAAAAACAGTATATTTATATACATACGAGGTGTCCATAAAGTCTATTTACAATTTTAAAAAATTATTACAAAGCCAATTGATAAGATATATTAATCAGACTTGTGGTTTTCAAGGTGTATTAAATGAGGTAAACAGAATTTTGATATCCACGAGTACAATAGAACAAGTCTGATTAAGATATCTTATCAATTGCTTTTGTAATAAATTTTTAAATTGTAAAGAGACTCTATAGAAACCATATATATATATATATATATATATATATATATATATATATATATATATATAAATATTTTTCTCTTTCTCTTTAAATATTTCTCTCTTCCCTTCATATTATTTTTCTCTATCTATTTCTTTCTCTACTTTTCTCTTTCTCTTTTTTAGTCGCGTGCGACTCTACATATATTACATATATCTCATTATGTCGATCCTTCTGTCTATTGGCCTGATTCTAACGAAATTTGAAACCCTCATGTTTTTTTTACATTTACTTTCGAATGATATAATTGCAAAGGTCCTCCCAAGGTTAGCCCGGGAATTATTTCGTTTTGGCAATAACATCCTAACTAATTGGCTGATTCTAACGAAGTTTGAAACCCTTATGTTGTTTTTCATTCTCTTCCGAATGATATAATTGCCAAAACCCTTGTTTCAAGCCTCTCACGTCCTCACAACTAAGTTCAAATTAGGCCCCTTAATTCTCTTACCTGACAGTGGCATTTGTTGTGATTCCCCCTCGTGTCAGAATCAAGGTTTCGGAACCTCTATAAACAATGCCCTTTAACGCCTGCATGTCGCAAAAGACCAAAACTCCAGTGGTCTTTGGAGTTGGGGCCCAATTATTGGGGAGATATTTTTGCTCCAATAACCAGTGGTCGTTGGAGTTGGGGCCCAATTTGCTGATCACCTCCATGGATTGTTCACGGATGTATAAAGCTTGTTAGCTTCCAGGCCAACCAAAAGTCCCCGGTCCTATCTGAGGGTCTGTACAACAGATATTCAGACCGCGGCCGCCCTATCGCCATGCCTCTTTGGTTGCTCACTTGGGAATTGTAGCCTTTTTGGAGAGACCTGTTCACTGGACAAATTCTGGTCAATGAGTATCACTGCACAGGTCGCGAACACTAAAGTTAACGCAGCCATGGTGTACCTCCATAGTTTATAAACCCGAGACAGAATGAGGAGGCAAGTTTTAATAAGTTTAACAACAACACATCGTATTATGCCTGACCCGTGTCAGTGTACACGGATGGCTCTAAGTCCGAAGAGGGTGTCAGCTTCCATGCCGTATCCCTTCGGTTTGAAGTCTTCGGGGCTGTACCTGGAACTGTGTCTCTTCATTGGTTTTAGTGAGTTGCATTACATCGCTCGGTATGGAAATAACGTATCGTACCGGTACTGCTCTTTCTGACCAGATCGTGATTTATAGGAACTCAAAAAGCAAACTGAATGCCCTCAAAGCATTGGAATCTGGAGACATCATGGTTCGTTGTATCCATAGCGCCACGTTTGTGCCGAGCCGTCAGATCTTGAGATAATCTTCTGCTGGGTTCCTGGGATTTCAAGGGAATGAACTCGGCGATGAGGGCGGCGAGTCACACTGACTATTTGTAAGAAATCAGGTCGGCCCTCCGGGCTGCCTGCAAAAGAAGATGGGAGACGACCCCGTAGAATGGTCGTCCAGTTGCTCCTTAGATTCACGAAAAATATTCTGCATGCCTTTCCCCAGGAGAGGACTCCATGAGTGTTTTCAGTCTGTCTTTTTCTATCGCTCCCTAGTCACACGCAGCTCCAGCTAATGGAGCGCTCTGAGGAATCTTTCTGCAAAGACTTCTGTTCCCCCCCCCCTGACTGTGCGCAATATTTTGGTTCAGTGTCTTAGTCTGGGGTGTGGGGAGGGTCGCGTTCTACTTGCCGGGTTACCAGGTTTTTACTGCTAGTTCCTGATGTTAGAGTGATTTGTGCGCCGGGTTGCGATGCCATTAAGTACCCTCCTCTTCAATACTTATTTTTAAATTGTTGGTTTCGCACTTTGTCCCCGATAAAGCAGACCTCCCAAGGGCACCTAAGAGTACGTCTTGTTTTTCTGTGTTGATTTGATTTTAGAATGTTATCGTTGTTTTATTTTGTTGTTTTTTTTATTTTAAATTAGCTTAAAATAGGAATTCTTTTTTGTATCCTCGCCGGCTGTGCCCCATTTAGCGGGCGCCAGAAGGGAGAGTTGTGTTTTTAATGGTAAACCTACGGTCAGTTTTGCGAACTAACTCCTAGAGGTAGGAAACCCTCTTTCCATTTCATCTCCCTATTAGGGGCTGAAGAGGTTTGCTAGAGTACTGGTTGACAGTTGATCGTTACTAATATTATTCTTTATTCTCATTTCATTCCCACTCTGCTCACTCCTATCTCATTTCTTTCCTCATTTAGTGACTATTCTCTCGTTGGAATACATCAGTTTTGATTTCCATGGACCCTCTCCCCACAAAACTGCTGACAGAGATGCGTTTGTTTTCAATACTTACTTCCTGATTATTAGTAAATTTACTTCCCTCTTCTAGAGGCCTGGCCATGAAGGGTGACTAATATGTATAAGATTCGAAGATTGCTTGCATAGGTCTGTCCGCTATAGGCGCGAAGATGAGGGTGCTGGGGTATATATAAATACATTCATCTTAGCCAGGGTATTTAATGGTGCAGCTTAGGTCAGGTAAGGTTAGGTTAGGTTATATTAAGCTTAAGGGATAATTTCCGTAAAATAATCATAAAAAATCATAAGCATCATAAAAATGAAACAAAACCATCAATCTAAACTAAGAATCATAGCAGAACTACTGACTCATAATCATCTAAAAAAAAATCATCTAACCTTCACAACAAAAAAACTACAACTCATAACCATCAAATAAAACCAGCAAACACAAATAACCCCACCTCATCTACGTCACACGTCAAACAGCTCAACATATCAAATACCTAAAAGCAACAAATCTCAAAACCGTACTCAAGTTTCTCCGCACGTAATACAGCTCAAAATCATCAAATAAATTCAACTGACCTAAACAACATGGCTTATCCTTCCTGACCCGTCAAATAGCTCACGATCATAAGATAAAATTAACACAGCTAAACAACCCAAACTAACCTAGGAAACAACAAATTTCATCAGAACCCCATAGTATACCTTCGAGAGCTGCAATTAAACCCGAACAACGGCGGGCGTCTTGCCAGTCAAACTTGTCTGACGGCCGGCTGAGGCTATGAAAGCAGCCGCTGTTCTCAGCCGTATTTCATCCTCGAAAGTTCATCCGGTTCTGATTTCGCCAAAATAAACAGGGCCAGTATTCCTTTATCTCGGGTTTCATGTAAATAAACGGAGGGTGAATTCTATTCAGAGGATGAGCTAAGAGGATGAGTAAGAGGATGATGGGGTGGCGGAAAAAGGGTGTTTTGGGTTTTAAAGAAAAAATGCGGTTGGCATTCAAAACTAATGCCACTCAAAACAAATGATTGAGTCTTTTATTATGCGATAGCAAGGCCCTCATTTCTATTATTTATACAAGCCCAAAAGGGTAGGGACCCTCTGAACAGGAAGGAGTGTTTAAAAAGAGGACCGAAATTACACTGGTGAAGGTAGTTAAATTAAAATGTATGGGGGATATATACACCGAGTTGGTACAAGAGTTACTACTTTGAAGGTTACGGCACTGGAGGGACGCAACTCTCCTGAACTTACGCCAGGTCCGTGACCTGGTTTCTCACCTGTCTTTTTACCCTTCCGGACTTGTGTATAGCAAATTTAACACCAGCCCTCGAGGCCACTGCATTTATGGTTAACGAGCTTATCTTTGGTATCTTTTAGTTCCTCTTTCTATCTACCCTGGGGTTTTCTTTATCGGTATCACATAACTCTGAATATTTGCTCCCAAAGTTAAAAAAATAATCGAGAGGTGTTGATAAAATAATAGAGGGAGAAGAAACACCAGATAAAAATTCCTTGTCCGTGGAGAAGAGGTGCTTAAATAAATGTCGCCGATAGAGTTCGCATCAGAGTACTGAGACTCAAACGTGCGAACTTAAATCACTTTTTAGGGAAGCGAGCTAATGAATAATTCTGTTGAGTCATGAACAAAATATGAGATGAACCACGTTTGAGTCTTCTTCAGTGACTAATGAAAATGAACTCCAGTGAGTACGTGGCGAACCAACTCTAGGCAAAGTGGACAATTGAACTACGAAGTTCAAATTGACTTATAAAATAATAATTGACAATATTTAAATCAAATCATTTAATAATAAACAAATCGAAGGGATTTATTTGATAACTTTGGATGATTATATTCACTGAATTGACCCTAAATTATTTTTACTTATGGAGTTAATTTTATCTTAGAAAACCTTCGAATATGCGAAGCACGCAAAGGACTTTTATGTTCTGAAATTTGTAATTTTTATTTTTATATGTAGTTTATCCTCCCCTCACCATAAAAAATTAAATCCTATGGAGATTAACTGTAGCTGTCCTGCTGTGCCTTTAATCCCCGACTGTTATTTCGTATATATAAATCATTAGACTTCTTACTTCTCTTAGTGATAAATGTGACTTTGGACAATATTGCTCCTTATCAACAGACAATTTTAATCGTATCACCCTCCATCCCCTCCCTTTCAAGTAAATGTTTATATAATATATAATTTTAAACCCCAAACTTCTTCCTGTAATATTTCAACATTCAATTTTCTATTTTCCCGCGAATCACATATTTTCCTAATAACTAAAGTAAATATTCCGGTCATTTTATTTAGAGAAAACGCAACTAATTTCCTTTTAAATAGGGTGTCTGATAATAATTATACTTTACGAAGTGTCAACTAAAAGGCACATGAAAAGGGCGCGCTAGCGATCTAGGCGGGAATTCCCCTGTGGCGCGAGTTCATGAATGAATTCTCAGGTACCAACGGGCCATTCTAACTCCTAACTATGAAGTGATAATTAAGCAATAACAAAATAAATTCCTGTATAATTAATCCACTTCACCCGCACGTGCAATATGCACTCACTTCCAATGCGGGGAAAAGAATGAGGGAGCGTAGGGGAAGGAATTGCAAATATGTGGCTAGACTAAAAGAAACAACGTACAAACGCGTAATATCAGCATGTATGTACCTATTTGAACAAGGCCACTCGTTCTGATAAGAAGCTTAATTAACTCGAAATGAAATGGCGTCCTACATCGCTTTGGTGGGAAAGGATGGGGGGGCTATCACGACGTGTTAATGAAGTCTTCAATAGGTTTTCTTTAAATAAAATATAAGGTATTGAAGACTTCATCTTCACGTTTTGATGACATTTAAAATATAAGCCTCTTAGCCTGAATAACTTAGAGTAGAAAATTATTTCATCTCTTTGTATTAAATGACGCCTCCTTTTTATTCTATAAGATAACTTTCCATAAGAAGACTAAAGCGGTCTGGTTTTGAATTAACCACCAGGGATACTTAACAACCCTATCTCTTATCCACCCCTTAAAATTTATGGGTGAACGATGCGCAAGCACCAAAGAGCAGACTATTGTAAATATTTATACGGCTATTTTTGGAATTTTGTTTCCTACCCGTTCAAACTATACTGTAGACACACGCACATATGTAAATTATTAGCCGCTTGTGTATACAGACCGCTACAATCCAATGTTTTAGCCTGTATTACCTTTGAATATACTCACTATTAAAAACACCATACACATCATTTAATCCTTTATAATGATCAACCGTAGTCGAAAGAAGAAAACAATCATACATCTTAAAACAACGGACACGAGAAAGGGTTGATTCTCGTTTATGACAGAGGGGAAGAAAGGTTGATTAATCGTTCGTAAGATTGATTGAATTTATTAATGGAAGAAATGATTGATCGATCTTTCCTTTGATTTATTTTTTAGTAGAAAGGAAAAAAAAATCTCCATTAAATTCTTGTTCGTTCGACTGATTAAATTTATAATCGAAAGGAAGAAATTTAGATTGTCGTTTTATTTAATTGAATGAGGGAATTCATGACTGAAAGAAAAGTCGATGTTTATTTGATTGATGACTGAAAGAAAGAAAGAAAGGATGATTGGACATTCATTTCGATGATTGAATTTATAACCAAAAAAAAAAACTATGGCTGAGAGGAAGAAAGGCTAAACGATCTTTCGTTTGATTGATACAGTTTATGCCTAAAACCAGGAATGATTTATTGGCCAGTTTGTAATGAAGGAATTCATGAATAAAAAAAAAGGTTGCTTAGACTTTTCTTTGGTTGATTAAATTTATGACCGAAATAAAGAAAATGTGATTGATCAATCCTTTGATGGGTGAATTTATGACTGAAATGAAGAAAGGTTGAGTGATCATACCTTTTATTGATTGGATTTATGACCAAGAGGAAGAAAGGTTGATCGATCATTACTTTGATTGATTGACTTTATAGGAGAAAGGGAGAAAAATTGATTGATCATCACTTTGATGGATTAAATTTATGACCGAAAGGAAGAGAGCTTCATTAACCATTTCCTTGATCAATTGAAGAAGAGAAAAAACGGATGGTTGATCGCTCTTTTGATTAATTGAATTTATGATCGAAAGGAAGAAAAGACGATTGATTATAATAATCCTGCAAATAATCAAACAGGAGTTGACGTGTTTTGGGAGGAGTGGGGGCATGGATCCCACCAATAACTCGTATTGGAATAAAGAAGCACAAAGACAAAAACAAAGACGCACGAGGGAAGACTGATGTAAAAAAGACGAAAATGCCCCGAGGTAAAAGATGTTAAAAGAAAACAAAAATAAGAAGAACAAAGATGCATTTTATCGATTGAAAAAGAAATTGAAAACTAACGATGGTATCTCCGCTAAAAGGTTTGTAAAGAGGTTCATAATGAAAATGGGGAAATTAGGGGAGCCAACGTTTGGGAGAGGTAGATAGCTTAAGTTATCCACGGGGTAGGGCAACTCCCCATAACCATCTCTGGTCGTAGGAGGATTTTTCTTTTACTCTAATTTTAAGCGGAATAGCAACGAGGTGCTATCCTGAAAAAGTTAGAGGTGAGAGAATTGTAAAGAAAGTGATGTAGGTAGATGAAGTTATAATAGAAGAAAATATAGAGAGTTGCAGGTCTTGCTGCTGGCATTGTGGCATGGAGGGTGCATAATTACTGGCAATGAGGGAGGAGGTTGAAACACACATTTCTTTGCGAGAGCAAAAAAACACAAGTCTCTCTTCCTTGTCCATTCCGTGTATGCGTTTCTTCCCTGAATAGAAAGAATAGTAGAGAGACACATTTAGCGCGAAAAGTGGCATCGTATCGTGACGTTATTAGTTCGGTGACGTCATACTAGGACGTCATTGAAGTACTGACCTCATTGCAACACATGCGATTCACAAATACAAATGTCACACATTGTGTGAGCAGAGTTCGCACATTGGTTTCATTGGACTTATTTGTACGAACTTGTCTTGACGATGTTTGTACCCCTTCTTCTAGCCTTGTAACTATGGATATGACGCCAATGACCCTCCGTCGGTAGATGGAGCACAAAGTCAAGGTGATCAGGCAGTCGGCGCAACGGAATCCTTCTTGGCGAGGAAGGACTGCCTGTAGTTTCGTACACGGTGCAATCTGACATTAACTGATGATTCTTGCAAGGGGTTCGATCGTGGAAGAGGGCGTGTGATCCTAAGTGATCACAGCAATTAAACGTAATGCTTGTGTTGCTCTAAGAAGGGTAGGTTGCTATCCAATTCTGCCTCCTTATTTTCTGATATTTACGACCAGTGGGCGGGCCTCCAACCTACCTAACCTATCTAAGAAGTGGGTGGTACCGGTAAATAGTAAGGGATTTTTTTATTAGTATAATAGATCCATAGGCATTTTTTTATCAGCAGTGTTTTCGTTATTTGGTTTACATGATTCTTGGAGCAATACCATCGAAAGGTGAAAAGGTTAATTATAAAATTATTAAATCTGAGAGTAGGATATTTATAACATCTGTGCTTTTAGCATTGTTTGAGTTATGGCATTCTTAAACGGTGAAAATTTGCTGTTGCATCATCTATGGTTAAAAAAATCAATTACAAAGTTGGGATATATATGAGAGACTGGGATAAACACTGCCGAGCTTCGAAAACAAAATGTAACCATTATGAACTGCTGAGTTTCATTCATTTCCGTCTATCTAACATCTATCGATCTATCTGTGTATCGAATTATATGCAAATATTTTATTTTCCTAAGTATGGAAGTGAGAGGTGGGATTTCCGTTTCATCTAACTATACTATAGTTACTTTCCTTTGTTAAGGCATTTGACAGTATTCCCTTTCAAAAGAAGTATGGAAACTCGGGTTCTTTACTCTGTGTCGCACTTCCATATTATTGATTTAATAATAGAAATTTCTATATCGTATGATTTACTTATTGAAGTCAGTCAATGACAAACTCAACGTACGAGTTTTTGTACAATTTAATTGAACAAAATGATAATTTGGGAGTAAAAAAATTAAAAACAATTGTTTAAATGATATTCTATTACTGGACTTTGCTTTAGATTGATAAGCTTAAGTTTCGCTAAAAGGTTTTTGAGCCATTGGAAGTGGTATTTGGGGTTGATTTGTATTTTGGCGAGGGTGAAACATTTAAAATCAAGAATAAAATTAATGATCGTTATCGAAGAACATATTTTGGAGAAATTTTACCACTCTTAGCGGGTAAGGATGGTTTGTATGTGGGGTTGGCTTTTCGGTCGTCGATCGGGGATGGAGACAGGTCTCGGACTTCAGGAGGTTCCGGCGTTCTTGTACCTATTTCAGTTGGCGGTAAGCCTATTATTCCAAGAAGTTCTTTCTGTAAAGGTGAAGGGGATCTCACTAATTCGGGAGTGAGTGGCGGGACTTGGTAGTTTTTCGTTTTCAAGTGATTTGAGGTTCCAAGATTTTGACATGTTGGTTGGGTCAACAGGTAGGTTCGCTTCTGATCGGTCGGGTTCCCTCGTGAGCATTTTAACTGTAAGCGAATCTCGTTGGCGATATGCAAATCGAGCATTGGGGCATCCCCTCTTGGAAATGGTCGTTTGTGGGGCAATTTTTAAATGATCTCCATGCACAAGTTTTGTGCGTTTTAGATCCCTAAGATCGAGGATTTCGAACCTGATTCTGCCGAAGTCTCTCATTATTCTCTAGGGTCCATCTCATCTGGGGTATATTTTCGCATTAGTGTTTAGGGGCACAATGCTTTTAATACTATATCGAATCCCGACGAACATGGCACGTGGGAGTGAAATCCTTTGGTTTTGTTACTTCTCCATTTGGGTATTCTGTTGGTTTAGTTCCCTTCGAACAAGATAAAAATTTTAAAAGCACGTTCTGTTATTTCATTTGCGACATGTCTGTTGTAGGATCGTGCGCCGTAGTCAGGGTTCAAAGCGACCTCCGAGTCAATTATATCGTAGGATAAGCATTTGTCATAGTGAAATAATGCAAAGTGGGGTGTATCTCGAAATGCTACATGATAAGCACCGTTGAAGGCAGTCTGGCCGAGGGCTAGAGATTCATCCCAATGGGGTGGGATTTCTACTATTGATCGGAAAAGATTTAAAATTTCCTGATTTGGCCATTCCATTAACCTATTTGAGGCGGGATGCTGGGGGACTATTTGCACCTTGGTTATGTTGCATGTCGTGGTACAACCACTCTAACCATACACTACTGCTATATTATTTGGAGGGGGTGACTTAATCACCTACTGCAACGCGAACCGTTGAAGGACTGTTCGCAGAGATTAACAACCGAAGAGGAGGTCACATTTAAGGCGAGGGTTTCAAATCCTTAATAATCAGACAGAATGCATAAATGGTTGGCGAGATTTACTTAAATAGGCCGAGTATCGTTCAAGGTTAGTTAAAGATGAAACAACAAAAATATAATTTTATTTACACAGATCAAAGTAAGAATAATAATAGGCAAAAGGGAATTATTTAGATTAAAATAGTCTCTTGATAATTATTATGAGGAGGGATTCTTAAATGGAATTAAATGATTAATGTTACTAGGTTCAGATCAAAAGGGGGAACTTGACAATACTAATAATAGAGGGGGTTTATCTTACGGGTCGGTGACTTCGAGGAAGGTTCTTCTTGCGATGAGGCGAGTGGGCTGGAACGATCCGATGAGGCAAGTGGGGCACGATCCAAATGAGGAAGGTGGGGCACGATCTGAACCAACGTTCCGGTGAATATAGCCAAACTTTAAAGATAACTTTCGACGGGGAATGTGGGAATTTTCGTAATTCCACTGGAAGAGGAATCTTCTTTTCCTCAAAGGTAATCAATGGAGATTTTCTTCGGTTTGATTAGACGAAGGGAGACTGTTGCACAAATTCAAAGGCTAGCCGTTCACAGAAGCTACCAATTGACTATGGTAGAATCACAGCTGAGAAAGTCTGCTGTCTGATGAACGCTCACGGGACGAGACGATAAGGACGGCCTTGAGATGCGGGCTGGACTCTTCGAACTACATAATAACCCGAGTATTTGTATGCCTGATTCAGAAGGGGAAAGGGGAATTTCGAGAAAGGAGTCACAAGCTCCAGGCATCTTAATCCGGAGGCGGAGTCGATTCGTCATTTAGCAGTGAGGTGCGAGATAGAGCAGCTCTTTCTCGCTTCGTCACCGGTGGGGGGGGGGACGAGTTCGCAGGATGGGAAATATTTTCCCAATATGCTCAGAAGTCGAAAATTCGTGAATGTTCGAACAGGAAATGACGTCGTCCCATACCTTCGCACGTAGTCTAAAAAGGGCGGGGGGGGACAGAGGTTGTTCTTTTACATTGCACAACCTACAGATTTCTTCTATTAATTTTGAAGTAAAGTTGGCAACGTTGTCGGAGATCAGTAATTCGGGTGCGCTGTGAGTTTTGAATGATGCGATCTACGAGAGCTTTGGCAACTGTTTCAGCTGTTTGGTCAGGAATCGTTACCAATTCATTATACCAAGTAAAGTCATCAGTAAATACTAATATATATTTATTTTTACTTGGTGTCTTCCTGAAAGATCCTAAAATATGTATGCTGGTCCTTTTCCAGGGCTGTTGTAGAAGTAGATATCTGTGCATATACGTTGTTTTGGTACGACTCGTATTAGCGGTTCCGAATAGTTCTTTTTTTTAATAATTTTTGGCTCTAAGGTCTACGAAAACATTGCAAAAGTCTATGACCTACATATATATATATATATATATATATATATATATATATATATATATATATATATATATATATATATATATATATAAAGGGTGTTCCATTAAGACGGATTGAAGTTACCACTAAATAAAACAGTGTTATTCATGAAAATTTATTGATTTCACCTTAGGATCATGTTAGTTGAGTCATGGCAATTAGGTATAAAAAATAATATCGCCTAAATGTCCACCAAGGCTTCAGGGCGCACCTTCACTCTATGGTCAGAACTTTTATGACGTCTCTGCATAGTTGCTCCTTGATCTCACCAATATGCCATATTATCTTATCCTTCAGCTGTTGAATTGTTGTTGGCTTGTTGACATAGACCCTACTTTTGAGATGACCCCAAAGGAAGAAATCTAAAGGCGTCAAGTCACAGGAGCAATTTTACCAATTGCCCTCTCAGTTGGTCGATTATGATGACCAAAAAAATCGCGGTGAAGTGCCAGACATGCGTTTCTGTTTGAACGTCCATTTTCGTAATAGGATTCGGTAACTTTAACACGTTGTTAGATTGTTAATCTTTATATGGTTAAAATTGTCTAAGACTCAAGTTGTGAAATCTAAAAGAAAAAGAGAAAAATCATTAGACACTTAAACTAAACTCACATTTAAAATCGGTCCAAGTTATTGGAACATCTTTATATACTAGGGGCGGTCAATAAGTTTTGCAATTCGGATATAAGGAAACTAGATATGATGAACAGTGTTTTATTATTTTTCAATATAATTACCCTCGACTTCAATGCACTTGCGCCAGTTGTCCCTGAGGCTTCGAATTCCCGACAGCCACAAATATCCCGACTGCTATTCAATCCATTCCTGGACGGCGAGCTGGACATCTTCATCGTCCCCAAACCGGCGTCCACGCAGTGCATCCTTGAGCTGGCAAAATAAAAAGTAGTCGCTAGGGTCCAGATCTGGTCTGTAGGGGGGATGGTTGAGCTCCTCGAATCCGCACTCGCGCAGGGCAGCTTGTGCAACTCTGGCCTTGTGGACTTTGACGACTTTGAAGTCGATCATGAAACGTGAGGTTTTAGGGACCTAACGGGCAGAGACCTTGGTCATGGGCCAAATTGTCGTGGATGATGTTGATAACACTTCTATGTGATATTCCAAGTTCTCGCTCGATTTCTTCGACCTTCACCCGTCGATTTTCGAGGATCATCCTCTTCCTACGGGCCACATTGTGCTCGTTGGTCACGTCTGACGGGCGTCCTGGACGGGAGTCATCTTCAAGAGACTCACGACCATGGTAGAACTCCTTATTCCAGCGAGCAATGGTTGCATAGGAAGGGGTGGTGTCGGTGTACACTGCAACCATGTGTTTATGGATCTCGTTTGCATTCTTGCCTTCCTTGGTCAAAAGTTTTATCACTGCGCGGTGCTCAACCTTCTCCATTGTTGAAAAATTTGTGACTGACGATCTGCGATCAGCTACTGCTTCTTAAATAGACGATGCAGGAGCGTACGGCTGCAGGTCCTGACTTGTCATAACTTGTCCTAACACCCTCCCAAACAGCCATTTCCCTTCCTCTGTTTTGCCCTACCGATTTGCAAGACTTATTAACCGCCGTTCCTCGTGTATATATATATATATATATATATATATATATATATATATATATATATATATATATATATATATTTATATGTATATATATATTTAATCTCCCTCGTTAGGCTATCTCCATTTCTTTTAATCTGTTACCCTTCACGTCTTCTCAGTTTGACCTTACTACCTGCTTCTTGTAATTCTTAATGAGAATCTTTACCTTCCACCTTCCGTCTTCCTCATTGGTAATTTCTTGTTTTTGAGGCGGTCTTTCATGCTTTTCTTTCGTATATATACTGCTAATATAATATTATTTCTTGTAGTTATCCTTGATAAGGAACTTAATAAAGTTTGAAAGTACTTGGAAACACCTTTTCATTTTTTCCTGTGGGACATTGCATTCATTTCCTACCCTCACGTGATACTTTGTGAGTTTTTCATATAAATGAAATAACAAAATTGCAACAAAATTTAACCAACCTTTAGAAGAGGAGAGGTTTCATAATCCAATCGATGAAGAAAATTTGCGTAATTCATCTGAGAAAAGAGACCTAAAAGAAATAACCATACCTAAATCTAGTTGATGATGCCAAACTACAACACTAAAATTTAAATGTTGTTATATATAAAATAATTCATTTATTAAAGACATTATATATAGTAAATAGATATGTAGGTGATCAGTTTTCGTCAGATGAAGTGAATCAAATCCTAAGGAATCAAGGACTAAGGATATAAAAGAGAAATGAAAAAAATCATCCCAAAACACAGAGTTGTTATGTACTTAAGGTAGAAAAGGTCTTGTACACAAAAACGTAAAAGTGGTTCAAAGTGAACGAAGCTCTGAACAGAAGTCCATAGCATTAATATTAAGAAAACCAGGCAATGGCTTCGCCACTCCTCCCTGGGGCAGCTTGGGCTTCTCTACTGTGATTAAAATTCAAAATCTAAAAAAAAGCAGCCATGGTTAAATTTTTTAAATGTCCTGAACTTCGCCATTTTTAATAATTTTAAAAAGGAATTCTAAACTAAATTTTCCCACTTTCAAAATATCACGTTGCTAAAATATAGAGTTATAGAAGATATATAAAAATAAATTTCCTGAACTTCACCATTTGTAATTGTTTGCAAAAAAAACTCCTTTTTTTAGGTATTTTACATTTTAGCCTTTTGCATATAATAAATTTAGAAATAATTGTGAAGCTACACTAAATCTGATATGAGTGCATTTCACATTTTTCTTAGTATACGGCCGTTATATTTATTTCTGAACTTCACCATTTTGTTTTTGATATTATAAAAGAATTATTAGAAATAACTTTGATAAAAAACATAAGTCATAACCAAACTAAGATGAAATTATTATTCAAATACTCAAAAAAATCCCCTTCTTAAATTATAGAATTAGTGATGATGATGATGCTGATGATGATGATGAGAGAACTTAGCGGCAATAGAATGAGTGAAAGTCACTAAACTATTGACTCAAGTACGAAAGAAACCGACTGATAAACTTCTAATAATAAGGTTTGGGGTTAACACGTTGGTTGAAATAAAACATGTTAAAATAAATATATGAAAGGTAATTATTTGAGAATGAACCGACTAACAAAACAACAAAGGAAACGTGGTATAAAATATATTAGTGAGGAATAATGAATTATCAGTAAATACGTTCATGGGAATAGTAACTATTGGTTTTGGTAGCAACGAATAATCACGAATAATGGTAATAAAAGAACATAGTAACGGGAGATTAACTCGGGTAGAATAAAGAAGAATGAAGGAGTCAGTTCTTTCGCAGGGATGCTTTGAAATAGAAAACAAATCAGCTGTGAAACTTTGAGCCAATGATTCGACGAACATATCTCGTTCAAGGTCACGAGAGAGTAAGGCGAGGGATAACTTTACGAGAGAAAACTGATAGAAACATAGGGGACCTTCCTTGGTGTAAGGGAATATAATTGAATGAGAAACAATTAAGAAAATGGAAGATAAATGTATTGCGTAAGAAAGATTACACAGCCTAGCCAAAACTAGGAGAAAGTGGAACAAATAAAGTAGTAGACAATCAAAATCATCTAATTTTTTAAGTAAAGAATTTCTTTCATACGGTTGTACAAATCTCGTGTCTGTAGAAACACCACTGCCAACCCCTCATGAACATCAATGTCATTAAACATTGAATGAACGGGGTTTAATTTTGAATCATATAGGGGTAAAGAGTTATGGTTGTAAACATCCAAACCACTGTTTGCTCTATCGAACAGAGCATCGTTTTCGTGGATTTTGACGTATCTTCTCTCCGAATTAGACTGTTGTTCGCCATCACCGGCTTTGAGAACAATAAATCTTTTGGAAGAGCACCGCCTTTGCCGGTCGTTAACCTATTTAAATTTCCAGGAACAGCACTTATTTGGCTCTCCTCTTTTAAGCTAGAAATCTTTGGGGCAACCCTCTCTTGGTTCTCCATCCTTAGACTAAGGATTCATGGCGGAGACCATACCTAGTTCTTCAAGGGAGTTTCTACTCTGGTTGCAGAGCTCACTCTCTGACAATTAATTAACTCAATCATACACGATCCGCTATTTAGCTCCTCACTAAGAATTGAACCATCATCGCTATGACCAATCGATTGTCTCTGTGATAAATAGTCCCCTGTTTATGTATCCCTTTTCTATAACATATAACCCATCCTCATGTTCAGTATTTCAACCCTACATCTGAGGAATGTGACACCTTATTTACCCTTTGATTCAACTCATGCACTCCAATTTGTCGTATAGACTCAAAACGACTCATCGATGGCTCTCGTAGCCCATCGTTTATAGAACTAGGTGATGGCTCTCGTAGCCTATCCTGCAACACATCCATCTCTCTATTCGTCGCACACGCCTGTTAGTTTCATCCTTAGACATTTGCGGGTCCTCTTTATCCGGAAAACTTTCTGAAAGGGCATCACTCAATTCGGGTGCCTCTGCGCCCTCAAATAGCTCTATGGGTACATCCTCCTCCTCGGGGTTAGATGCACTTGACTCGCGCAAACAATGTCTTGACCATTGCCGCCGGTCAACTCGCTTACCAACTGCGTATATTTCCTAAGCATTTTGGTCCATAAAGTCCATTCCATCAAAAAAAAATAAATTGAAAAGGCAACCATATTTATTATCTTAAATTTAAACTAGGATTGGGTACGCATCATCATCCAAACATAAGTAGAATTCTAGTTCACCAAAAGTAGGGAATTTGCTCCGTTGCGTGTCGGTCAGAAAGGACTGCCTGTAGTTTGGTACACGGTGCAATCTGACGTTAAATGATAATTCTTGCAAGGGGTTCGACTGTGGAAGAGGATGTCTGATCCTAATTGATCACAGCAACTCAACGTAATGCTTGTGTTGCACTGAGTGGCGACAACGTTTTGCTTGCCCGTCTTCGAAACCCGGTATGACACAGTGGCGTAAACCAAAAGGAACTGTATGGCTTTAGCTTTATTCAAAGTACGAGATTTGCTTAGAATGCCTGCTGACCTAAAGTTTACAATGGTTTTATATTAGGAAAGGTGGGATCTCACCTCTAAAGGGGCTTACCGATAGGATACTACTAAAGGAGGAGCTATGGGCTAGTTTAATGGAAGTCTTCCAATCCTATATAATGCGGGAGGAATTTTTTATAGTATAACAGATCCCTAAGCATTTTTTTCTCAGCAGTGTTTTCGTTATTTTGTTTACATGATTTTTGCAGCAATAACATCGAAAGGTGGAAAAGTTAATTAAAAAATTATTAAACTTGAGACAGTAGGATATTTAGAACATCTGAGCTTTTAGCATTGTTTGGGTTATGGCATTTTTAGACGGTCAAAATTTGCTGTTATATCGTCAATGGTCAAAAAATACATTACAAAGTTGGGTTATATATGAGAGACTGGGATAAACACAGCTGAGCTTTGAAAACCAAATGTAATCTTTATGAACTGCTTAGAGTTTCATTCGTATCCGTCTATCTATTATCGATCGATCTATCTGTCTATCAAATTATATGCAAATGTGTTTTTTTTTCTTAAGTATGGAAGCGAGAGGCAGGCTTTCTGTTTCATCTAACTATACTATAGTTACTCTCCTTTTTATGGCACTTAATACTTGTCCCTCGTTGCGGTTACCGAGATCCCTCAATTCAGGCTAAGGAGGTCTCGTGTATCCTTCCTTCTCATCTACAATCATCATTCAACCATTTTGTAATTAAGTTCTTCTTATCTTTCCCGCCACACAGCCCGTCTCCCATCTATTTTATTTCAAGTGGCCTTTCAAGCAAGTGACATGATTCTCAACATGCGTGAGTGAATGAATTCTCTGGTCTTCACACTCATACAAATGAGTTGCCTCCTTCACATTCACAATCTCCGTTGTGCTTCAGGCTGTTGTCATCTTGTCCACGTCTCTAAAGATGTTCGTAAGTATACTTATGTGCGTGTTAACACAGAGCTGTGGGGTACGAACCATTTGCGAATATATGCAAGAAACCCACCCAACTGACAGTGGCTTAAATGGACTAGAGAGCCAAATACGGCCATTATTTTATTAGGACGAGTGCCAAAATTCATGGGTCGTGTTAAAAAAAAACTACGCCGAACTACAAGCGTGTTTATATCGCATCTGAGTCTGTGTGTGTGTGTGTGTGTATGTTTGTGTATGAGACTATATTCATCTTAGGAAAATAATATATATATATATATATATATATATATATATATATATATATATATATATATATATATATAGCGCGCGAGAGAAATAGAAATACATGTACACACGTGCACGTGCACGTCTCTATGCGAACCTGTTTATCTAAAAACACTTTGGATACTGATAGATAAACGCTCCCTCACACACAAACACACACACACATACATACATACATACATCCACACACGCACGTGCGTGCCTATTTAATTCCTGGTTGTGCCAACCACATTTGATTCACTTTTAATCAGCAATAAATGCCATTACGAGGATGGAATTGATCCTGTCTGTTTGGCACTCCCACAAAATATGACATCAAGACAGATCAAGGCTCCTCTTAAAGGTGCCAGAAGAAACAGGCGAGAAGGTCGGCTTAATGAAATATGTGGCAACAATTATAGAAGGCAGATGCACTCAGGATAAAATAAATAAGGAGGGGGGGGGAGCTATGAAAATCAAGAGATGCAAGCTAGTTGGCACTCATTAACAAGTTCTATATAAGAGTAATCTTAGAATGGGATGGGAATGGGTTGGGGTAAGTTTATAGACGTTTCCATGCCAAATGAACAAAGATATTACTATATTTAGTGTTTATCAAACTTATACAAACACTCTCCCACAAAACCCCGCATAATTCACGTATGTTGGTGGTCGAATCAATAAAAATACACACACATAGGTAAGAATATACATATATTTATATATGTGAAAATTGTATCCGTCCTTGGAAATGGTGAGAATTGAAACCCGTGTTTTCAAGCGCTCGTCGCGTTTCAGGCCACAGCTTCAATCACTTAATTAGCCGCAGTCCACATCCCCAAAACAGGATGCATCAAGGTAGCTTTTAAGAAAAAAACAGGGAATGGATAAAACGAAGAAAATAATAATACAAATATTTTGCAATATTTTGATATATATATATATATATATATATATATATATATATATATATATATATATAGAGAGAGAGAGAGAGAGAGAGAGAGAGAGAGAGAGAAAGAGAGAGAAAGAGACTAAAGGAACCAAAAGATTTATGAATGATTAAAAAAATACAGACAAGAGGTAAAATCACATCAGACAAAGCTCGCTTGGCTGAACGAAGAGTCAATGAAGGATAATAAAGTGGAAAGAAATAGAAAATAAGTCAGGTTGCTTTAAGGTACAGGGAAAATGTTGGTTGGTTGACATTATGTGATTGACGATGGGCAGAAGGAGAATTTAGCTAAAGCAAAATGTATAGGTCGTATGGGCACATACCGATAAGTTAATTTAGGCTCTTTAAGGGAATAAGATAAGTACTTAGCTTCATACTTTGTAGTGATATAATCATTTATTTTCTAAATAATTTACGTTTGAAGAAACTTTGGTTCCCTTACACGCTCTGCCAAATCAATCAAATCACTTTTAGACTGCATTGTGCAGCTATTTTCAAAATTCCATTTTTGTATCAGACTTTAACACTCTATTTTCAAGCATTCACTTCTTCTTTTATCCCTTTTAATAACTAATTACCAAATAGCGAGAAAATCAGGACTCAACTCGTCTCAAAGCATTTCTGGAAGGGTATTTAACTTTTCCAAAACAATCAATCAGAAATTTGTTTTGTTACCTACCAATAATTACTAGTCCCCGTTACATCGAGGGACGTCGAAACGGACAATCTTGAATAGAGCCCAAGATTATATATTTTTTTATTTTCTTATTTATTTAGTGGCGTTAAGTTCTGGGAGTACAAAATATATCTTTTTTTCTTAGGCACATCAATGGTTGTTAATTTATGGAAATATATTTGGTTAAAAAAAATTGATATTGATTCGTATAGAGTTAAACATTCAAAATATTTGCGCATCAAAGAGAAATTCGACGATAATCTGTAAGCACGATTTAATAAATTAGTAATTGCACTTGATTGGTAAGAGAGGTTACAACTACTGACAAAATTTAAACCATGCCTAGTAAAAGTAGACTTTAGTTAAACAGAAGTTAGAAAAGAGCTGCACGAATGAGAAATCAAAATGTTCAAAAAAGGGAGGGAATTATTTCGTTCTTTTTCCTTTCAAAGTGAATATTTAGGCGGAGCTGTTTTGCGTACGTAATGCATTTTGTGGATTCAAGTTCTTATTTGAAAATTATGAAGGTCTCACCAACATACATTCTGTTCAATGTAGGTTTAAAAGACACTGAGCACCTATTCAAAAAATCCTGTTCAAATATTGACATGAAGATGTCTGCTAAAATTGCGTCAATGCGAGAATCAGGCAAATTCTAATAAAGAGCGAAACCGTGAATAGGATAATCCGTGAAACGCTGAATTGATGGAAGAGAAAGCATTGCGCATGACTAATTTAAAGGTTTCTTTTTCAGGAATGGAATTAAACAGAGACTTAACATCCATAAGCGTAATCAAGTTGGGAGAGTCAATATTACGTTTAGAAATCTCGTCAGAAAACGAATGACTATTTGATATATTAAAGTCATTACGACTAAAAAGGGTAAGCGCAGTGCCTAAAGTTTGGTTTATTTTATAATAAGTCATGGTATAGATGGCGCTTAGTAATTGTACTTTGACTAAAATGGGGAAAATCGGAAACAGCAAAAAGGCACAAGTTCGTACAAAGAAGTTCAGTCAAACCAAAGTGTTAGGGGGGGGGGGCAATTGCGCCAATCAATCCCATGATACCAAGAGCATAAGTTGCCGATAAAAAGCGAAAAGGGGTAGATAATCCGATCGTCCAGGTCACGGGACAGACAACGTACACGAAGATTCCCCAAACTGGGACACTCAACTAGAATGTGACAAGCATTATGAGGGACCACTTACTCGTCACAGTAATTTCAGGGGAGATCTTCATCAAATGGGACTGCGTCCCGCGAATGTGCCCAATTCAGAGGCGATGGAAAGCGACTTGAAGCCGCCGAGTATTGGGTGGTAGGTCCAAGGAATCACTCGGAGTAGCGATGGCACGCAACTTTAAATTCCCGTCCGTCGACCGTTCCCATTTTTTTTGTCATGCAGCCCAGAGGGGTGACTTGATTCTTGCCGGGCGCTCGCAGGAAAAGAAATTGGGATATACAGCCTAAATATTTGGTACCCATGGCCAAAATTATATTCCTTTGCAGAATAGTCACTGTGAGCCGCAAATAAATGTGTATATTTTCCAACAAAAAGAACAGTGAAAAGAAAAGGGAATGAATAACGATGATACAGATGACAATACAATACAGCTATAAGAATAATGAGCGAATGGCTATGGTAGAGATTGAAAAAGAATAATGAGGCAAGCCCCATGCCCTAATAAAAGAAACTGAGAGATAGGGGAAGGGCAGTCTTACCTGCGATTTGTTCTTACCTTCATATGAATCTCATTATCCAGTGTTGGTCAGGATAAGTTGTGATATCTATTACCTGACTGTGTGTGAGGTCAGTCACAGTGTGGCAATGCGGACTACTCTGAGAAGAGAACTGCAGATAAACAGATTCAGATGAAATAGAACAGCGATTCTAATATTATTAATAATTTTATTAATAACAACCACGAAAGCGTACAGGGTGGTGTAGGTAATTTATCTCCTAAATTCCATAATTATAAATGGCCTAACTTCATTTATACAAATACTCGTATATTTGCCAAAGTTACCTGTTAAATACGAAGAATTGCACTATTCATTTTATTCATTAAAATCACTTTCGACCTCAACCACGTCCTCCAGACGGCATTGAACGTGCTGCAGACCTCCATGATAGTCCCCCTGTTTAACTGAGTGAAAATTTTGGTGACCCTTGCACCACCAAAGTGAAGTTTTGATGGTGCAAGGGGACTTGTTGGTCTCTCTCTCTCTCACTACGACCCACACATAATAATCCAGGGGCTTTCATTCTGGGGGGTTCGGAGGCGAGATGTTTGGAATGATGTGGTCAAAGAAATTGTTTGACAGCCAGGACCTGGACATCCTGCTTGTGTGGTACACTTACGGCATTCCAAGGGCCACCTCATGGATCCAGGCTAACACCAACCTATCCAGGCACTTAGTGTAGCCAACCATAGTGAGCCTGAAGCCGCTGCCTGGGAAGATAAATGGGGACATTTATTTATTTATTTTATTTATTTATTTATTTATTCCACACTAATCCAATGTACAGTATAAACATATTACATTTTAAATCTTAATGACAAGTTACAATAAGTACTTATACATACTCGTATATATTTATATACATACAAAGATTAGTTATGGGCCCAAAATAAGTCAGTGACTTTTAGGGCAGAAACTTAAGACTAAGCATAAAATTATCAAGAATAAAAATCCCTTCATGTTTATACAAATATAAACAACGTAATATACATTTGAAAACCTAACCATTGTAAAGATTGCAAATAACGAATAATTATATTATTTAAATTTAGAGATAAATTAAAAAACTTTTATTTTCAGCGATTATTTAAAAATATCTGTAGTTAACATAGTCAACAATCTTATATAAATAATAACATATTTATAATTTATAAATCAAAGTAATAGTACACAGTATAATAGTGTACGGTAACAAATAAATACACAATAACAAAAGCTGAATAGAAATTTAGTAAGCCGAAATTATATTGTTTTTAAGAGCTTTTTGGAATTGAGCTAAATTGGTTTGGGATTTGATATTGTCGTCCAAACCATTCCATATTTTGATAGATTTGTACAGAAAGCTACATTGAGATTTTGATTTTGAATACAAGGGTGAAATAAATTTTGTTCTATTGCGGGTTTGGTGATTATGGGTATTATCAGCTGTTTGTAACATATTAAATATATAGTTATTATAGGAACACTTTATTGTTTTGTAAAGGAATAAGGATGTTTGAAAAACAAAGAGATCATTTAATTTTAGAATTCTGGATTCCTTAAAATATCGATTAGTGTGCTCATTGTAGTCAAGTTGATGGATGGCTTGAATTGCTTTTTTTCTGTAATATGACTAATTTATTGAGATAATTTTGATATTTTCCATACCAACTCTCTACGCCATATGTCAAGTAAGGTTGCACCATTGTCATATATAAAGAGTGGAGAATAGATTTAGGAAGAAACGTATTTCATTTATATAATATTCCAATCAATTTTGATAGTTTTGTTGAGATATGCGCAATATGTTGTTTAAAACTCAGATTTTTGTCAATAAAGATGCCTGGGAATTTTATGAGTAATTTCATAGATTATTCCGTCGCCCATTTTAATATGGGGCAATTCAATAGATTTTTTGTAAGAGAAAAGAATATATTTGGTTTTATCTACATTTATTGATAGTTTATTAACATTAAGCAACCTGAAGACATTTTCGAGTTCTTTATTTATTGTAGATGCAATGTTGCTCGGTTTGTCATATGGCAAGGGAGTTGATAAGGCACTATCATCCGCGAATAATATAAATTTAAACAGAGAAGATGATTTAACAATATCATTAATATAGATTAAAAATAACAGTGGCCCTAGCACGGAGCCTTGTGGAACCCCAGTTGTAATATTAAGGTGGGATGAGTCATGACCATTGAGGGAGACAAATTGCTTTCTTTCAGTTAAATATGATTTGAACCAATTTTGACAATTGCCTCTAATTCCGTACATAGCAAATTTTGACAGTAGAATATTATGGTTGACACAATCGAAAGCTTTTTTAAAATTGAGAAAAATTGAGGATACAATGTGGCCCTTTTCAATGTTATCATATAAATATTGAAGGTGGTTAATTATCGTGTGAATCGTTGATTTCTGACAACTAAAACCATATTGGTGCTTATACAACAGGGAATTAGATTCCAGAAATTTATAAAGTTTATTGAATGCTATACTTTCAAATATTTTACTGAACATTGTATGACATGAAATAGGGCTGGAATTGCTGACGTTTGTGAGGTCTCCGGCCTTTGGTAACGGTGTTACCGAAGCAACTTTTAATCCACTTGGGAATATACCCTGCGTAAATGATTTATTAATTATTGATGCTAAAATTGGAGCAACTATATCAGAGATGTATTTTAAAATTTTAGTGGAGATTGAATTAATACCTGAATTTTTTATTTTTTAGTGAAAGAATGATTTTCTTTATATCGGCTACGCTTACAGGAGAAAAGAACAAAGAATTTGGTACATTAATCTCATTAAAATACGAAAGAAAAGATTTATCGACTATTTTGCAGGAGTCTGAGATTTTTTTACCTACGTTGACAAAAAATTTATTGAATTCATTGGCTTTTTTCTTATTGTCATCTACTGGTTTACCGTCAATGATAATTTGTTTAATTTGGTTTGTTCCTTTAGTAATTTCAGGTTTTATCACAGAATTGATTAATTTCCAAGTTTGTTTTATATTGTTTTTCGTTTGATTAAATCGTTTATGGTAATAATTTTTCTTGGCTATTTTAATTTGGTTAGTAACTTGATTCCGAAAATTTGTATATGTGTGTTCTGGAATTTGACTAAGCTTATAAAGAGAAAAGTATTTTTAACGTTTTTGGATGTTATTTATAATTGCGTTTGTTATCCAAGGTTTTGATTTGTGTTTATATGATATGGTTTTAGATTTTAGAGGACAATTAAGTTTAAAAGCATCGTCTAGCCTTGAAATTAACTCTTCGGTAGCAGAATCGATGTCATTTATATAGGAAATTTCATATAGATTCTGATTTAGAACATAGTTATAGAAGTTTGATAAGGTATTTTCGTTAATTATGCGGTAGGTTATTGTACGGTTTTGATGAATATTGTTCGAGTTGAAAAAAGACTTTTGGATCATGAATATAGGAAGATGGTCCGATATGTCACAAAGGAGAATACCGGAAGAGTAATTTTCGGGGTGAACTCTGAAAATATTGTCAATTACCGTTGCTGAGTTTTCGGTTATTCTTGTCGGTTTTGTTATAATTGGAAGTAAGGAATGAGAATAAAAAGTATTGAGGAAGGACTGAGTTGATGCGTGGTTTTTAAAGTTTAATAGATCGAAGTTAAAATCTCCTATAATTATTATGTCATCATAGTTTGTAACATTGAAGTAATTGATTAATTCAGTAATCTTATCTATAAACATCTTTGGGTCACCAGAAGGAGGTCTATATACGGTTCCAATGATTATTGTTTTACCATTTGATTTTACTTCGATAAATAAAGTTTCAATATAGTTATAGGAAATACTAATTTCGTCAACTTTTTTAGGATTGAGTCTGTCAGATATATACACGCTTATACCTCCCCCTATCTTGTTTACGTCGCGTAGTGGATGAAAAGAGCTATAGTTTGGGACACTGATAAGATGTTTATTATTATTATTTGTTAGCCAGCTCTCGGGGAATGCCAAAACGGAAAACTTATAATTAAGTGTTGACAAAAATATTGAAAATTCATCAAAGTTTGCGTGCAAAGATCGAATGTTAAGATTTAAAATGGACAGGTCTGTTTTTCCAAATGAAAATGTAGTGTTAAATTTATCACAATCGTAGTATTGGTTTCTTACTGAGCGCCCCAAACAGCCTGATGTGAACCGGAAACTTGGTTTTAATGACTCTCGGTACGTCTTTGGGGAACAGAGCAAACCAGCCTTTGTTTTGAGAGTTCATTAATTAGTCTTGTCAGAAATTATTCTCTTCTGAAAAAAACAAAGTATGCCAGACTAGAGAAGATGCTTTATTTTTTCCCAAACTTCGCAATACGTTCCTTCAGCTTGTCTTTCATCTTCTGCGACAGAAGCTGGCTCTATCTCATCTTGTATGAGTAGTAGTGGATGTCCTCATGCACTAACTGCCTGATGAGACATTCTGACACTCCCTTGGTCCTGGCTGTTTACCTTATTGACTTGCTTGGATCTTTGCCAATGATGGTTAGGATCTCCACAACAAATTTGGTGGTGCTTTTCATATCAGAAATAGAGTGAGGTTTTCGAACCGCCGTACCTTAGTAATGCTTACCTGTCTCATCCGACTCTTTCCTAATCTTCTGCCCCCCCCTCTTATTGACACCCAGTCACTCAGGGACCTTTTCACATTGAAGCTCTCAGTGTAAATATCAAGCAGCGCAGCTTCCCTTTTCTAAATTTTTGGAAGATTTAATTCATTCATAATAATGCTACCTTTAGAAACGATGCACAACTGGGTCGCCTATGATATGCAGAAGAAAGAACCGACGCTAGACAAAATGCATACGGGGAACTGTCCTTACATACAGCTGGCAGTTGCAGCAGCTACCAGAGGGGAAACCCTATGGCATGGCCGATGGTCCTTTTCTATTCGTCGTTCTATCTCTTGCCTCGGGTCATATCCCTTTCTTCTTCGTTCTTCTTTGTCTCACTACAAACTCTTTTCCTCTTTTCTCCGTTCCCTTTCTTCTGTCTGATCCTTGGTACCCAGTCATTTTTTCTACTTCTTCTGTCTGTCCCTTGGCAATGACCACAGTCATTTCTTATTCAGTGAACCTCGAATCCTTTCCCATTCTTCTGCCTCTCCTTTAACACGTCCTAGTCCATTCTCCTACTATCTGTCTCTTACGACTGGTCAGACTCCTCTGTCCAAGTGTGTCCCTTTCGCCTCTTCCATTGTCCTTTCTTCTTCTACCGGCCCCTTGGCGCCGAGCCTCTCTCTCTTCTTCAGTCTAGCCCTTAAGTCCGTGTGTTTTTCCTTTCTTATTCTATCTCCCCATTATCATGGAGACAACCTATCTTCTTTCATTCTCATAATTAATATTATCGTTGAATTAATATGTGTGGATGGATGTTTCGCCAATATATTTGTGCATCGCCTTAATCGTCCATTATTTTCTGACATTTCTCCAGGGTAACTCGGAACGAGCGCACTGATGCGGGGGCCAGGCTCTGTACATACGGATCAACCGGACTGGCGTTTCACTCTTACGCACATTAACTACATGGCAGGGATCAAGACAGACATACGAACTGCTTGGCAAATAAGAGGCGAGACGGCGCTGATGAATTTAAAGTCCCATGCCATCGCTCCTAGGGTTGGCAAATTAAAAAACACAGCCGATCAAAAAACCAGGGTTTTATTACCATTTTGTTTTTTTTTAAGTGAAATTTGAAAAAATGGGGGGTTGAGGGAGAGGTTTTAATATTTTTTAAATTACACTGGATTTTTGAGAAATGAACACTACTTATGATTATTTTATTAAAAATGCATATTTATGTTTATAATTTCTAAAAATATATAGCAAATTAAGGTTATTTCTCTGATATTGGCTCATAATTCATCTCTCCTTCTACAGGTATGGGGATCATGGGTACCCAAAATTCTCGACGATGATACTTTTGAAGTCTAGACTTCTGAGGGACGTAGGAAATTTGCATGCACAATGGAGTTATAATGAACATTGATGAACTGTGTTAGTCTCCTAAGAAGCTATCTAGAACTGAATTGCTAGTTATAGTGTTTTCAATTTCTTTGATTGCATTGTTTTGCTTTACAGATATTCTAAGTTAGCATCATGCCTAGTGGCAGTGGCCAAAGTGCCGCTGGTGGAAATAGATATTTGCCGAGAAGAAGACCAGATCCAATCAGGAACAATTAGTTATCCAGCCAATTTGGGAAAACCCTATCGACAGCAGTTAGTTTGATGCAAAAACTGCATGCAACCCGTTACAGCCAGAGCAGAAAGAATGTGTGAACACTTGAGAAATTTTTCACGCATGTATTCTAGCTAGATATCTAGTCTGATGCTTCACTTTTTCTTGATTTTCCCAATCTCAACAATGTTTCTACATATTTTTTTCTGATTTAATCAAAGGCTTCTTCTGCTGGGATTACTGGAACTCATCAAACAACTTCGGCTCTAGGGATTTCCGATATGCCTTCCTCACCTACATCCTCATCACCCACCCTACCATCATCACAAAATTTCCATCGGCGTCACGGCCCATTGGGCGAATACGCTGATACACACCTCCACGGAGATAAGCAATCTCATACACATCAGCACGCACATAGCTAATATCAACACCGCTATCAGTTCCCTTTTGCCATTCATAGCACGATATATCCATTCTCCCCCTGTTTCCGCAAACCAGTCGAATGAGTACGTGACCCCTGTTGAAGACACATATATCCACTTGCCTCTGGCACAGAATGGGCCCCATCCCTGGGGTCAAGTAGAGTTTCACGTCGCTTGTTGATGTAAAAAAAAACACACACAACCCCCCCCCCCCCCTCCGCCATCCCTCCCGACGAAAACTGGCCCCTGATGCCTTTGGGTTCACCAGTGATTGTCATTTTGATCTTTATGTTTAGTTCATTATATGGTGAAAAGGATTTCATCGATGATGGGAGGGGCGCGCTTTTTCCACGTCGTAAAGGATAAAACAAACAAAACCCCCGCTAAAACTATGACTCCAAATTGCGCGCAAACTTGTTTTCGCAGAAACATAATAACAAAATCAAAAGCAATTCTCTAGTCACAAATCATAATTAGCATCAGCTTTGATAGTGATAATTAAGTCAGTTAAGTGGTAATTAGGTAATTTAGACGGAGCACTACATAAACCAGTCGTTGTGAGTAGGAAGCAAAACGAGTATATAACAATTAGTTCTGGCATAACAGAGGTGGGTTGTGCACTGACTTCCTGCATCTTGTCGTAATAAGTTAAATTTATGTTTTCTTCTTTATTATGAGGTTTATTCATTTTTTGCTCTGCCGTTGCTTCATTAATACGAAATTTGACCCATACATACGTGCACGCGTTTAATATTTACTGTATATTCATTTTAACTCATGCATAGACATCCACACTGTATTTACACACTTGTTGATAATTACGTACAGTTACTCGCATACATACCTTTGCATGCCTCCTTTATCCATTTAGATACAGGCCATGCAAATGCACACATAATCAGCAATAATTCATCACTGATGGATTGATTCCTATATCTAAGATATAGGGCGCAAGATTAGGAGATCAGCCACAAAATCAAGACCAAGAGAAGACCTCAAACACGAGGCTAAAACCGAGGTTAAAAAGTTATTCTTATATTATTCGAATAATTACAAAACGAGAAGAACCCTTCTTGTCTCGGCCGAATTTCAACTACTGGAGAATCCAAGAAGACCAAAATTTTCCTTTACATTTACTATCTGTTTTATCTCCTATTTGAACTAAAGAAAGACTAGGGATGCATTTCAGGTTAGGGGGTGAGAGACGCATCTGTAACATGAATAAAAATCCATTGTCTCAAAGAGAAAAGAGAAAAAACAAATAAAAAATAAAATAGGTAGAAACAATGAGGAACTAATCGAAAAGGACAGAAATATGCCAAGCTTACATTTCAAACCAGGAACAAGTTCATAAATTGAACACAGGAACTCAAAACTACAAACTTCGTTTCTTTAGACAAGACTCAATGGCACTAATACTGAAATTGAATTGAAATTGATGTCTTGGACAAGTGGCCCATTTATAATTAAGCAGCTTATAAATGTTAAGAAAAAATGAAGGAAGAAAAAGAATAAAAAAAGAAAAACAACTAAGACCATCAGGATGAAGACGAGCAAAGACCCTAGGATCCACTGAAGGCCAGACCAAGAAAGAACAAGGTACCTAGGTGCAAACATTCAGCAATGAGTACTACCTCAGTAGACTAACCAGATTGGTATATCTACAAATTAGACTTGTGCAATTTACATGGCGTCAACGCTAATGTTAGTCGAGATCTGCTAATCCACACTTAATAATAATAGAAGTTTTATCTGGTGTCCTTCGAGACCATGAAGCCTTCGCAGGGCGCCTGACAGAAGAGGTGAGTTTTTAGAGCCCGCTTGAAAGTGCCAGGCAAGGAAGATGAGCGCATACCAGGAGGGAGACCATTCCACACAAGTTGATAAGTACGCTATATGTGTTTCATGTGTATCAATAGTACAATCCTGCTTCGTTTTATCGATTTCCTTCTTCTATTAAATCTTGGATTTCCGTTACAGTTATCTACTCGTGAACAACAAGCTGAGCTATGCTTCTAGATATTCTCGACGCATCTTCTGGCGGCTTAAATTTGATCAATTTAATTATGGAGGAGAAAATTATTTTAATCGATGCAAATTCCTCTCCGCAATTACAGAGCGCAGAATTTTTCTTTGTTGAAATTCAGCTCTGATTAAATTGGGGAAAATCATTTCTCCAGTGACCATTTACCCCAAACGAAGAAGCTAATCCAACGAGAACATCTGCATGAAATATTGGGCAGGAGAGGTTCGTAAAGAAAGTGATTAAAATGGGTGTAGTGAAAGCGTGTTAAAGGTATAAGTTCTCTACTCGCTCGAGGCCGAAAGGGGCGCGCAACTCTTCCGAAACTGACAATCTACATAGTTAAACCGGTTCCCTGCTCAGTCAACTTCCAGCAAAATCCAGATTTGATAACTTCAATAAATTTCTTCTAAGGTTTAGGTTAGGGTAGGTTAAATTGGTTAAGTTAGTAGCCGTTGGTGAGTTGTGCTGCGATAAGTTGCCCTCTCCAAGGTCCTCTAAACCTCCTTGCTGACGTTTAGTCTGGGATGGCATGCAATCATCCAGATGTCATCTGCAGCATTTGCCATGCCACGCCCGCTGATTGCAGTTGATGGCTGCCGTCGATGATGGGAACCCCTTTCCTACTGCCTCCATGACTCCGTTCTCGGACCTACTCTATTCTTACGTTGGAATTGATGTGCTTAGTTTGCCAACATGTTGATGTCTGGTGGAAATTCTCACCCCCACGATTTAGAGTAGATGCGGTATGTACTAGTCCTTTGGGGCAGATGTGGTATGTACTAGTCCTTGCCAGCACTTGTGTTTTTTTAGCTTACATTTTTTGTTCTCTCTTATGTTGCTGGATTCTTTGTCCCACTGTCTATCACGTACCACCACCACCACTAGTTTATGCTTCTATCGATAACCCTGTATCAAATCTGGAGCGTTTGAAGACTAGCGGTCACAAATGACTCAGTGACCGCTATTCTCCAAATGGGCAAAACTGTAGCCCCTCTGCTTCAAATGGGCTAATCTTAGACCCCTATTCTTCAAATAGGTCAATTTGAAAATAACTAGATTATGATATCTACTTTAGTATTAGCGTGATTAGTTACAATTACCCTTGTTTAGGTTTAGTAAGGTTAATATTTACATGTATGGCACTGTATAGAGCTGATTTCTCTAGAGGCGATCAGCAAACTAAAACAAACCGAGCTTAAACAAACCAATAAATAAATGATTTTATTTTTACGACTTACTTTCATATTTCATGTTGTGTGACGACTATTCAAATGGGAAAAACTGGGACCCCTATTGTTAATTGAGTTAATTCTGATATTTATTCTTCAAAATTCCTCAAAGCATTTTGAAGAACTGAAAACTCTCCTTACTCTGCTAATACATATCCCCATATACCCGTGACGCACCTCTGAGTCAAGTAAACCTTTCAACCATTATAACATGAAAAATGACGCCCAATTAGAGCCACTTTCTTCCCTATGATTGTAATGAAACTAATTAAAGAGTAATATAACATACCACCGTTCATCTTTCGTAAGCCATTATTAACTACAATGTAATTAACCTTTTAACCTTTTCTCTCAACAAAATTGTAGTTGCCAAAGTAGAACGAGTCTTAATTAGAAGATATTAAAATGGCGGCAATTTCCCATAAATTACCGTAAATTCCCACTAAAACAAGGCTGTTAATATATTCAATAATGTAAATTTCTTTCCCATTTACTAGAAATAAGTGGGCTTTTTATCCAATAATACAAATACGTTAATTATTTTAAGACAGTATTTTAGAAGTAGTTAAATATATTTCCAATGAATACAATCCCAGTCGTTTCCTCGCAAATTGGATTATTTATTGCCAAGCTCCGATTGCAGACCAGCACGTAAGATTGCAGGGTTTCAAAGTATCGTTTCAGTATTAAGCTTAATCCGGACCTGATCAGTTTGATCATTAATGAGATTATTATTATTGCTTTTGATCACTAGGAAGCAAAATCCAACGATGCCATCACCAACAGGATTGTTTGAGCGAGTTTGTAAAGAAATTGGTGTGTTTGGTGTTTACGAGACTGGGCAGGTTTGCAATTCTCCATAACATAACCCATCAACATTATAGGATCAGGTCCCTCTGCTAGTGTTGGGACCGGGTGAAAACGCAATCCTCCAATTGCCAGGTGTTACTTATGTAACACCGATAGTACCTTACCCAGGGGAGGGGGTAATGAGGACAACACTTCATTGTGAAAATAATAGGGCAGAAAACAGAAAGATAAGAGGGATTGGTAAAATTTTTTGGTGTATATTGAATGAGTAGTGAATGAGGAGAAGTGCCATAGCAAACCTTTTCACACCCAAGTATTGTATTGGGAAGGCCATGACTCAATACCTTTTAGTACCAAATTGACAGAAGTACCCAGAAGCACGAAACCTCAGCAATATTGGGAAGTCTGTAGCAAGTAAATTAGATGAAGAGAAGAGAATAAACAACACCCAGTCATATCGCAGCTTCCATTCATCCATAACATTAAATCTAATTAATCGTGATAAATTGCAACCAAACGATATTGTTGTGTGGTTATTCATCGTATGGTTGCCCTTTTCGTGTCGACTTTGCCAAGTTCAGGGGTTCAGAATCCATGCTAACTTTCAGTCAGCATATATACTAGTTATAGCTTGAACCTTTTATATTTATGTTTGGGTGTCAAAATTGCCACAATGTAATGGCGTTGCTGAGGTTCATGACAAGGGACTGACTCAGCTTTTCCAATCCATTCTTCTATTAAGATATCATGTGGTTAATCTTCCATGAGCAAGCCTATGATATTTTTTTTAGTCGTGTCTGTGACTGGAAAATTAGAGGTTTAAATAGTCTAATTGAAGCAGTCCTTTATGGGGCTGTTAGATTGATCTATTAGATATGCCATTTGCTTGGTGTGGATGAAGAGATCTCCAGGTTTGCTTGATGCAAAATGAATGAGACGAGAGATTACTATCGTAGTCGGATATCCTAACAGAGTCAGTGCAGCTTGACGGGTGTTGGGTATAAATTTGACAATTCGAATGTCTCTTTTTTTTCAATAACAGGGTGGTGTATAGGTGAACAGTCAATGGTGTTGCAAAAGATACAGAGTCAAGTTTTTGTTGAAAAAAAATTAGCTGACATAAGGGACTAGAAGCCACTGAATATTGGACAAGAGTTACCTGTAGCATGATGATTCGAATCGGGTATCAAAATGCCGAAGTTATGACTGCTGATGAATGCTTTTTGAACACTCTAAAGGCTTTAACACGTGACATGGACAGCTGCAACGGAGACTACGAAGCCGTAGCCAGAAAAATGGGACATAAAAGGCATTCTGATTGCGTATACACGACCTAATTCACTCAATAACTGCAAGATAAGATGATGAAAGACCTGAAAAGGGAAATCCTGGCTTAAGCTAGATAAATAGGTGTTAGAGGCGATATCATGAAGCTGGCCCTAAATAAGGACCTTCGCTATCCCTCGTACAAGAGGCGCAAGGGACAAATTCTGACAGCCGAGGCTAACAAGAACCGCCCGACGAAGGTAAAGAAGCTCCTGAACAAGCCGAAGCATTCTGTTGAGCAGGCTACGATCTGGTTCTTCTCAGACGAAAAGAACTCGCAGGCCAAGCTGAATAAAATTCCAAACAACAAATTGCTTGCCATGCGACGTTCCATGTATCATAAAGACAAAGTTACTCCTAAATGTGATTGTCTTTAAGTGTGTCTCCAGTCACGGTGACATCATGCTGCCCCACTTATTTAAGCAGCGTCTTAGGCACAATTCAGACGGCTACATAGAGCTACTGGAGACTGTGGTCAAGCCCTGGCTGGAGAGAGTTGCAGCTGGAAGGCCATACCTCCGGAAAGAGTTAAAAGTTGTTGTCTGAGAAATTTTATGACTTCACCAGCGCCACTTTCTGTCATCTTAATTCCCCGGATTTTAATCCCATTGATTATTATACGTAGGGCGTTGTTGAGAAAGAGACCAACCGTTGTACCTGCAACATCAAGCACGAGCTGGTAGCCAAGATCAAAGAGGTGATCGAAGATCTTCCTGGGGACACAGTGAGAACGCATACGACAAGATTTGGAGCCGTCTTGAGGTTGCGGTTGAAGCTGAGGGCAGTAACTATGAGTAAACTGCTATCTCCTAGCCTCATTTAGTTGATATTTTTGAATAATTAAAATAGATTTATTTGTGACTGAGATATTGCGGGAGGGCAGTTATGTTAGGTAAACCCTCAAATCTAAAAAAAACGGTTTAACTATTTATGAACTGTTCTTGCATCAATGACATTCTCCCTGTGAACTTCCTTTAGCCTCCCCATTGCTTTGGCTGCTTTTCCCGCCCAACAGAACGAAAGTACAGATGACACTTCTTCATTTCTTCAAGAGCAACAAAAACACCACATCCATTCAAAGTAGATCGGTGTGCATCAACGCTATTAAAACTACCCTCCCCCCTCCCATGCACGAAGTATCAAGCACAAAACAGCCCAGCATTTTTCCACGCCTAATAAATCCCCATAGCGATAGGGCACTATGTGCTATAGCAACTCGTACACGTACAGTCAAGGTTCATTCCGAGACAAAAGGACCCTCAAATGCCCCTTAACAAACCCCTTCTATGCACATTTGCCATACAAAATATCTTCCACTGTGGGCTCTCACATTTGTCGCCAATTTTGAGTTCGATTCGATTCTAGAACCAACGATGGCATTGACCTTCTTAGGATATAATGATGATATTGAATGCATACTATAATCTCTGGATAATGCGAGAGAAAAACAACAATGATTTGGGGTGTTTTATTATCACCCACAAGGGAAGCCCCGTGTAACTTAATACACAGGCAACCTGGAAGAACTGAACGCCCTACAAACCTCAGTGCTCTTGAAATTCTCAAATTAGATTGAGACTATCTGGGCTTTAAGCCTTCTAACATCTCCATTTTACCCCTTTTCACCACTTCTTTACAATTTCCAAATCTATTTTACGTAGTTTGATAGTCGACGACGAATTTAGCAGGCTAGTCACCAACCAGGTTTCGACCATTCATCTCTGCGGGGGAGGATGGTTTTCCCTTCCACGCGGCTCTGTTTGGGGCGTTGTTTTTTTTTACACCATTGCATTCTTCATGTCCTTCTTCCCTTCTACTGCCCCTATCTTTATTTTTACTATCTATATAAGCACCTGTGTTACTGCTGACATCTGTAGGATTGTGTGCCCTCCCGACCCCAATACTTTCAGTTTTCACTGTCAGCCCCAAATAATGCCTTCAGGAGAACTTCTGGTTGTATATATATATATATATATATATATATATATATATATATATATATATATATATATATATCTTCAAGACACTTTTTTCCTCGTCTATCGTCACCATTTTATTATCAGCCTCACAGCCATTTTCTTGCAAACTTTCTGGTTGATAATCTTTCGTTGGTAATGCGCTTTAAAGATGAGGAAATAAGATGGCGCTTTATTATTCCAATATAGCAAATAGAAATTGATTATTTATGCGACATTTATGACAGATGAATAAATCAATAAAACCTGCAATCCAACATACGCAAAGCGATTTAATAATCACTTTGAATGATTAGAAATGAGGAACTGGTTTCGTATAAACATTATTATTTGACTTAATTGGATTTGTGTGGACAACAATTGAATCACTTCACTGCACCGTGTATGTAGTACCTGGATGAAAAGTTTGTTGGGTTAAAAGAGTTGTACACTTGGACTTTTTGCCTTCAATATTCAGAAGTGGCTCGAGAGAGTGGGGTGATTCGATGAGCTCGATATGGTTTGAGGGAGAGAAAAAATAGCCAATTCTCTCTGGCAGGAAAATCGACGCGGAATTTATGACTCGGAGAAAAACTTGTAGACACCAGTGCCGCTATTTTTTCCTTGCTCCTTGGCATTAAGTTTTATGCCAGCATGACCTATTTGCTTTTCCTTTGATTTACCCTAGAAACCAACGAGTTTATTGAATAGTCACAGTGAATCTGGAGGACTTTGAATGTATGCTATGTACTCTGCAGGATTGCAAGAAAAGAGATTGGATTTTTTGCTTTATAACAAACATAGTAAATAATTAATTGAATATAGTAAAGAAAATGGTTACACATAAAATTTGGAGTTATTCACTTCATTTACTATTATTACAGTAAATATATCGCTTCACTTTAGGTACTATTAAAACACTATTTAAATAATAAAGGATAACTATAATTTTCTCGTAAGTTAAGGGTTAGTGGCACAGGCTCAGAGTAAATTAAACGTTCTGTGAGTTGGGTGAGGCTAAGAGATACGCGTAGGGAGCTTGTCGAGCAATGGTGGAGTAAGTTTTGATTAGAGAAGTGGACTTCGATTGAATGTGTAAAGAGTGATAACCTTTGGCATTTAAATTAGGCGAAGATGTGAGAAGGCGAGTGGTGCTGTTAGCGGAAGCCGTTAGGATAGATAACAGGAAATATTTAGAGGTCTCTTGATGCCTGCGTTTTTACTGGTTATATTGGTGTGTGCAGGTACTTGGAATTAACTGTTATCTGATTTGAACGACTAGTTTGATTCCCCTCAAATGTGTTGGGAGACTGGTATGCCCCCTGCTAGGAGGTAAATGTGCTATCAAGACAATTTGCTTCCGCCGAAACAAGGAGGAAATAGTGAATCTTATTAAGAGAATGCAACAAAATTTTCCTTCTCTCTCTCTGTCTCGCTCCAAGAAATCCCCCTTGTCGCGTGGCCATCTTGTGTGCGTGTGTGCAGGTCTCGTGTTGAAGTTAATGGCTAGCGTACCCCAATGAATTTAACGAGACTGGATCGAGGTTCCTTCACGTGAAGGTTATAGCGCCCTGTCTGTTAGCTCTACATTTGAAGAGAACTTTCTTTTTCCCACCAGATCAGAGAACTCGATGCATCCTCCTGCTTAGGTGAACTTGTTTCTATGTAAACTTTAGGTCAAGAGAAGCAATAGGAACAAAGTACTCTCCCTGTTTCCATACCAGAATTCATCTGCAGACGTGATCCCAACCCGTGTTCAGCTAAGATCTGGGCTGACCGACCAACAAGCGATATTGAAACTGAAGGGCTTCTTGATCGCTAGTTATGCATGTGCGTGTGTGTCTAAGTATGTGGGTGCATAAGGGAACAACACCCTCAAAACTTTTTCCTCAGTCAGACTTTTATCTCTCAGCCATTCATTCTTATAATCAACCACAATTTTGCGCAGTTTTCCAACAATTCCCTCGTGTTGTCACTCACTTTCGTATATTTTCTTCATAATTCTAATTCCAGGCATTCTTCTTACATGCGCATACCACCTCAGAACATTCTGAGTCACAATCCTGTTCGCACAATTCTTCACACCGTAAATATATCTCACAAAGTCGTTTCTCTCTATTCATCTTTCGCACTTCATGCATTCCTGTTAATTGCCTATGTGCACTACTCTCACTCTAGAACTTTTGTTGTCCTTCCATACCAGAGTCCCACTTTCATAAACTAATGTTTGTACCAGCTTACTCTCATGCAACTTGTTAGTACATTCTACACTGAACTCATTAGCATTCACTAAGTCTCTGATCATCTGTACCACTATCGTTCATGACACATACAAGAGACTTAAAAATTCTCACTTGTTCAAGGGTAACCCTAAAGACTAATATCACACCCCCACCCTAACCATAACCATAAATACACTGTCAAATGCTTCGGTAAAAAATTCTAAAACCCTCTCACTCTGCCACTAAATCCAGGTTATCAGCATATGATCCATCCATAATCAATCTCACACCCTTTGTCCTCATTATCATTTCTTACTTCTCTCAGCACTCCATTCATATGTATATTAAGCATCCATAGTGGCATCACACTGTTAAGTGCCTTAACAAAGGAAATTAACTATAGTATAGTTAGATGAAACGGAAAGCCCACCTCTCACTTCCATACTTAGGAAAGTTTAATATTTGCATATAATTCGATAGACAGATAGATCGATAGATAATAGATAGACGAAAATGAATAAAATTCAGCAGTTCATAAAGGTTGCATTTTGTTTTCAAAGCTCAGTTGTGTTTATCCCAGTCTCTCATATATAACCTAACGTTGTAATTGATTTTTTAACCATAGATGATGCAACAGCAAATTTTCGCCCTCTAAGAATGCCATAACTTAATGAATGCTAAAAGTTCAGATGTTCTCAATATCAAACTCTCTCAGGATTAATATTTTTTTAATTAACCTTTCCACCCATCGATGCTATAATGCTGCAATAATCCGCCATGTAAACAAAAATAACGAAAACACTGATGAGAAAAAAATTATTAGGAATCTGTTATACTATAAAAAAAAATCCTTTTCTATTCACTGGTGCCACCCACTTCTAAGATAGGTTAGAAAAGGTTGTAAGCTCACCTACTATTCGAAAAATTAGCAAATAAACAGGCAAAGTTGGATAGCAACCGACCCTCCTTATGTTAACATTGGTAGATCCACTTAAAAACTTGTGAAAACTCCTCCCACGTAATATAGGATTGGAAGACTTCCATTAAATTAGATAATATCTCCTCCTAAGTAGAATCCTATTGGCAAATCCCTTTGGCGAGCCCCCTCCCTTTTCCATATAAAAATCCTTGTAAACTTTAGAGCAGGCATTCTGAGCATATCTTTTATTCCAGACATTTCATTTTGGTCTCAGTCACTGCGTCGTACCAGGTTTCGAAGACGGGCAAGAAAATTACGTTGAATTGCCTTGATCACTTAGGATCACAGCCCTTCTTCCACGATCAAACCGCTTGCAAGAATCATCATTTAACGTTTGATTTCACCGTGTACTAAACTACAGGCAGTCTTTTCTCACCAAGAAGGATTCTGTTGCGCCGAGTGCCTGATTATCTTGACTTTGTGCCCCATCTACCGACGGAGTGTCATTGGCGTCCTAGCCATAGTTACAAGGCCAGAAGAAGGGGTACGAATCATAAAAAACACAACTACAAGCTTGTCGTACCCTACCCCTGTTGGTATATCAGACCACTTAATCGGGCACTCTTTTACCCTCACCCATACCTTACTTCCAACATAAATACCCTACACACCACCCAAGAGTTTACCACTTCAAATGCTCACAAGTATCCATTTTATCAGCACGTGTTTTTACTGTAATGAAATCTCATCATATATTGTTAAGCTAAATGATAGCTACAAAATTTAGATTTGCTAACTAATGTAATGTATGTTGTTCCTTAATATGATCTAAAGCACCGATGTCTCAAAAATACACATAACCTATAGACTGGCCATTTTAAATGTCTCTCTTAAGCATACATATTTATATGTATAAGTAGATTAATCTCTATGAAAGGGGTAAGCTTGGGGAGTAAAATTTTGGAGTACAAATGTGTGAACATCATACTCGTATGTTGGAAAATGAATCTATCGTCTATTGACGTTTTCCATCTTCGATATATTTTAGTTTTGTTATTTTTATTCGTTTTCTTCTTATATATCCCTTCCATTACTATGAATCAGGAGTTTAATATTTTTTTAAATAAATATATAAAAGGCAAAAAATACAATTTTAAATGTAAAATTAATATTCAGAATTGTTTAAATTAGCTATGTTATTGGCTGATTGCATAATCGAAAATCAATTACGCACTGGTTCGGTCAGACTGATTCGGGTTAGCGCAGGGTGAGATTTGAGTATTCTATATGACCCATGCAAGTGAGTAAAAAATTAAAATTATGAATAATTTTCAAACAATAAAGATTTAACACATACGTTCTTAGAAAGTTAATAATGTTTGCGACTTAGTGCCGAGATTTAGACTCAAATGCATGCTTTTCTTTTAACCTAATAAGGATTTGTACAATCGTTTTCAGATCCTCTTCATCTTCACTTTTTAAAATCTTTTCCTACTCGATTTCTTCATATCATCCAAAGCTGAATCTTTTTCTGTCTTATCTACATGTCTTTCTCTCTGTCTCTCTGTCAGTATGTCTGTCTCTTTTTTTGTTTTTCTCAAAGTATATAATAAATTATGTTTGATCATACACACATCAATCACAATATACTTCTTGCCAACGCCCCTCGCCAAAGTTCATAACAGATATCACGAATTCTTACCACTTTTTTAACTCTTATGACATAGTGTCGTCAGTACCTAAAAGAGAAAAAACATGCAATAATTCTGTTTTCCGAAACTGCATGACGTTCATAGCAAAAGTGTAATCAGCTTAGACGCCTCTGTTTACGCTGATATAATCGAAGTCTGATGTGCTTTCAATATCCCTAACCCAAGAATTGATGAGCTATTTTCGTAAGAAAACATAGATTATGCAGAATCGAGTTTATTACTGATGAGCTTGCATTGGCGCGAGCAAGTGATGAAGCAGAGAAAAGCATCTTGGGATGAGGAAACTCAGAAAGAGCCCGGAAATTGTTCTCTTAAGAATAATGAATGTGTAATCAATATCGGTTAACATCTGAACTCTCGCGTGCCTTTTGGGATAGCATCCACCAAAGATGTTTTGATTAACAATTTAATTTTAATTCCATTCACTGATATTAATTTCAATTAACTACGCTTTAATCTGAGGCTCCAAAGTAAATTCTTATTTTTGTGTTTTCGTCCAGTTCGTCGCATTGATAAACCGACAAATTCTAGAGTTATTTAAAATGTTGCTTTAGAACCCTTACTGAGTCATATGTTTTCTGTATAAGTGGTTTCCTCCTCAATTGTTTAGCAAACTTCACAATCATCGCTAAAAGAACTGCGTGCCCTTTGAGGTGTGCAATTTTCTTGAGTTTGCTCCCATTCCGTAATGAATGCCAACTCCTTTACTGGGGACCAGTTCTTATATCATTAAGTATGGGTCTTCTCTTGTAAGCTGCGATTCCAGACGCAGAGTTGATGGTAAATTAGCTCTGTCTTCCTCGTTCCATTCCGCCGCTCTTGCCCTCTCCTCAAGTGCGGGTTCCATTTTGAAATTTTAAAAACTTGTGTTTTTCATAAGACTTTGCCCTGTAAATGGCTTTGCCTTCATTATGGAGAATAGACATGATCAAGAGAGTGGCGTGGCCCCCTCGGCTCCTAACGTTTTCCCAAGTAATCTTTTTTAGAGTGTTCGTCTATGTAGTAAAATGTATACATAATTTTCGCGCATACTTTTAAGTAAACAATAATAAAAAATAGAGTTTATTGTTGAAGGATTTAAATGCCCCCTTATAATCTTATCTCTCCTTTCCATTTTTAGTCTTCTTTTTGTCTTTATTATTTTATGTTTGTTCACTTTTCTTCTTAGTCTGCTCCCTCGCCTCTTTCTCTTCCAAATTCTTCACTCCAAATCTTTTACCATCATGTTTACCGCTGTTTCGTAAAGGAGAGTTTGGCGCGCATCAACGCCGCTAGAACCTGATCACACCGTCTGCTTTCTACTCAATTCCTATCACTCACCCCCTCAAAATATGCGAATGACAACATGGCTTCCCAGATCAATGGCCCCATACCTAGGTTTAGTTGCCTTTTATGTCCCAACCTGGAGGACAGTATGGGCATTCATCCTGCTCATTCTTTCCAAGCTGAGTAATGGAATCACGATTTACGAGTATCTCTCGTAAGCCTATCGAACCCCACCATTGAGCAGAGGCTGGTCGTCAGTCACGAGCGGAGTCCATCAGGTCTCTGCGTTAGGCCCTCTATTACTCATCATCTATATTAACGATAAAGTACAGGGGTAGTAAACCTTTTCATTTTTCTTGATGAATTGTAAGTCCATATCTTGTGAACACATTCGACACAAGTCCATAATTAATTACATACATTATAAATAATACAGTGGACTGCCGATTTACAAACTGCTCGTTGTATGAATGGTCTCCAATCATAAAAATAATAACATAGTACGAAAATATGCGTGAAAAGAAGAACACATTGTCTGAGATTTTCCGACCAATAGACTTCTCCCTAGCCCTCTTTCGTCTATCTGGCCTTCTTTCGGCTGTCTACCAATCTATATGAGAGATCGTCTTAATTACAAATTTTCAAAGGCAGAAGAGTCACAAATGGAAGAAGACGTTTGTACCATCTTTCAAGCGGGTTAGGTACAGTTCAGCGCCGCCAGTTTAGCACCGGAGACTCAGAGCCGCCAGTTCAGCGGCGCCATTTCAGCGCAAAAACATTTCAGCGCTTGCCTTTTCAGCGCCAAGACATTTCAGCGCCAGGTTATTTCAACGCTTGATTATTTCATCACGAATATATCGCTGTAACATTTTAGCGCTAATATAATTATTAAGTTTTTTATTATACGGAATGCTGGACTTGAAAAATACAACCCTTATTTAACCTCGTTTTTTTTTAGAAAATACAAAAAAGACTTTTGTATATGTTAATGTAAGTAACACACTTGAGAGTTACATACTAACAAAGGAAATATCAGCACAAAAATACAAAATTTTAAAAAAGATTTTGTAAACTATTAATATTTAGCAAAAAATAAATTTGAATTACTAAAGAAAGTAAGATAAACAAAATATTAGAAAAAATTAAATACCATTTACATATGGTCCATATTTAACCTCTTAGTATTTTGTACAAATCAATAACCTTTATAGAAATATACGTCTTTGTAAGCAGATTACCTGCAATTAAAATCTATTTATTAGTGAATTTTAATGCACTCTAAAAAGTGGCTAGGATTTTAAAACATTTCGTAGACAAGTTTTGCATAGCTTAAGGTAAGTAGAGCCTCGAAGTGACTAAAGTTTAAAAAATCGTAAAATCATTAAAGTGTTCAATCTTATATGGAGAGTGAATTAAAATGCACTAAATGTTGACTAGGTTAGTTCATTAAATTATGAGCAATTGCTCGTAAATATTCGACTTCATTTCTGTATTTTAACAATTCGCTGAAAGTTCGTGCCCAGATGCAAGCTTTTCTATATACTTGTCTGGTCCTTTTTGAATTTTGTGGAGAGCCTGGATGAAGTTCCATATAGTTGGATTATTCATTCCTAATTCGCATCTTAATCTCCTATTTGCCGTTTCAGCCTGATTGTTTGTTCTGTCTTCCCCGTCAAGAGTCCGACAATGGACATTCCACAGCTCCGGAGGAAATAATGCACTTCTTCGTACATTTCTTCTTCTATTAGGGCGACCAATGTAATTATCCTCGAACCAATTCAGAAGTCCGGGTAACTAGTCAAGTAAAGCAGCTCCAAAAGCATCCACATAACCATATATATTTCCTATTGGCACAAAGGTCAGAACAGTGACCATTTTAGCGTGTAAAACAAAATCAGGATTATTACGAGGGGTGGTCAATAAGTTTTGCAATTCGGATATAAGGAAACTAGATATGAGGAAAAGTGTTTTATTATTTTTCAATATAACTACCCTCGACTTCAATGCACTTGTGCCAGTTGTCCCTGAGGCTTCGAATTCCCGACTGCTGTGGAATCCACTCCTGGACGGCGAGCTGGACATCTTCATCGTCCCCAAACCGGCATCCATGCAGTGCAGCCTTGAGCTGGCGGAATAAAAAGTAGTCGCTAGGGGCCAGATCAGGACTGTAGGGGGGATGGTTAGGCTCCTCGAATCCGCACTCGCACGAGGCAGCTTGTGCAACTCTGGCCTTGTGGACTTTGACGACGTTGAAGTCGATCATGGGACGTGAGGTTTCTATGGATCCAACGGGCAGAGACCTTGGTCATGGCCAAATTGTCGTGGATGATGTTGAAAACACTTCCATGTGATATTCCAAGTTCTCGCTCGATTTCTTCGACCTTCACCCGTCGATTTTCGAGGATCATCCTCTCCACACGGGCCACATTGTCCTCGTTGGTCACGTCTGACGGGCGTCATCTTCAAGGGACTCACGACCATGGCGGAACTCCCTATTCAAGCGAGCAATGGTTGCATAGGAAGGGGCAGTGTCGGTGTACACTGCAAACATGCGTTCATGGATCTCTTTTGCATTCTTGCCTTCCTTGGTCAAAATATTGATCACTGTGCGGTGCTCAACCTTCTCCATTGTTGAAAGATTTGTGACTGACGATCTGCGATCATCTACTGCTTCTTAAATAGACGAGGCAGAAGCGTCCGGCTGCAGGTCCTGACTTGTCATAACTTGTCCTAACACCCCCACAAACAGCCATCCCCCTTCCTCTGTTTTGCCCTACCGATTCGCAAAACTTATTGACCGCCCCTCGTAATATATGACTTACATATATAGCTCATTTGTTGTATTTTCTTCAACACATTTTAGGCCAAGTGAAAAAGGCATCCTCGCACTTCTACATTCGGAAAGGATTCCTTCATAGCCAAAATGGACGCTTGCTCAAAATCACAATTGATTGTACTTGTCTCTGTATTTGGAACAATGTCTTTAATAATACTGAACATTCTTTTGTAAATTTCGCACTGCTTATTTTTAAGAGAAAGTATAGTATCGGATGAACACCTCCATGCTTTTTCACCATTACGATGTAAACTAGATAAAATATGTAGATTTGGGGCACACGCAAAAGTTCCATCAACATACCAAGTATTAAAAGTCGCTAAATGTTGCCACTTGGTCTCTCTTCCAAAAATGATAATTCTATCATGCCCCGAACCATTGTCAACTAAACAAAAATTCTCTTTTCTTTCTAATGTTGGCTTGTACACATTAAATTCTAATTAACTTAAATTTAGTTTAAACTAACGCAGCAACAAATACTTAAAATTTAATTATATATATGACTGAATATAAGTCCTTTTACGATAGTACATCCCAATTTCCAAATGGAGATTGAAAAAATAAGAAAGACAATTAGGTGCAATAATTTTGCCTCATAATTTAAACTTTAATTTCCTTATTGCGACCGCATTTGATACCCTTCGAGTGCGCCCTGAAATGTCTTGGCGCTGAAATGGCAAGGCGCCGAAAAGGCAGCGCTGAAACGGCAATGGGCCGAAACAGCGGCGCTGAAACGTCCCATCCCCCTTTAAGCAGCTTCAGGACCACCAGTGAGAGTGCACACGCGTTTTGTATTGGTTTGCACTCTTTTCAAGGAGACAGGAAAGGAATCTAGGCCTCCATTTCCTTTGGCATCTCAGCTCACTTTTCCTAAAACTTATCTCCTTTTAAGTATATTATTTTTAAAGTTGTTTTGAATTAATGGTATTAATTTAGGTTGTTTACAGGAATAAGTCTGTATCTTTGCTATTTTGAGTGTGTAATCTTGTATTCTAAAAATAAATTAATTGCATAAAACTTTAGTTCCTTTGCGCGTATTGTTAAATCAGTGCTGACAAATCTTTTACCTTGTTTCAAAAATTTTCATTTTTATATTTTCTTTACTTATCGCCTGTCACCTATAAATGGATGGCGAAAAGATGACATCAATATATATAATATTTATGATTGTATACTATACTATTTATAGCGAAAATATATAATAATATATTATTTTAATTCAGAGGAAAGAGAAAAATGACGGACTCCTAGTACTTTCTAGCTTGAGTTTAGTGCATTCTCAGGAAATACAAGAAACAATGAAAATATAAAAGTATAAAGAAACAACGAATGCTCCGCCTATCTTGAAAAAGTACTAGGAATGATCGTGACGATGAGTCGGAAATTCTAAGTCACAATGTTTAGAATTTCAAAGAAAAATTTACTAATCTGATTGAGTTTTTCTTGAAGGAAATTATTAGAAAGTTCATATATTGACGAACTTTTTAATTGTTAATCTCCTGTTCTGTCGAAAATTTACCGTGTTTTAAAAAGTTCTGTTACACTCGGGCTTTTTTATCTTGTGTGATAGAAAAAGTTCCGTCAAACGAACTTAAAGTTCTACTTTTCTAGCACATGTCATTATAACGTTTTTATATTGTGTGCAGGTGATCAAGATGGAAATGAAAAGAATCTAGATCCCTGCCCTCCTGCGATGGGTCACAACAAGTCTGACATCGCCAAGCGGCTCAACTTCAGCCGGGGGGCCATCCACAGAGTCGCGGAGAGGCTCAAGAACTGGGAAGACCTCAAAGATCGAGCTCGTTCAGGCAGACCTCAAGTTGTCAACTGTTAGGCTATGAGAATGGCCTTCAAAAGTACTCCGAAGCTCAAAATGACTGCGCTTACGAATAAGAACATCTCGATGGCAAAAGTGTCCAGGGCCGTGAAAGAGGAGGGTGTCAAGAGCTTGAGGCGCGTACAAAGAAAGGCCTCTGCTCACTGACTGTCTGCGAGAGAAACGTCGAGGGTGCTGGCGTCGCCTTTTCAACGACTTGAAGAGTCATGGCAATTGGGTTCTCATTTTTCTGATGAAAAGAACTTTCACGATCAATCCGGTCATCAACAAGCAGAACGACCGCGTGGTAAGCTTCGACCAAGACGTCTCCGAAGTCCGTTACATGTCAATGACGAACCACCCAGCCTCCGTAATGATGGTTTGAGGTGTGGTTTCGAATGGCAAGAAGATGCCGTCGATGTGGTTCCCGGCCTGTTACAGGCGCACTGTAGCCGAGTACAGGGACATCCTGTATTGAAAGTTTTGTCCTGGGTGAGAAAGATCACGGATAAGGCATACTACGTCTTTCACCAACGGGGCCTCGCCCCAAACGGTCAGGTCTGTGCAAGAGTGGTTGGGGTCAAACATAAACTTCTGGTCGAGGAATTTTGGCCTCCCCATTCGCCCGACCTCAATTCCATCGACCACAGCGTGTGGGCGTATTTCGAGGGCAAGGTCTGCAAGGTCCGCCACATCAAGGTCGACAAGCTAAATTCCTCCATTAACCGGATGTGGGCCAGCATGATGAAGGACTTCGTCCGCAACTTGTGCGCCGCATACAAGTCTCGCTGGAGCGTGTTCTCACCGCCGAGGGGGGGGCCACACTGATTGTAACCGGACTTTCGCAATACTCAGTATAGTGATATTTTGAGGTGACTCTCATTCATACATTTTTAGAATTCCCTATTACTTCTTTTCGTAATATTTAGAATGTAATTTGTTTGCTGCACAATTCTAACGGCGTTCATCTTTTCCTTATAAAGTTTAGTAATCTTGTTCCTTCAGTTCAATTGACGCTAGAAATTCAAAGAAATATAACTCTCTCTTTTTTACCTGAGGTGAAGCGCCAGGTCTAGGCGACCCTTTTTTTTAAAAGGAGTAAAGTTCAATTTTACCCATTTAGAGCCATGAAATGACCCATTCATATGACCATGGGGCATAGGGTTATTCACCCTGGAGATTTCAAATATGCCATCGGATTTGGCGCTGTGTGGCGCCATCTAGTGGCAGAAGCCTCATTTAGCTATTCAAAGGCATTTGTAAGTGATTTTACCCATGGGAAACCATCAATGAAATAACCGTGTATCATCTTATCACAAAACGCCGCAAGTGATTGGAGGGACTTTCCCTATCGTTAGATTTATTAAACAATATAACTTATTCAACCTTTAAATATTCCATCTATCGTAAACCTACGAACTCTCTCAATATTAATTTTTTATTCCTCCTCATGTTTGTTTGTTATTCCTCTCATATATGTTTTTCCTTGACTCCGAATCGTAAACCTAAAATTCTTAGATGAAGAATTCTTTAAAATCTTTCATATTGGCCACATTTGCACTGTTACCCTAAAAATTTTTTGTTTACCTTTCTATGTCTGCGAGAACATCTTTTGACAGAACCCTCAATCTTCATCCAATCGATAGTAAGAATCTGCTGGTTTTACCCTATTGTATAGCTTTTTTTTTGTCTCCGACTCTTTAAAATTTTAAACATAAAAAGGAGTCTGCAAAAGGCTAATAAGTTTCCTATACGAGGCATCTATGATTTTCAAATAATAAAATATTCGTTATAAAAATGTACGTTTAAATGAATCACAATAATTATTGTAATTAAGAGTACACTGGATTCATCTTTTCGTCCCAAGATTATATTAAAAGAAATATCAATAAATCTATTTTATAAGTATTTTCCTAATCTTAATATTAACTCCTGTTTGTTAAGTTGGGCTCTTTCAATAAAATACATTACAAATGAAATATTTTAATATTAATCGGATTGTTTAAACTTGATGTTCTCTTATTAAAATAAATTTAAATGAAATAACTCATTGTCAGGGAAATCTTTTTATTTTTTTTATTTCCTCTTCCTCTTTGTTCATTCTCTCTCGCTTTTTTCCCTCTTTATTCACTCACCTCTGAACTAAAAATCTTGAATGTTAATCCTTCCCACCATATTTTTAGGCTTTTTTTTCAGAAAATTCTCGTAGGGTCCTGAAATTGAAGGAATCTCGAGATTTTCCAGGTTTTGTCAGGAAAATTATTTATATTAATTTAGAACACGCAGGAAAATATGCGAAATTTAATTAAACATTTAATATAGCTTGCAATCTATGCAAGATGTTGGTGGGTACATTCTGAAAATTTGCCTTTCGACCAGTGGTTTCTGAAAGATTCTTCGATTAATTCCATAGATCCTAATATCCGTCTTGCTTCTGAATAAATTCAGAAAGTGTATATCTATTTATACACTTTTTTCTGCCAATTCACTCATTTCAGGCGTCAACTCAGGTGCAAAGGGTAAATTTATATTTTATCTTCAATACTGTTTGGTCGTCTGCTTGTAAAAGTTTAGAGGTAAGGTTGCGAAATTCGAAATCATTTATTTCTGGAGTGGCTCAATCTAGTTGTTGGGAGAATAATGGCTAAGACTTATTTGGTATTTTTTCCCAATCAGCATTTCGATAGCTCACTCTTTCTTTTATTATTAATTGTATAAAGGAAGTATAAATATTAATTAAAAAAGCCTCATCATCACTTGAAATCTTAGGCCCAGACTTGATATAATAATTGTAAGGGAAATTTTGGTAATTAAAGGACATCTGGTTTCTTAGCTGCTCTGTTGAGACGTAAGTTAGGAAATCTGGGCCTGCTCCACTTTCTATATTTCTTTCCAATAATGTGTTCTGTTTCTTTCAGCTTTATTGTATCTGAAGATCTGCATCTGACATTTAAATCTGCTGCGAAAATAGTAATATTTCGTGGTCAAAAAGTCTTTAACAATTATTTAACGATAATAATTTCATCAAGTGGGTTAAAATCCAGTAGTGATAATCAATGGGTCTATAGTACATTCAAAATTTCTAACTACACTATAAAATAGTTATTTTGCAGTGGTTAGCTGGAGAGTACATCATAAAGAGAGAGATTGAGATTATTCGTCTTATGTATATCCCATATTCATTTATCAATAGAATCTTCGGGTCTATTTTACATATCAATTTAGCATAAATTATTAATTTCTCTTTGCATCTATTTGCATTCATTGAGAAGAATATTTTTAATCTGTGGGGAAATGGATCTATTATTAAATTAACAAACCCAATTGCAGGAATACATTTGTTAGATAACATATTGTTTAATTCTTTCTTGCAAATCATTTGTCTAGTTATATAAATATATATATATATATATATATATATATATATATATATATATATATATATATATATATATATATATGAAAACGGAAATGTACAAATCCCTTGTTTATGCGACCGAAAACTATCAGCTTGCTGTGGCTTGCGCGCAAACTAGCACTCATTTACCCCCAAGCTTAATAAACTCTTGATGAAGGAAATGTGTGGGAAGTGATACACAGAAACAAGAGATCAGAGATCTATTGGAGATGACCCTGAGAAAGCCAACAGACAAAAAGATGTCGCCCCGGCAAGGACTCAAACCTCAGACCTCTGGTTATGAACCCCACAGGAAAATGAAAAGCGGAGTCCAAGTACTTTCGAACTTGTTCAGTTCATTCTCAAGAAATAACAGAGGTACTATGTATATATAAAAGACAACAGGTTGGTGCCCCACCCATGTACAGCGGAATGACACATATTAGAAAAATATTAGCAAAAAAGGATTAAATACCGGATGTGAAGGGCAAAAGCATATTGATAAGGTCTACTTCCGGAAGTTCCAACTGTGAGAAAAGAATGTAGACATTTGGGTCACAAAGCTATGAGTACATACATACAAAGGCAATAATAAATACATTGAAATAAACACAAGAAACATAACTAATTTAGTAAATCAAAGGGCTAAAATTTAAACTGGACAATTTAGTTACAAATACGCCTTTTAATTACAGGGTCCAGTTTAAAGAGACCGGGTGATATATTAAAATTAGGCGAGGAATTAATGAATGAGCATTCAACAACATTTCTTTGAATAAAGTCATCAGATTTGTAAATAAATTTAGCCGTATTCCAATTGATAGGGTGACTATTTTCCGATAAATGGACAAAGAAAGCGCTGCTGCATTCCCCCTCCTAATATTGTATTTATGTTTTGCCAAGCATAAACTTAATGATTTGCCGGTTTGCCCAAAGTATTGCTTAGGGCAAATTGAACAATCGACAGAATACCCCCCTTCCCTATACTCTTGTTATTATTATGAATGAACATTTTAAACATGGTAGGCTCATACTTGAATATGATTGAAACATTTAAACCTTTTCAAGAGGCGGGGAAGCAAGGAAAATGACTCAGAAAACTATAAAATAAGGGAGTTCTTAAAATTGTATGCGGCAGGGATTTGAGTTCAGTAGAACGATTTTTTTGCCAAATCTATGCACCCTGCAAGAATAAGGTAGACCCAAGCCAAGAATAAAACCTACTTATCGCCGCTTTTCTTTCGAGTCCCTTCCTTTAACCCCGTGATAACCAAGGTACCTTCTGGAACCCAGCTTACAAGCGGATTCTCCGTGTGAAACTTTGGGAGTTAGACTAAAGTCGCCTGGAAGACCAAATTTTTTCCTAATACTTACAAACTCTAATACCCCATTATAAACCTAGAGACCTTTCCCCCATAAACTGGTGACCCCTTCAGCCGGACAGCGAAGGTGACAGGGAGAAATATGGACAGATCTGATCATCAACAAGCAGAAGGAGAGACGGAGATCGTGAATGCCATCACCATCAAGCCACCCCTCTTTAATGATGCAGCAGTTGCAGGTTGGTTTAAGATTGTAGAAGCCCAGTTTCACACTTCAAGAGCAAGTAAAGGGGAAACAATATTCTTCCATGTCCTATCTGTATTACCTCTCAAGACTGTCGACCGACTTCCAACTACAATCCTGTCTACCCAAAATTACCGGCTCTTGAGGATCGAAATAATTGGGCTCTTCGAGAAGAGTATACCGGAGATCTTCGAGAAGCGCATTGCCTCCTCCACACTTACTAGTCGACCTTCTATCAACCAGGAATAACTGGGGAGGATTTCTCTACAGGTAGGAGTTGGGGAAGAAATCGTGAGGAACAAAGTTATCCAATCCTTGCCAGCTAACTTAGCGCCCATCGCGCCCATAATCGCTACCAGAAGGACCTAACCCTGGCCCAGCTACAAAAGCGTGCTGATGAGCTAATGCCATTTTATAGAGGACAGTGTCTTCATATTAATAATGGCAGGGATTCCATAGAACAAAGTGTCACTTCTTTATCCGATATGTATATTACCGATTTAAATAATAGAGGTGATAATCACGTAAATAATATGAAATATACGGCAAGTGGGCGATGAGTGCCTGTAAGTGCGTACCCTAATGGAAGCCGCTCCAATTTTGTACAGGGTAATAATGAATACAGTGCCAAAAGTATACCTATAGGACTGCGACCTCTTCGAAGTAACCAAAGGCCTGTTGTATGCCTTTCCCATTTGTATTTTGGTGGCAGTGCGAAATTCTGCAAGCCTTGGTGCAGGTGCCCAAAGAGAGGGAAACACGTTCAAATGCAACTATTTTCCAGGTCATCTTCGGCAGCCCCATCGAAAAACTAGCAAGGCATGACATTACAAGTGTGACCCCTAGTATGCTGTCTGTTTTGACCGCCGCCGCAAAAATGAATAAATTAAAACATGAGTTTTTAATTGTTACGGGGGCGTGTGTGTCGATAATCCGGGCTAAATTGGTGCATAAGAGTGAATTACGCAAATCTAGTGAGAACATTACGATGGCTAATGGCGGAAAAATACAAGTGCATGGCAAAGTACACACGGATATAGTTATCCCTAGTCTTTGCCAGTCATTTAGGTGGTCGATGTGGTTGCAGATACCACATCGCCCTTATTAGGAATTGACTTTCTGGGACACTTTCATTTTTTGGTGGATTGTGCGCGCGGCATCCTTGTCGACAACCAAACTAAGCTCAAATCACAAGTGAAACAATCCGGGCAGCCTGCGGTAGCACTAATCATTAATGATCTCCAGCACCTAACGCTCGGTGGCAATGCCGTGTTAGAAGGGTATGAAGCTTTATACAGTCCCGCGCCCACTAATCCCTGCCTGTCATCGCCTAAGTCCGTGACGCACGCGATTTAGACCGTCAGTGCGCCACCGACATTCACGCGACCAAGACCTGTTTAAATGGAGAAGCTGCAAGTTGCCCAAGCAACCATCGAATCACTATTGAAGGAAGGGATCGTGAGCCAGTCCAAATCACAATTGGCTTTACCGATTCACATAGTTCAGAAATCCATTGCTGAGAATACAAAGTGTGACAAAACACCTCCATGGCAAAACAATTTTGTCAAGGTTGGATCTGATTCGTGCTTACCATCAAATCCCCATGAACCCGGCGGACATAGTGAAGACTGCGGTGGTGACGCCGTTTGATTTATGGGAAGCTACCCTCTGTCCTCCGGAATGCAAGCTACACATTCCAATGACACATGGATAACCTATTTCGGAGACTCGGGTTCGTTTATGTATATATGGACGACATCCTGATATTTTTAGACAATCTGAACGATCATTTAGATCAAGATTTCAGAATTCTGGTCGAGAAGGGTCTACGGATATCCATGGAGATATGCGAACTAGCGAAGGAGTAAATTGATTTTCTAGGCCATTACATTTCGGCTGCGAGAATTTGCCAAGGGGCCAAGAAAATAAAAGAAATTGTGGACATGCCGTTACTGAAAGATTACAAGTAACTAAGACGATATTTGGGCATGTTGGGATACTACCGAAGGATGATTCCACATTTCGTCGCAATTGCAGACCAGTTGACCGAGCTTGCACGCCTGCAACCCAAGGCTCGTGAGTTCGAATGGAACAACGATGCACGAACAGCATTGGATAGTACTAATCGGCTTTGATCAACTTTGTCAAGCTCTTTCACTCGCTACCCAATGATTCGCTATATCAGCTGGTGACGGATTGCTTCCAATACGTTGCAGGTGCTGCCCTTCATCAGATGATAAATAGATCGGCGTGAGTCGTGACCAGACCACGTCTGGATGATCTTCAGCAGGCTCGCTGATCTGCTAGGTTTCTCTCTACCTTACCCACCCATCAGCCTCGCCAGTCAAACATCCCAGTAAGAACACTTACCGAAAATAGAACAGCATACACTTCGCACCGATGTATAGCCATCGGCCTATTTCCCTTACCCTATCCTCTCTTAAGTTATTTCCGAAACTTTCCTCTCCGACTGTTGTCTGCTGTATCTTGACTTTCCCTCTACTTTCCCTCTATTTTTCCCTCTACTTTTCTTTGTATTCTAATCTTGACTTGACGGGCACACGCAGGAGAGAGGGAAAGAAGCAAGAAGACCTGTACTGAGTGACGAAGATCAAATTGCTGAACATAGTTTTGAAAGAAAGATCGACATTCAAATCCTTATATTCATTTTTACTCTTCTCACAGCCCTAAAGTTAAACGTTCTGTTTTTTCTTCTATGTTTCTACGGGCATTACGTGTTGTGAGCCCGAAATATATGGATTTGGAATTTTCCAATATCTTTGAAATTGGCCATAAACTTTGTTACCCTTACCCGTTTCCTCAAAACTGTCTTTCTTCTGCTAAAAAGACATTTTATCAAACTGTCCCTACTCTCCCTTTTAATAGTAATAATAATTTAGTTCTACCTTTTTCTCTTTGTTTTAGTGATCTTCCCCGTCTTTTGAATAACTTTAACATTTCTGTTGCTTTTAAATATGAGACGACCATTAAGAATTTATTACTAAGTAATAATTGTAATAGTTCTTTGGGGGGGAAGTTTATTCATTTGAGTGTTCTGGTTGTCTAAGTAAATATTATGGACAAACAGGTAAACAACTTTCTGTTCGCATAAATATAATGTTCGAAGAGGGGAAGATAACAGTGCTTTTTTTTGTCCATATGTCAGATAAGGACCATCTAATTAACTGGAACTCGGCAAAATTTATTTATCGTTCCAATGACCCTATAAAAAGGAATAGCATTGAATGTGCTTTTATAAGCCAATGTGATAATTTTAACCTTTCCCCTGGCTTATATAAAATAGATGCTATAATTAAAGGATTAATACTTAAAGAAATTAGTTCTGACTTTTGTTCTTAGTTTTTTATATACAATCTTTAGTTATGTGGCCCCATTTTTTTTTTAATTGTCACTGCTCTGTTAGGTACATTGTATTTTCCCCACTTTTCGCTCCTCATGTCTTATAATCTCCCTCGTTAGGCTATCTCCATTTCTTTTAATCCGTTACCCTTTCCGTCTTCTCAGTTTGACCTTACTACCTGCTTCTTGTAATTCTTAATGTGAATCTTTACCTTTCCCCTTCCGTCTTCCCCATTGGTGATTTTTTGTTTTTGAGGTGGTCTTTCATACTTTTTTTTCGTATATATGCCTCTAATATAATATTATTTATTGTAGAGTATGCTTGATAAGGAACTTAATAAAGTTCGAAAGTACTCGGAAACACCATTTCATTTTTTCCTGCTTGACATTGCATTCATTTGCTACCCTCACTTGATACTTTGTGAATTTTAAATTTCATATATATATATATATATATATATATATATATATATATATATATATATATATATATATATTCGAGATGAAGCAAATGATGAAAAATAATCCAATCATTTTTCTAAATCCATGTATTCAAATTAATAAAGTTTCGAGCTTGTGCGCTCATCTTCTGGTTCCTAGGAATATATGACAATTCATTAGCAATTTAACAATAATGAGAAATATAGCTTTAGGTTACTTACATGAATTGATTGTAATAACTGTGGAAATTAGGGTTCATGCTTAATTCACTCCATGCAATTTAAATAAATAATACTGCAAAGCTATTATATACAAAAGGTTTTTTGGTAACTATAGTGAAGAACACACCTTAACACTAAGCGGTGAAATATTTCAACTGACGAATAATTGAACAATATTATTTAGTATGGTTTGGTAGGTTGTGGTTTTTACAGAACATGAAGAAGAACTAACGAATTATCTGAATTAAGAGTAGGTTTTAAAGATTTAATATATATATATATATATATATTGATTCTGCGATCCTGAGTGTGGTCGGACATTTATTGCTGGCCATGATTTTAAAGTTATTGAGTGTTATTGACGTTTTACAATTTATTATGTGGTCTCTTACAGGTGAATGTCCTTTTGTCGAAAGAACATACCGTGTTCGATGTTTAATTCCCATATGCGAAGAATAAGGACCCTCCAATGATCGCACAATGCTGCCGATATATGAAGCCGAGGAACAACCTGGACAAATAAATTTGTAGACAACACCACTGTACAAACAATCAGGTGTTCGATCATTGGCAAGCAAAAAAATTTGTAATGATTTATCATTTACAAATTATCTGGGTTAGGAATAAACTTTTTCAGTTCGTGTGATCTTAAATACAATTTCAGCCATAAAAACCTTGTTATACCGTGGTTACCATCTCTCCTCCACTTACGACTCTATGCATCATGAAGTCATAAAATTAAAAACGTACTTTACTAATAATAGCTTATCTTCGTTATACATCGATAAAATGATTAGAATATCCCTTCTAAACAATATATCTACAGTTCCTAAGCAGATCCATTATTTTAAGTTTCCCGAAACGGGAACTATAAATAAAATGTGCAGGCGAAGATTCTTATTACTTTTAAAACAATATTTCTCTCAAATTGAATGTAGATTTGTATTTGTAAATGATAAATCATTTACACCTATCTATTTTTTTGTATTCTTACTATTACCCTCACCTAACTGCATTGACATGCACGTTATAGTTCATTATAAAAAAAAAATAGAATGGCGAAGAGCAGCGAGGATATTCTCACAATTTCTCGTTTTCTGTTAAAGTTTCAAACTCCAACCCGTAACATAACATAACATACATAACATAACATAATTACACGGATGACAAAAGCCACAAGGGCCTATCAAAGGTCATCCGCCTCCGTCAAAACCCACCCACAAAAAGCACCATCAAAGGCTTCAGGTAATTTTTCTTTTTAGATAGATAAATGGTAGACAAGTCTTATATATATATATATATATATATATATATATATATATATATATATATATATATATATATATATATATATATATATGAGAACCATTTTCATTTATTAAAATATTTTCAAAATATGAGTAGGAAAAGGAAATTTCCATGGTACATAAAGGCCTACAGTTAATATATTTTATAGGAATTTCATCTGATACAATCGTATATTCAAAAAATGATACCAAATAAACTAACAAAATAAAATATTGGCACGTGCAAAATAAGAGCACGATCATCCACAGAATTGTTTAGGAACCAAATACACAAAAAACAAAGCAAGATTTGACAATCATGAAACTTAAAACACTTAATAGGAGGTTTTACAGCCTTTATTTTCTATTACTTCGACGCAACGACAACCACAGGACCTCAACAGTTTCAGGCAAACTTCTGGTATTATTTTGTTCCATTCTTGCTAAACTTTCGTCCATAAATCCATCACAGTATCTTCTTGTTCAAAATAGTATTTATAGTCAGTTGGCAGTATGGTATGGCGCGTTGTCCTTCATAAATACTGCTGGCTAGTTCAGAGATGGTCGGAGTGAAGGTATAACATATTTTTCGTGGTATGACATTACATTATATCAATACCATATTATATCTATGAGGGAGGGACCAATAACTTGAAAGCGATCGACAAAAGGGACGGAAAACCACGAGTTTAGACAGGCTGAGTAGCGAGAGAGTGCAACGAGGTCAGATAAATTATGGATAATGGCAAAGCTCAAGGTTATTTAAAGAGGCATTACAAAAATATAATTTTATTTACACAAAATAATGAGAATTGAAGGGTAAAATTACCTCAGAGAATTAACGGGCAAAAATCACATCAATAAACGAAGGGGGGGGGGAAGATTAACTCAATTGGGTTACTGAGGGTGGAGGGGGGTTGGATTACGGATGTCTTCTGCACGTGAGGTGAGACCGCTCGGACTTCAGAGTGGGAGGTTGGAGTGATGACCGTTCTCCAAAAGCAAGGGGGGGGGGTAACTTCCGGTCCAGGGGAGAGTATTTCGGCTACCCGAAATGAGGAGGGCTTCGACAGGAGTTGATGAAAGAAGTCGGGAAAATCACTCGGGGTGATCGTTCAGTGGAATTACCTCCTGGCTGGGGCTAATTCCAAGTACACAAAATAGTCCAGCTGTCACTTTGCTTTGTTGCTAGCACTTGACTTGGAACCATGGGGAATCTTCTGGGTTCTGAGCGAGACTTCTCAACTCTGTGTCTCCTCATAGGAGTCGAACACTATTTATTTTCGAGGCTCTCCCCGAAGGGGGTTAGCGAGAAACAGCTCTACTCTCGAATGGCCTCGAATCTTCTTGCAGAGGCTATTCTAGTCCGCGTAAAGGTGAATCGTGGGGGACGCGGTTCGAGGCTACCGTTTGTTGAAGGGGTTAGGCTTACCAATTTAGGCCTAACCGGGCTCTCTGCAGCGCGTGGAAGTTCTGTCTGCTCAAGAGATCCCACGTGGGGTTCCCTCACATTGTTGTTGTAGGAGGTTTAGCTAGACATTCGCGTTTACCGTTCAATTATTTGCACTAGCCGGCCAACTCCTTCAGAAGAAAACATCTTCCATACCATGACCATGCCCTCTTTATGCTTAGGAGACTTTTTAACACATTTAGAGGTAAGTCTGCCACCTGCAGCGCGCTCTAATAAAGCGTCTGCCATCAGATCCAACAAAATTAAATTTACTTTCTTCACTGATCTTAATTCTCTCCAAATCTCATCTATATGTCTGTCTGACGGTCCCCGGTGTGCTTTTTTTTGGTAATAACATTGTACCTATTCGGCAGATTCTAACGAAATTTGATACCTTTATGTTGTTTTACATTTTCTTTTGAATAATATAATTGTTAAGGTCATCCCAAGGTTATCCCTGGAACTATTTTGTTTTGTCACTAACTTCTCTTTCGGATGATATAATTGCCAGAGTCCTCCCAAGGTTAGCAGGAGTATTACTTGGCAATAAACATCATAATTATTTGGCCGATTGTAACGAAATTTGAAACCCTTATGTTGTTTTACATTCTCTTTCGAATGATATAATTGCCAAGGTCCTCCTAAAGTTATTCAGGGAATTATTGAAAGTTTTGAAGATCTTAAGGTCATAAATCTGAATAAGTGCGAATACGCGACTTTGGTCAGCAGACCTTGTTAGAGGAATTCCTGATGCATCTTCGAAGGGATCCTTTATAGAAAGCGCCTAATCGCTCTGTCTTCTCGGACGGTGGTTACGCTGGGTCGACTGACCGTTCCAGGAGATTTATAAGGTTTGTTTCCATTATGTAACTTCAGAACGCGCGAAATCACACTCTTGGACCTTCCTATATCTCTTGAAATCAGAGAAAGAGTCCTCCTCTTAGTCTTCAAGCGAACAATTTTCTGATTGAGCTCAGGGGTCACTTTCCCGTGTTGCGGCATCTCTAATGAGTGAGTACGAGAACAATATGGGTTTTATAGTTGTTTTTTGGTTTTGTTTTTTTGGTTTTGGTAATAACATTGTAACTATTAGGCTGATTTAACAAATTTTGAAAGCCCTGTGCTCTTTCACATTCTCTTTAGAATGATATAATTTACAAGGTCCTCCCAAGGTTAGCCCGGGAATTATTTCGATTCTAACGAAATTTGAAACCTTTATGTTGTTTTACATTCTGTTTCCAAACATATTTTCAAAAGTTCTCCCTAAGGTTATCTGGAGAATTATTTGGCAATAACATCATAACTATTCGGCCGATTGTAACGAAATTTGAAACCCTATGTTGTTTTACATTCTCTTACGAATAATATAATTGCCAATTTCATCCCAAGTATAATCTTGGAATTATTGAAAGTTTTGAAGGTCGTAAGGTCATAAATCAAAATAAGTGAGAGCACGCAGCTCCTTGTTTTGTATCTTCCTCATAAGAAGCTGATTGGCATATACTTCGTTAATTCTTCCGTGCCGTCTTGTTTGAAAAGAGGTTCATCTGAAGCGCGATTTTTCTCGATATTAATTTAGGAAGCTGAAGTCTCGTCGCACGATTGTTAGAATGCATTAAACCATTAAAACCCTCAGGCAAAGATAAAAAAACCTTACCCTCTTACTCTGCAATACAGGTTTAATACTCTATAGTGAAGATAAAAGAATGATTTGCAACCTCGATTTAACAGCAAATTAAATCCGAAAAATATTAACATTCAAAGTCAAGATTTTATTTGATAAAAATCAGAGAGAGATAGATTCTATTTGAAAGAAATAAATAATAAGCAGACAGAAAAATGAATGAGAGGATAAGCAATTGGTAGGCAGAGTAACAAATAGGTCAACAGGAGGCTTTCTCCTAGCTTTTATAAGGTCGATTGTTACACCATCCGATCAAAGGGCTTTATCATTGCCGAGGCTAATGTAAAGGGTGCGGTTTTTTCTCGGTGATAATTTAGGAAATTGAAGACACGTCGAAACGTTCTGGCAAGATTACAAAAAAATACTTTACTTCTCACTGTGCTTTACACTCCAGACCTCTTTGTTGTTATTATTCAATATGATGGTAAAAATACCAATTTGCAGCAACATTTTAACACTATATTAATCTCATGATTATCAGCATTAAAAATCAGAAAGCTTTAATTAATAACAATGAAAAAGGGAGATATTTGAATATAAATCAGAGAAAATAAGTAGGAAGATTTATGAATATAGGAAGGCTTAGCAAAATAAGAAAGTACAGGTAGGGCATAAGCCCCCGTATTTATATTTACACTATTATTAAGCTAATTCAAACACAAAACAAACAAAGCACAAACAGTAAATAAATAGAAACAACAACGGCAAACAAGCAAAACAAAAAATGTAACAGGGTGAAGGGAAATGGGGCACACTCCGGCGCCGTAGGGAGGCAGGCCTTTCCCCGGCAATGGAGTATGCACCTAACAACAAAGAAAGTTAAATCAAATTGAAGAGGTAAAAGCCTTCTCCGGAAAGTCCGGGAATCCACAGGTCTATGTGCACGAATCGGTCACAAGCATAAGGGACAAACCGAGCAACCATATCGTCACAGTACTGACACAAGTAAAGTGCGCGAAAATCTCCCAAACTGGGACATTAAACAGGACTGTGCTGAACAGTCTAAAAGGCTACGCAGTCATCGAAGTAGGGTAAGGGGGGGCGCTCCATCCGATGGCGGTGCGTCCCGCGAATGTGCTCAATTCAAAGATGATAGAAATGGAATGGAAGGGGTTAGGTCCATGGAAAAATTCGCGGTGCGACGGCACGCAACTTTTGTGCTCATCGGCCGTCTACAATTTTCTTTGTCAGGCATCCTGGAGGGCTGACCTGATTCTTGTCATGTAGTGAGTGTAACGCTGTTCTGGTCGCTCAGTCCTCACGGACTCTTTTGCGCCCACTTTAGTCCACTCATTACTCGCAATCCCTACATATGTACCTAAATGTCCAAAATATAATTTTGACATCCATCAGGATAGCGGTAACCGAGGCAATACGAATATCGATTCCACTGCCTTGAGATCGCTCAGGGCGCTTTGTGAGTCGCTAAATATCACAATGTAGTCTCCCTCCAAATTGGGCACATCACTTTATCGCCCGTAGCGAGTGGTGAATTGCAACCAGCTTGCCGCAAAGATACGCAACGCCTGGTAGAACCCTGACTTTAAACAGGGGCAATACAGCATGGAAGCCGACGCTGAGTCAGCTATGGGAGGATAGCAACAGAAGTGTACTACCTCAGTCTTGGCCGAAGGAAACCGAGTTCTGTACGCTTCAGCATAGGAGAGATCTGATTCAATGCTTATTGGAGTCAACGCTCAAGATTTGTCATCTGTGCCGCAGCAAAAGAGCTCAAAAACTCGTTAAAAGATCGTTATCGAAGAGTGTAGAGAGAAACGCTTCTCGCAGCACCGAGATGATACCGTTGATATTCAAAGCAAAGAATGTGACACTGAAACCACTTCCCTGTGGACACCCTCTCCTTACTCTATTTGGACGGATAAGGCTTGCCCTACACTTAGGCAAAAAAACCATCTCGCAGAAATTTACATATAAAATTGGGAAGATTTCCCTCGCCACCATCGTTTGGAGGGTTTCCATGATACCGTATCACCATTTGGTATCATAGGCCTTATTCTGAACGAAAAATATCGTGTGTGATACGGTCTACGATAAAAGGTCTCGCAGATAGCATTTTCCAGCCGAAGAAGATAATACGACGTAGATTCGAACTTACGGAAGCCACACTATACAGGAGAAAGGTAACTTCAGCTGTCCAGTAAAAAAAACTTATCTAACATATACCATTTACCCCATCAACTCGCACAAGCAAGAGGTTAGGAGCAATTGGTCACAAACCGGCTGAGGTATAGTGATATCTTCCCGGTTCGTATAAAGCGAGCACAGTTTTCATTCACCAGGAGTTTGGGTGGATACCCCTTTCAAGGCATGCCATACGGAACATCATCTGGACTGGGGGTGACCACCCATGGATGCAACTCACTTATCGTAAACCTGCCGTTGAAGTATTCGCCGCCTCTGAATGTAAAGTCGGCAACCTTCAGCGATATCGTTAACTTGCATGGAATGTTGGCGGAGCAGCATCTCAATTAGAAAATGTGGAAAAGGCGGTCAAGAAAGACTCCGCTACGGACACGAGGTCTAAAATTGCAGTCCCGGCCAGCCTCATATCCTTCTAACTCGCTTCTACACCTCTGCAAGAGGAGTCTACACGTTCATTGAGGATATATATATATATATCCACCAGGAAGACTGCGACCGAGCGTGTTTGAAAAATACCAGAACCTAGACGTAGCTCGACGAGATTCACCGACTGTGTAAGCGTTTGAGCGGCGCTTATAGCGCATATTAACCATATCGCTTATGACCGAAGGGTATTTCACACTAAGCCAACCACCAAGGAAGCAGACGGCGTGCGAAACCGCTATAGGTTCTAGAAATAATAGTTAGGCCTACGGCAAAAAGTTTGCCAGAAAAGAACTCAACTGTCTCCTTAACCGACCGAATCTCCTCGACTACAATAGATAAATCAGTCACTTCCTCAAATCCGGACCGCTGCACCCGCTTCAAGCAATATCAAGGCGGTATCTCAAGCATCAGCGGCCAAGAAAATGATAGTTGAATTGAAAAGTGGCTACTACCATGAAACACATCGGCTACCTACCACCCCAAATTAGGCTGTACCTCCGGAGAGCACAGCATCAGATCGAGACAGGAAAATGAAGCGATTCTCAGGCATTGATTGATGCGTAAACTCATCCACATTTAGGACACCTGTCTCTAGCACGGCGATCAGGTCGACAAGTGCCTCACCCCTGGTTTGACCGTGTGCTCCACTTAGATGGGGGGACGCTACCATTCAGATACTCGAGGAGGAGAAAGAGCCTCGACAAACGTGCTAGGATACGGCGGAATTCCCCTGCGTGGAAGACAGTTAGATGGAATATACACATAAATATTCCTCCTATCCAGGTTTATATAGGTGCACTCCTCCCCCTTACAATTCCCTACTATCTGGGTTGGGGCACCTCCGTGATCATTTCCACCTCAAATGCTCATTAGCCCTATGGCCTGTAATCACCAGTGTGGCCGGCGAACCTACATCCATCTAGAAAGAAAGCAGGATAGGCACGCCAGCTCACAACAAGGTCCACATAGATGAAAGTCAGCAGGGGGTATGGCTCGATGGGACATACCAAACATTGCAGATCTATGGTACTTCCCTCTGCCGACTCGCTTCCACCTAGTGGGGTCGATTTTAGGCCTCTTCTTTTCTGTTTTGGTGGCGAGATCCTGTGCAAAGGAAAGAGGAGCCGCCGCTGGTCTAGAAGAGGAGTCGTCAGAGGTCAACTCCAAACAAGAGGCGAGGGGAAAACTGCCTCTCCCGTAGACAAGGAGAGGAGAAATTCCCTCTCCGCTTGAAGCTTGGAGGGGCTCCTGAGAAAACAGAGAGGGGCAATTCCTATTCAGAGGTTGAGATACCCGAGGACAGTTCCGAAGAGGGCAAAGTGGAAGCCTCTTTGCGTTGGGGTTGGGCGGGCGTTCCGCTGCTCTAAGTTTCATTGCAGCATGGGTATTGCTCTTGTTACACCATTTCCTCAAACGGGGCCACCGGTCAGAATGGTGCTATAGCCCGCGTCCAGCCGTTCTTGAGTTTTCTGATTTTTGAGATTTCAACCCTAGATTCGTTAATCAATGGTGTTCGCACCTGTGCAGCGATACACTCCGACCAGAAGTTGCACAGTTGATCGGTTTCTCCCTAAAGGCCGTAGCTCCCAATTGAGCAGCCAGACAGGCAGCGTGACAGGGTGGATTTATTTAGTGAATGGTACTAATCGTCGACAGGACGGATCTATTGTCGCAGACCATTTTTAGTTGGCCTTACATTCAACAAGACAGTAAAATCCGCACGTCATATGCAAGAACGGCTGCGGTGGTCAGCCCAATATTGGCACGCAGTGAATGGGTTATTAGTGCAAAAGCCGATCTTTCCATTATTTGCGCCCCAACACCCAATACACCCCAAGTCCAAGTCTCTTGCGACCTGCAGGGGTTAAACGATGTGTTTTTAGGGGTTTCAAAGCCTCTCACCTGGTATTTAAACCTAGGAAAATTTTAGGGAATATTTGTTGAAAACTAGGAATGCTGAAAGGGAGCTTGGAGGAAGCGCACCGACTTCCCACGGCTCATTCAGAGGGTTTATGTCAACCCAGTGAAGGGGGCTTCCCTAATTTGCACTCAGACCAGGACCACGTGCAGCTCCTCCAAGTACCAAGTGTAACTGGTTACACAGAGTACCCCCCTCCCCCTTTTAGTCACATTTTTTACGAACTTCATAGCCCTTGCCCTAAGGGGTGGTAGATATGCACAATTATATTGATAGATACTTCAACCTCAATCTATCCACACTCTACTTTCAGGATTATTCTGCTTGTACTTTCGAGACTCAGTATTTTTACTTGCGTGTTTATCGTCAAGGGTTCCTAGGGGAGCTCCTTTTGGCTGCCAGAGAATCACTACATACATGCCTTAAGAGCTGTCTCTGTTTTCCTAGAATCGTCTTTTCTTCTTTATTCTGTCCTCTTCTTATAGTAACTTCAAAGAGCGAATTTAAATGTTCATTTCTTTAAAAATATTCATCTATATTATATACCCATATACCTGCGCCAAAGTCTTAGTCAAACTTTATATGCGGTAAGATAATTTCCTCTTTGAAACGAGAACTAAATGAAAAAGTAAACACAAAAAATAAAAAAAGGAGAATAGAAATCGTAATAACGCGTTTGCCAATCAAGGATTAATCTTTGCGTACGACCACAATGACGTATTTCGTGCTCGGAGGAGACTTCTGGATCACCCTGTGTATATTCCAAAATCTATACATCCTTTTGCCTACATAATCAGTACATAACCTCTTCTATCTTTACGTACATAAATCTTCGTCTGCTTAATCATATACATTCATGTTTATTCATATATACTGACCTACGTAGAGATGTGAAAGCATGTAATCGCGTTTTTGCGCGCGCGCGTGTGTGTTTGTGTGTAATATCGCTACATATAGGACAACCGTCACACATGACCGCTTACGAGGTCAGAAGGAGCAAAGGTCAGAGAAAGGAGAAGAACATCTCTCACGCCCACGGATGAGAACATACATGTACACAATACGCATGTATGAAAATCTTTTAAGCATGTACATAAAACATATGTATATACATAAATATATCTGAATATACCAGCATCGATACACCTCCAAAACACGGTACATACCGTATTTATAACATACATGAGCTGCACTATATTAAACACACAGGACAGCTGTACACATACAGAAGAATTCCAAAATATTTACTTATGTAGACACGATTACACATACATGATACACATTAAATGTATACTTTAGTATACAAATACCATATAAATATACATACAAGTTAAATACAGACATAAGCACACCCAAATGATTGGTCATTTCCCACAACAGACACATGCACACATACACACACACACGCAATAAAGACTTACATAGTTTTGAGGACGAGTGTCCCATACTCCCTAACATCGACTTGGCCCTCCATTGCCATCCCCCATTCTATCAAGATTGGAGAATACCCCTTTCAATACAACGTCCCGCCTCTCAGAGAGCTGCTGATTTGCCCCTCCCACCTCCCCCATGAGGGCATTATCTACCTTTACAAAGCACCCCCCCCCCTTTAGTTCCCCTTTGTCAGAGGATAGCCCCCTTATATGGTCATTATGACGCCGTTTCATCCCCTGCAACGCTACTTAGATTGGAGGGACCGCAAGGACACCCAATCTACTCGAGGAGGTATGGATAGGCGACGAGATGCAACCATGTGGTGGAGCAGTTTGTGGTCCTTTGGAAAAGGTGGAAGCCATTGGAGTCATCTGCACCTGATTATTTTAAAAACAAAGTTTAGTAAAGGTGGAAAAGAAGGTATCATAATACCACTGCCCATAGGTTGTTTCCTTTTATTTTGGTGAATAAATGAAACAGCTGTAACCAACGAGAGAAATTTTCACTCTGTAAAGAATTCAAGGATCTAATACCGAGGAATGAAAACGGGCGAATAAATAGAACGAACATGGAGAGTCAGCAAGGATATCAACGGCTGCAATAACAAACCTCATCATTTCTCACAAGGGATGAGTTGGGGCTTTAACCTTTGAGGACAAGTTCGCACAAAAAAATTTCGTACTCAAAATTACGAACTCGAAGAAACGAAAAATTATTTTCTCTCCTCCTTTTGAATTTAAAATGCAATAGCAACGAGGCCTTATCGCGCATAAAGTTAACAAGAAGAAATCTGTAATAGGAGTGTGAAAGTAGACGACACGAAAACAGTGGCCAGTGGAACACATAAATCGGCAGGTCCTCCTGAAGGCATTTGGGGTGGAAGAGCACATAAGTCTCCAGATGCTGCTTGACATCAGATCGCGGGAGAAGACAAGAAGTCGCAGCTCCAAGCCTCTATAAGGAAAATAGTTTCGATAATACAAACAGAACTAGTAACAAATGCATTATTATTATTAGTTTTCGTATAGTGGTTTTCGAGTGGATTTTATGCCTTGGTCAAGAAATATGTCCGCACTGAGATATGTCAGAGCATAACGAATGTTTTTATTTTCGTGCTGTATCGCTTCGATGTCGAGCTCTGTCTTCATACAACTAAAGAGAACAAATTGGGACTCCCCCACACGAAGATGAGATCAGAAGAGAACGAAGGAAGCAATCGAGAGGATGATTGTATAACAAGGGAACATAGGCGTGTTCTCTAGTACAGGAGAAACTCTGGCGTTTTATGGTTCATTTGCGAGGAACAAACTAATTTTAACCAATGAATAGTAGTGGAGTAATGTTTAACCATACGATTCTCAGTGAATAAAATGAATGTAATGAATTATAAATTTGATCGTTAAGTTCCAAAATGGCCTATAGAAAATGGAAAATTGAGTAGCTAGTATCGACAACAGTGATGAAATCACACTTACATCACGGTGCTCAGTACGAGAGGGTCGAAAAATAGAGTATAGTGCACGAAGACATGACGAGGCGGTACTTTACTGTGTGCTAAGGTTGAGGTTCAGGTGTGTGAGGTGAGAGGCGACTTCACCTGAAAGTAGGAGAGAACTGACCGTCGAAGATCAAGATTGCAATCGAGATAATCGATGACAGGGATAGGACCGAGAAGTAGTGGAAGATTGTTACATATTTCCATCTTGAAGTGAGGGAATTCCTTATGTCTATAGGCGGTTGGATTTAATCCATGGATTACATCCTACCCGATATTTAATGCTCAAGATCCCGCCGGAGAAGAATCGCTCGTTTTCCTTTAATCACGGAACCTCTTACGAGAATTTTCTAAAGGCTTAAGATATCTCTGTTAAATCAGGGTGTCGTAGAATTGCTCATAGTCTGGTCCAATAATTATTCTAGTCCTTGATCTGGACACACCGCTTTTGTCTAAGTCGATGGTATTGACCTTATGACTCAATCTACGATCATATATATATATATATATATATATATATATATATATATATATATATATATATATATATATATATATATATATATATATATATATATATATTTATGTAGGCTTTAATTCCTACTGAACGTACGAAAGCTGGTTAGAGGCGGGTTGTGCCGTAGCCAGGATTCTTACTATAAAAGTCCCGCTTGTTACTGGATGGAGGTTTGTGATTGTTGAATTCTAAGAGTGCATAATACAGGTTAAATAAATGTGCCGATGGGATTCTTAATTAAAGTCTTGCCAAGGGTACGTCAAAAGGGAGGAGCCACAAATAAACACAGGTACAAAAAATAAACTTTACTTTACACAAATATAACAATTAGCAATAGTTAAACAGGCAAAATTAAGGATTAAATATTAAACACTGACGTTAAGCGTCTAGATTTATAATGACTCAATGGGAGTACCAATCACTGTTAATTAAATAGGTACTTTAAGAATAGAGAGACACTGGGTTTACAGATTACCATTAATTGGTGGATTGGAGAGACGACTACTCAGGTCCAGACGGGGTGGTTCGGGTGGCGTTAACACGAGTTCTCGGGGAAAGGGGGGATAAGACGACGGGTTAGGGGCTGCTGGCTGCAGTTCCGGTTAGTTTACTCCTAACTGGATGTGACACTAACAAATAGTAACTTCCAGTAACTATTTGGATGTTCCTTTTCTTTCTCAAGTTACGTTGAACAACAGAGCGTATTCTTCTAGTCACAGACTCTGCGGGGCGGGATTTACTTCTGGAACACTTTGAGACAGCGACCAAGTTGACTCGACGGCGCGTTGGCAGTCGATACGTTACGGCAACGACTCTCGTTCAACGTGAGGTGTACGCGAGTAGGTTTGGGACACTGCTGTAGATGGATGAACGGCAATGTTATTTATATCGCGGATTGTGGGAAATCGAGAGAGAGATTCCATTCACGACAATTCGCTTATCGCAGCGCTTTCTGGACAATCTCAATGGTATCATAAAGAAGGCAAATAGAATTTAGGCTTCTCTGAGAGATAAGCCTTCTTTCGTCAGACTTCCTGTCGCCAGTTGGGGGAAGGGTGGGGGGGGGAGAGGAGACGAAGGTCAACTCAAACGATAAATTTCTTTCGTTCCCACGATTGTCTGGCGGCATGCGAGTATGTACGTTCCATACCCTCACACAGGGTATTGAATTGTTTTATTGCTGCTCTAACCCAGATCCTTTGGACAGCACCTGAGATGAACCTCCGCAATTGTTTTATTCCCCAGAGTAAAAAAAAAAAGGTATCACCAATCTCTCATAAATGGTGATTGTCAGCATTTCATAATGACTGTCATTATCACTGGCCTTAATGTTAGGTAATTGCTGCCTCCCCCCCCCATCCCACGCCTCCATTTTCAATCGAGGATGAGGACCTCCGACTGGATAATGAAATCCACATAAAAATCAGAATAACAATTACCGGCAAGACTTTTGGCACCAGATACCAGTTCTCATAAAATGGAAAGCTGCAGATAGAGTGGTAAAGCCTGCTTTGACACATAGGTCCCTAGCGATTAGGAAACCCCTCGTGGCGCAGGGAAGAGCCTCCCGTTCCTCGCCATGGGAGTGTTGATATAAAAAAAAATCGGAAGAGTGAAGTGTTTTAGATGGGAAGAGAAGAGGGAGAAAGTAACAGCTGTGCGGTGATTGGCTGTGCATGATAACGTATTTTTCCCGAGTTGTCTGCGTAAATGGACCGACTTCACCCAACGCCTCATCGGAGGCTTCTCACAGTAAGTACCAAATTTGATGTCTCCGTGGAAAATTCAATCCCTTATCCACTGGGACAACTCCATCATTATTTGGGGATTGCCTCAAGGCGCAAATATTTTCATATTGTATATTAATAATTATCTTTTTTACTTAAGGTTTATGACTCTCTGTTCATATATAAGGTTGGAACGAAAGCGATGTCCGATTTTCTAGAATAAAGTTTATATTGTATTGGTTAAAGTAATTACTCTTATTATCATTTAGGAATGCTACAAGGAGTAAATTATACCTTTTTACTTTCAGGTTATAAAAATAGTGCTCATAATCTTTTTCGTTATTCACCCCGAAGTTCGTCTAAATATAAAGATCATATTAGACATGTTTTACTCTATGAATTTCAGAAAGGTGTCAATGCAAGTACAGCGACAAAATCCATTTAGAGCATTAATGGGATGATGCAGTAGAGGAAAGAAGTTGCAGGAGGTAGTTTTCCCTTTTCTGAAGTTGGGATTTCAGGCTAAAAACGGACCAAATTAAGGTCGTCCAAAAGAACTTAATTGCGAACCGTTAGAAGCTGTTGTCACAACAAATCATACTAAAACTTCTAGGAAATTCGCAGAACAATATAACGTAACCCATACGACTGCCCTGGCCAAATGAAAAGAATTGGAAAGGTTCTAGTGATTGGAAAATGGGTCCCGCACGAACTATCCAGGACGAATCTGCAACAACGTGTTGCTCGCTGTGAGTTGTTGCTTTCACGATACCTTCAGGCACCATTCTGGGTCAGGTTCGTTACTGGTGATGTAAAGTGGATTCTTTATCATAATGTTAAATGCCGCCGTTCGCGGATAAGTGGAGGAAGCAGAATTTCTCAACATCTGAAAAGAGGACTTCATCCAAAACATATTATGTTGAGGGCATGGTGGGATATTGAAGGAATTGTCCATTGCGAATTGTTATACAGCAATCAAACAATTAATGCTAGTCTCTACTGCAGCCAACTTAGTCATTTGAAAGCAACTTTGAGCCAAAGGCGACCGACCCTTCTTGCTCAATAGAAGGGGTGTTATCTTCCATCACGATAATGTCCGTCCTCACACAGCTCGAATGAACAAAGATCTTTTGCTGGAGCTTGGTTGGGAAACATTGCTTCATCCTTCATACTCTTCTCGCCCTGTTCCCTCTAATTATATCTTGTTTAGGTTATTACAGAACCATTTGGATGGTCTTAGGTTGACAACAAGAGAAGAAGTTGAAAACGAGTTGGATTCATATTTTGCATCAAAACCTAAAAAATTTACAAGCGCGATATTTATAAGCTTGTTGGCTGATGGAATGAGGTTCTAAAATCAATGGAGGTTATGTTTATGATTAAATCTTTTCATAGGCATAATTTTTTCATCTTTAATATATTCCCTAAAATCGGGCATTACTTTCTTTCCAACCCGATAAAAGTCGTCTCACTGCAACTCCAGCTAACCATCTAATTTTCTCTCTCCCTTACACCCCTTTTTTAGCCGTATAATTTCGGAGATTTTTCGTCTATTAATTTCAATATCTGATTCATCTCAAAGTTTCTTTTTATTTTCTGCGATCCCAATTTTTTTTATATTTGCACACTAAAAAAATAAAATCTCTGATACTCTTGCGCCTCCTTCGCTTACCTTACTCTGCTCTTGGCATCCCTATCTAGCTCCTACCCTGTTTCGTCTACTCTTGGTGAGGTCAGAAACTACCCATACCTCCTGGGGCACTGCCCTCTAAATTCAAATTAGGACTATCTCAGATCATCTGGAGTGACCTGAATGGAGACGCCCTCAAAGAAAGGTTTTCTCATTTTTACGCAAAATAACCAACCCCAAGTGTGACCGATTTTTCCTCATTTCGTGACCCTTGTGGCCTTATGTGAACCTTTTGTGGCCTCTGGTGCTCTACACAAACATTGAAAGATCTCACTGTCTAAAAAAATTGAAATAACAAAAATGACCACACCCAGAGTCGCCACATTGACCTATATACATATGTACATACATTTAAGCATTTAATATTGATAGTTTTTCGGAATTTCAGTACCATCTGTTCGACTTGAATTGGAAATAACATATTAAGTTCTCTATGAACTTATTTAACAAGGAAATATTTCCGTTTTGTGTTATCAATATATGACAAGTCACTAATTATCTACCCTCTAGTTACCTTTGACACATTTTCACTTGCTAAATGTTTATTACTTTTGTTATTGCCTTCTGATTTGGGTGTAGAAATTCTAGTTGAATTCGCTTTAATCTTTCAAGGAGTATTTTCTTTCTTGTTCATTATTTCGTTCATACTTTTTGAATTGTTTTATCACAATCACACATAGACTGGCGAGAAACTCGATAGTAGCGTCGAATCTGTACTCTCCAGAATTTTACACTATCAAGTGTTAGTGTAAATCTTATTATAATATATGAGTTGTATTTTCTGATAATGTCGCAATATTAGTATTTTATTGACTAGAAACCCTGAGAAAGTAAAAACAAAATATTTTTGTAAATGCAATTTCTATTTACTGTTGAAAATCAAGCTATGCAGTTAATTATACGCATTCATCCATGCCGTTCGAATATAACAACAAACCTTACTTTTTACGGGTAGAGCTGATTTGTTATTTGGACGGAAATATTTTTTTACCTTTAAAATGGCAAGTTGTTTATGTTCTGTTGTACAAGTAAAGCAAATTACCCGGTAGTTTATTTATAGCCACAGCCGTCACCGATTTGATAACTTAGAGCATTGCTATATTCAACGAGCTATCTTAAGAATGTTAAATTCTATACCTTTCAAAGAAACGGAGGAATATGTAGTGAGTGAAATAGAAATAATTTTCTTAGTCAATCCGCAAGAAAGGGAGTCCATTAACCGAACAGTCTGAAGTACTCTTCTATTCGTAGTCATCTAACAGTTCTTTTCCTGCTACTCAAAGAATTGAAATGCATTTCCAAATTGCAACAGTTTAGGGAATGTGGTAATATGGTTATTCCTAAAAGAATTCGAACTTGCTGCAATTGCATGATTCTCGCCAAACATATGTTGCCAATCAAAACCTACACAGCCTTGTCCAGATTTAAATCCTCCTTGGTTATCCCCAATCTCACTATCAATTATTCTACACTCTCTTAATCAACATCATATTAGAATATTTTCTCCATACACTCGATAGACTAATTGTCCTAAAATTTTTACACTCTAACAACTTCCTAACACTTCTCCGACTCCATCCCCCATCCCTCTCACACTTCACGCACCAAGACGATGCAAGCCTTTGGTCATCGACAATTAATCTGATCAAGTTGGCTTTGCTCCAACCTACTCAGGTGTCGCTGATAACAATCATGGAATGGTTAGAAGAGAGAGCAGGTCTCCAACATAGCGTCTCCTCCTATTTCACTCATTCAGTAACCCGTAGCTGACGCCATGTGATTGCAATATTATACCTTCATCACAGGAAATGCACATTTGTCTTTTTTTAAAATAATATTTAATTTACAGTTGTCTCATTATTTGAAATGCATCTCTTGAGTCAGAGTCAATCTTGGAATGGTGGAATTTCATTCCGACCATTAAAAGGGGGAATGGGATGGAAAAGTTTTAGAATCATTGGCTTACCATAAATTCCTTATTATAAGAATTATTCCCAACTATATATTTAGTCATTTTCTTTTTGGATTATATTCACGCAATCCCAAATTTACTAAAGCGCGTCATTCGTCACTAATCCCAGATTTCGTTGTTTTGAATTGGCTGGCAAAAGTATTTTTTTCTAAGGAATTTTGAGTTGTTTACCAATGTAAACATTGCCTCATTTTCCACTATATTTTTTTCATGATAGCCACTCTTATCCATTCCCTCATTAATTTAAATAAGGAGGACATCGAATCGAGAAAGCAGGTCAACTAAGAGTTTTTGACTTGTGAAAAGTTCATTTGATTGGATGGGAAATGCTGTATTAAAAACAGATTTTTCATTTATTTTTAAATTTCATTACCAGAATTATCAAAACTAGAAAATGCATTTAAATTGATTATTTTGTATCATCCAGACATCTAGAATTGTATGAAATACGAACTCCACACTCCGTCTGAAAATTAAAACTCTTTCAGCACCTTATCTTGTTCATCAAACATAACATTACCCAATATCATTTATTTGTTTCTTTTCACCATAATTCATTTTACAAATCTTATTTCTATCTTCTTCTCTTATTTTCCTACTTAAATAAAAAAATGTTTGTCCTTTCAGCAGGCGATCAAATTTTTTTAATAAAAACGAGGATAGTGCAAATTAAAAATAAATATCCCCAGACGAAAGAATCTTTGAAATTCAGAATTCGCCGTTCTTCGATCGGACAGACTCAGGGTTAAGTTTATTACCCTCAAGAATCTCAAATAGCACTTAAAATTGTTTACACAGTACTACAATTCTAATTAAAACGTACAAAAGGCAATAAGTCCTTGAGCTCTAGTGGAATTTTTCTACAGTATCAAAGGGAGATCATTGGGTTAAAAAAGAAAAATATATTTGAATGCTAAGCAGCAAATTAAATCAAATAGCTCGAGATGTGATAAAAAGAAAACAAATTCACAACCCCAAACTTCAGTCGAAAAAGTTTTGAAACTATTTTGGGTCTAAAATAAAATTTAAATATTTATTGAATATGTATATAATTTTTATATGTAAATTCGTGATTGCTAAGAAGTTAGGTCCCTTCCACTAAGGAAGAAAAAACTAGTCTTTGAAAATATTTGCAAGGCGAATGAAACTCTGTGAGACATTCTCCATAATCTAGTAATATTTTTAACACGTTGACGCTCATGGACGGTTATAGCCATCATCATATTTTTGGACAAATATATCACTCAGCTAAAATGTCAATGCACCTACCTCCTAATTAAATTAGGTAGTGGGGCGGCGGGAGAGAGAATTTGTGGAAGAAAATATTGGAGTTATATTGCCTTCAGATGCACAAATCTGGATGAACAAGTTCCAAATCACATACTATTTTGTAATGAATTGAAAACTCCATATTAATTTGAAGGCTTAGCATATCATGTATCATTTTAAGGATTTTAGTGATAACGGCTATAGACGTCATGAGCATTTGTCCCACATTTGGAAATTAGCCTTGAGCGTCACTGTGTTATAGACACTATACTTATATTTATCGATAGCTACAAATCAAGAATCAATTTCCCGTATTACCAAACTAGAAGTGGCTTCGGAAGCCTGCAAAGTTGGAATGGAGGTCACTTCGAGACCTTCACCCTTTTCTTCTGTTTCAAAACTTTTAAAAACAAGAATAAGTAGTGGAGATTCCGTCGCCACAGTCAACCACAGAGAGGCAATTAAAATTCATGTTAGAATGGTTATACTCCGTTGATGTTAAATAACGAAGTGGTATATTAAGGTGCATAAGTTATGTAAGCAGTCACGGTGCGACTATCTTCCTGCGTTACGCTTAGGCGCCCAGAGTAAGTTTCTTAATCCACTCTCGCTCGACCTTTATTAGTAAATTCTCAAATTTTAATTTAAGTCCTAGCTTATATCCACTCGATTTATATTTATATTAATCTTAATAAACTATTTTATTTTATTTTATGTGCATCTATGTAGCCTTATGTTTATTTATGTCTGTGTATTTATTTTCATTTGAGTCAAGCCTTTAGAACATTTGTACTTATTCTACCTTGGTTTTTCAATCCTGACCTCTGAGATTAATCTCTCGGTCAGATTTTCCCCGTCCTTAATTGCTTAGGCCGTATTTTAATCCTCTTGTTAACCTTTAGTCTTTTGAATTTACCTGATTTAATGACCTTAGTTTGTATTTATCTCTGCTCCTCCTAAGGTTTCCATTTCATATTAATTCATTTTGTTAATTATTTTTTTTTGCTTTTTGGAGGGGAGAGGGTTTCCCTCTCCTCTGTATCATCCCTATAAATATTACAATTTTCAATACTTTTGTTATTTTTTGATAAAGAACTCGAAATAAAGTTCGAAAGTACTTGGAATCCTCTCCCTATGGTCTTTGTTGCATATATATATATATATATATATATATATATATATATATATATATATATATATATATATATATATATATATATATATAAAATGAAAAACTCGCCATTTAGACAGGTAATATGAAACAGACCCAACAGAACTTAGAATAGGGCGTAATGGAAAATTTGGTTTGTAATGCTTAATGACCAAGATACTTACCTACCTGTATTAAAAGACCCCACTCTTCAAGTTAACAGTGACTTCCATAAAAATGTACGGCGATTACTTAAAAACTTTCCTGATTTAATTTCAAAATTCAAGTCTAGTAACGCTAGCCTCCTTTTTTTGTACGGCTTAGTTAAAACTCACAAACCAAATTTTCCATTACGCCCTATTATAAGTTCTGTTGGGTCTGTTTCATATTCCCTGTCTAAATGGCTTACTTCATTTCTTACTCCACTAGTTGGTTCCATTTCTCATTCTCATGTCATTAATAGTTACGACCTTATTTCTAAACTTAATGCTATTCATTATTCTAATGATTTTACTCTTGTTAGTTTTGATGTTTGTTCATTATTTACCAAAGTACCCGTTGAAGACTTTTTCAATTTCCTTAATGATCATTTGCAAAATTATGATTTGACTGTACCCGTTACTACTTTCTTGAACCTCATTTCCCTTTGTACCCAAAACTGTAAGTTTTCGTTCGAAAGAAAATATTTCCTCCAAAAATTCGGATTGTCCTTGCTAACTTATATATGGAATTTTTTGAAACAAAACTTCTCCCTACTATCCTTGGCGCTCCGATCGTTTGATACAGGTATATTGATGATGTCATTTGCTTGTGGCCTAATTCCAAAGATGTTAATGTTTTTCTTACCAGACTCAATTGTCTCGTCCCTTCAATTAAATTTACCCATGAGTTGGAAAATAATAGAACCCTTTCCTTTCTTGATCTTCTTATTCATAGAACTCATACATGTTTTAAATACTCCATCTTTCGTAAGCCTACTAATTTAAATTCTTATATTCATTTTTACTCTTCTCACAGCCCTAAAGTTAAACGCTCTGTTTTTTCTTCTATGTTTCTACGGGCATTACGTGTTGTGAGCCCGGAATATATGGATTTGGAATTTTCCAATATCTTTGAAATTGGCCATAAACTTTGTTACCCTTACCCGTTTCCTCAAAACTGTCTTTCTTCTGCTAAAAAGACATTTTATCAAACTGTCCCTACTCTCCCTTTTAATAGTAATAATAATTTAGTTCTACCTTTTTCTCTTTGTTTTAGTGATCTTTCCCGTCTTTTGAATAACTTTAACATTTCTGTTGCTTTTAAATATGAGACGACCATTAAGAATTTATTACTACGTAATAATTCTAATAGTTTTTTGGGGAGGAAGTTTATTCATTTGAGTGTTCTGGTTGTCTAAGTAAATATTATGGACAAACAGGTAAACAACTTTCTGTTCGCATAAATCAACATAAATATAATGTCCGAAGAGGGAAAGATAACAGTGCTTTCTTTGTCCATATGTCAGATAAGAACCATTTAATTAACTGGAACTCGGCCAAATTTATTTATCGTTCCAATGACCATATAAAAAGGAACATCATTGAATGTGCTTTTATAAGCCAATATGATAATTTTAACCTTGGCTTATATAAAATAGATGCTATAATTAAAGGATTAATACTTAAAGAAATTAGTTTTGTCTTGCGTTCCTAGTGTTGTTTTTTTTATATACATTCTTTAGTTATGTGGCCCCTATTTTTTTTTTTAATTGTCACTGCTCTGTTTTGTACTTTGTATTTTTCCCCCTTTTGCTCATCGTGTCTTATAATCTCCCTCGTTAGGCTATCTCCATTTCTTTTAATCTGTTACCCTTTCCTTCGATTTAGTTTGACCTTACTACCTGCTTCTTGTAATCCTTAATGTGTTTTTTTACCTTCCCCCTTCCCTCTTCCTCATTGGTGATTTCTTGTTTTTGAGGCGGTCTTTCATACTTTTCTTTCGTATATATACCTCTAATATAATACTATTTCTTGTAGTTATCCTTGATAAGGAACTTAATAAAGTTCGAAAGTACTTGGAAACACCTTTTCATTTTTTCCTGCGGGATATTGCATTCATATATATATATATATATATATATATAAAGAAGAAGGAGCAAATGCAAGTTCTGCGGGTGATAACAACCACCACAGGGCTTTCGACATTTTTATTTTCTGCCTTTCAAAACAATTTTGAAGACAGAAATAAAGGAGAAGAAACCTTGCATTGCAGACTATATAACAAAACTCCTGTTTCTTGTCTCATTCGCGTCCAATTTATCTTTCTTATATACATATATATATATATATATATATATATATATATATATATATATATATATATATATATATATATATATATATATATATATATATATCCCCACCCTCAACCACGATAATTCTTCAGTCCCCCTTCTAATTACTTAATTATATATTCCTGCTGTATTTACCAACCTATTCCCCTACACCAAACAACCATCTAACATAACTCCTAGGTTTCCTTTAGCTTCCTTATTACTTAATTTCTCATTCTAGGCTCTATCTCCAACTCAGTTTGGTAAGCACTTCATTATTAATTGTTTAGTTAATATTTTTAAACACTTGAATTTTTCTTTTACTTCATACCTTTAATTGACTTCCACCATCTTAAAACATTTGAATTGTTAACCCTTTGATTCAGATTAGTATTTAATTTAGTTTATACATTCAGTTTTTAAATTTTTTTGTCATTTTACTCACTGTTTTCTTAGTTTATTTGAATTGATTTATTAATTTATATTTTTAATTGCCTTTTTAGTTTTTTCATGAAATAGTTTATTACTCTTTTAATTCATTTTAGTATTTGTTTATGTCTTTTTGTGTATCTTTTAATCAATTTAGTTGTATACTCTTAATATTTTTTTAGGAAAAATTGCACAACTTTCTTATTCCATTTAAACCATTAGTTCAAATTCTTTTCTTCTTCACAACTTTAATGACTTTCTAATTAATTTTTTTTTTTTACAATTTTAATCTTAGAACCTGAGGATGGACATGTTGCCCGAAACGTTGTTTCAAAAATTGAAATAAATATATGTACTTGAGCATCTTCTGCGCCATTGCCTTCGCTGTGAAATTATATATATATATATATATATATATATATATATATATATATATATATATATATATATATATATATATATATATATATATATATATATATAAAGAGAGAGAGAGAAAGAGAATTATTTGCAGTTGCAAAATAATAATTATGCGGTTACAAAGGCAATGTTGTAGCTTTCTATGCTCTTCATCATGCCCTCGGAAATAGCTCTTCTCGTGATTGTGAGAAGAGCTCCTTCCTGTTAGCTAGAACATTGCATTTTTAACCCCATATATATATATATATATATATATATATATATATATATATATATATATATATATATATATATATATATATATATATATATATATATATATATATATATATATATATATATATATATATATATATATATATATATATATATATATATATATATATATATATATATATATATATATATATATATATATATATATATATTTCGCTATCTCTCTCTCTCTCTCTCTTTATGTCTATCTCTATCTATCTGTTGAGTTTATTATCGACTAATTTACTTTTTCTCATCATCACATTAAGAACGCGTATTACAATCATTCACCTAAATGAGAATATTATATGTCTATTGGAAAGTGACTTCAATTTCAAGTAGTCACTGCTCAAACCATAATCAAGAAATAAAAAGTCCCCAATTTGCTCTAGAAACCCTAGCTCTATTGATCTCTAGCAATCGAAATCTGAAATATCAAAAAAGATCCAACTATTATCTGAAAAATGGATGATAATTTTAGTCAGGCCTTGAAGGGTATCAAAAGAGCTTATCTAAATAAACTCTTACCTTTCCTTCAATAACACTTAAATGATCGATAAATTCTGTTACATCTTATTATTGTCATATATCACAAAATTGGAGCTCTTTAGTCATGTAGATTCAGCCATTGTGTGAACTTTGAGGAAAGTATATAACCTGAATAATGTCACCCCATCTGTTAAATATTTTTGAAACGAACATTAACGGAAACACAAAGAAAGAAGAATAAATAAAAATATTTGAAGTAAAAATTCAACTAGTTCGCGGCTCGACATTAAGTGGATCTTTCAAAGGGGCGATGAATCGAAATCGTCTAAAATTCTTCGAAAATGGTTTCAGCCTCGTTTTGTTCATTTTGGTATTAATACCGTACGCACAAAAATTTGAAATTAAATGCATGGCTTTTTGTGACTTTTCCTATCTCGTAGTACCTCTACATAGCCTTTATAGAATAAATTAAGCCCAAAATAAACGTTCATCTATTATTTTTTAAATATTGGATATGACTAATTTGGAGCTTTTCTGCATATTCATGTAAAGTTAATCCTAAGAGTTACAGGTCAGGATATCGGATGACCAAAACATTGCTAGCAAGTGTACCGTCAGTGTTTCTCGAAACAAAGTAGAAGGTACTAACTAATATTCGGAAATATTTCCTAAGAAAAAAATATTTACTTTTTGAACGCACAGAAAGTATATTTCTACTCAATTATTTTATATATACCGATGAAGCAAGGCTCAATTTCGCATCGAGTCGGAGGAATCGCCAGCCTCATACCTCTTAAAGATGTTATGGCGATTCTGAGGCAATTTTTAACGAAATTATACATCAAGTAACTGAAAATTTCCACTATGATTTGAATTGAGGACGTTTAGGAATTTACTCTCTGATCAAGTGGGTGTAGTAAGGTGTATTCAAAAAATAATTGATATTTGTACTTTATTTAGAACAAGATATATGATGAATCACTAACTTTATTTAGAACAAGATATATGATGAATCACTAGTTTTCACTGCTGCGAATTCATTTCAATGATATTGTATTATTTAAACACCAAATTGAGTGGCGCTTCACCAAATTAAATTGACTATGTATCAATTGAATCGAGTCGATCTTGAATGATTGTTAGACGCCTGAGAGCGGGAGCTAGCTGAATTACAAGGAAGATACGTTATGGTTAAAAGAGGACGAGTAGTTGTTTTGCAGAGAAGTGCTTGGAGACTTGTCGAGCGACTAGTCTTTACAAAGAGATTGGTTTGTCCTCTTGTTAAGTAGATTCAGAGATTCTTCTTTCTTCAAGGACAACTCAGAAGATTTCAGAGTCCATGAGCTGGTGAGTTATTTGGACTCGAGACCAGAACTAATTACTGAAGGAAGGAGTGGCGCCGACGAATTGGAGCTCTAGTAACTCACATTGTGCACTTCCCATAATTCTCTACCATTCATTAAGCCCTCCCTTGCTACCCATTGAGCTTTCCCCTCATCCCGAAACATCCATTGATCCTTCACCTATCTCCCATTCAACCTTCTTCTGATAGGCATTCAGCGCACACACAATTCCTAACTCCCAATGAGCTTCCATAAACACCCAATGAACCCTCTCATAATACCTATTGAGCCCTCCCTGTAATCCCATGACACCTCTTGATCAATCCCGTAAAAAAAAACAGTGCGCCCTCTTGTTGAACACATTGAGCGCTCCCCTAATCCCATAACACTCATTGAGTGCTTCCCTAATCCCATAACACTCATTGAACGCTCCCCTAATCCCATAACACCCATTGAGCGTTTTACTAAACCAACAATTCTCGCTTACGTCTACGTCACGGAATCAATGCATTCGACATTTGCGATAAAACTCCGATTGTTTCGATCAACATTTTAGGTAATTTTCTTTTAATACAATTTATAAACAAAAGCTTGATATAAAAGGGCACAGAGATATGAAGACAAAGAGAAAATCAAAATAAACGAAGAATAAAAAACACAGGAAGTGGACAGAACAACAAAATCCAAGGCAGCAAGTGACCAAAGCGGAAATGCAGAAGTGTGGGTTTTTCACAAAAGATTTGTTTACTAGAGTCTATAGGGAAGTAAAAAAAATTACACACATAAGTTTTTAGTAAAGACAAACAGTTACATAGCACTCTGGATTAGACTACAGAAGAGATAATGCGCAAAGAAAACAGGAAAAATAGAAATAAATAGCAATGCAAAAACTGATCGCCAATGATATCTGCTGCAACTGAATTCTTCCTGAAACCAGATCGAATCAATCTTATGGCAGTGAACCACAAGAAACTTTAAACTCACCTGACTTTCAGAAATAGCAGGAGTTTCAGACAGATTTAAAAATAATGATCATTATACATTCGCTGTTCGAGGTATATTTATATAAATTTATGAAGAGGCGTGAGAATGGAATGAAATAAACAAAAGTCAGATTTGCCTTAATATATATTCCACAAGTGTATGCGGAAAGTCTTTGGCAAGGAATTAGGATTTTTTTAAAGATTCCTGAAGAAGGGAGAACACTTAAACGCGTATCCATATAGTCTACAAAGCATGAATCAATTTTTCATGTTCCTAACTAGAAAAGGTTTTATTAGTATGCAAGATTGAAATAGGAGAGCAACAAGTTACACCACTTCCTCCCTTACCTTTAAATGTAAGTATAAGTATAAGTGCAAGATATCCTTCTACATAAGTGATTTCGCACAGAAAGTCCCGAAACGGTGATGCACAGCGAGTTAAAATGGTTCTATAGGAATGGTAAGGACAAACTTTTAGGATTACTCTTATTTGAGAAGATTAAAAACAATGTTTTGATTAATTTATTTACAATAAAGTAAAAAAATCTGCTTAAGTGAACATTGGAAAAGACTAGGACAAAAATATTCACAAAATAAGATTGCCGTAAGTAAACGTCACTCGGACGAGGGACAAAAAAAACCCCGATGCTACGGGTACAATTTAACTTTAATACGCTAAGTTTACTTTTGACACTAATAATGGCATTAGGTTATCAAATGACCTCACTAACTATGGAATTCAAAGAGTGAAAATGAACATTATCACCAAGGGCAATTGATCAGTACTACTTTCCTAAATACAGTAAGAGTGAGACCATAATAGGGAAGGAAACAATCTCGTAGAGTGAAGCTGGCCAAGGGACAAATGACACCACATTAAGGTTTCCCTCTGCATTAGAGAAGTCATCAGCAAAGGAAACAACTTCACGTTGAACCGCTGATGATAGCAGTGGATAAATTATAGAAGGTTAACGGCGAAATCATCATTGTAGTAGGTAAATTAGAAATTTAATTGGTGGTCTCTCCGTAAATTATAAATTGTATTGGTGGTCTCTCCGTAAATGAGAAATTGTATTGGTGGTCTCTCCGTAAATTAGAAATTGTATTGGTGGTCTCTCCGTATATTAGAAATTGTATTGGTGGTCTCTCCGTATATTAGAAATTGTATTGGTGGTCTCTCCGTATATTAGAAATTGTAGTGGTGGTCTCTCCGTAAATTAGAAATTGTAGTGGTGGTCTCCGTAAATTAGAAATTGTATTGGTGGTCTCTCCGTAAATTAGAAATTGTAGTGGTGGTCTCTCCGTATATTATAAATTGTATTGGTGGTCTCTCCGTAAATGAGAAATTGTATTGGTGGTCTCTCCGTATATTAGAAATTGTATTGGTGGTCTCTCCGTATATTAGAAATTGTATTGGTGGTCTCTCCGTATATTAGAAATTGTAGTGGTGGTCTCTCCGTAAATTAGAAATTGTAGTGGTGGTCTCCGTAAATTAGAAATTGTATTGGTGGTCTCTCCGTAAATTAGAAATTGTAGTGGTGGTCTCTTCGTATATTATAAATTGTATTGGTGGTCTCTCCGTAAATAAGAAATTGTATTGGTGGTCTCTCCGTAAATTAGAAATTGTAGTGGTGGTCTCTCCGTAAATTAGAAATTGTAGTGGTGGTCTCTCCGTAAATTATAAATTGTATTGGTGGTCTCTCCGTATATTAGAAATTGTAGTGGTGGTCTCTCCGTAAATTATAAATTGTAGTGGTGGTCTCCGTAAATTAGAAATTGTAGTGGTAGTCTCTCCGTAAATTAGAAATTGTAGTGGTGGTCTCTCCGCCGAATTGTAATAGTGAGCTCACCACCAAATAGATAAAATATTTTTACTCACCATTTTGTTTAGCGTTTTTTCTTTCCAGAAGAAATGACCTGGCTCTGATTTATGCCAATAACCATTAATAAAATAAAAGCAGCCTGGGTCTCGTAGCTCTCCTCCCTTTGCTCCAACCCCTGCTAATGAGGCGTCTGTTGCAAATAATAAAGGAAAATAATCTTTCCGAATGTGCTGACCCCTGAAGGGGCATATCACGTGTAGCATTGGTCAACATGTCGCAGCTGTCATCTGAAAGATTGCGAGCCTTCCCAGTCCCAATGCCAGTAAAGGTTTTGGCTATATATCTTCGACACATTCTCACTTCGTGTACTTTCATCATTTTCTTTACGAAACTCTCTTTATAAACTTACTGCAAAGTGCCCGCGTTGGTTTACACTTCAAATTCAATTAAAAAAAACCTTCCCGAATATCCCAACTTAAAAACGGAGGTCTAATTATGGCAGCTACTGGAGTTAAAATCTAAAGTATGGAATAAGAAATCCAGGGGAATGTTTTTCCCAACCTCTCCATAGTTTTTTAAACATTACTTCACTGTGTGGAAGAGGTTTGTGTGTGGGGGGGAGGGGGGGGGGAGTATCGTGTTGGAAGCAGAAATTTACTTGTATCAAGCAGGATCTCAGTGTCAGAAGTATTTTCTTAATTTAGGAAGGAAAGTGAATTGTGTAAGCCACGACTCCATCTCCACCCAAAAGGTAAACAATGAAGTTGCCCATATCCATGATTAGTCGCCTTTTATGACACCCAAAGACCTGATGGGGATCCTTCCTGTTATTACATAAAGCATGCCTGAATGGCATCATCCTAGGTCAGGGTTTTGCATTTTCCTAACGTAAGTTCAGAATTAAAATAGAAAACAATAGATAAATGCAGTTATTATTATTATTATTGTTATCGTTATTAATAATAATAATATTATTGTTACTATTATAAAAGCTAAATGAATGCAACCAGCTGTAAAGCACAAGGAGCCCAGGGGGGGGGGGCATTACATTGAAATTGTCAGGAATAGAGAAGGTTAAATACATGACTGTGGAATCCCTGCAGGACCCACTTCTAAAGTAGCCACTGTTGACCAATGAATTGGTTTATTCGTTGGCATGTAAACATGCTATGTATAGAATACACACGCCCTGCTTCAGGGATTGTTTTTAGTCCTGTTGGGTACACATCCACTCTCCCACTGGTTATGAGACAACTAGGGGGCTTGAGTTTAGTCGAATAATAACCGACCATGAAACGGGTAGTACTGGATTGCATGTTACGAGTAGTGAGGTAACATCCCGGACCTGACAAAGATATTTTATCGTATGGTTGGAAAGATCGGCGGTGTTCGCATTGTATTTTTTTACCTCTACACCTTTTTTAAGGTATGGTTTGGATAATGGAAGGTATCCTTTTTGGTACCACAATAAGTAATTCACGAGGGCAGTTTGCACAGTAGTTGAGTTTAAATAAGCCCACTTAGAGAGAGAGAGAGAGAGAGAGAGAGAGAGAGAGAGAGAATCTTTTTATCCCTAAAACATAATGTATTTTACTTAATACTCTTTACCATTTTTTTAATGGCAATACATACTATATGCCATCTTGTAATTACAAGACATACTCTATGCCATTTTATAAATGCAAGACATACTATAGGCTATTTTGTAATTGCAAGGCATATTATATGCTATATTGTAATGACAAGACATATTATATGCCCTCTTAAAATTGTAAGACAAACTCTATGCCATCTTATAAAGGCAAGACATACTATATGCCATCTTATAATGCCAAGACATATTCCATTATTGTTCAGAGTAATGCTAAATTTGGTCTTCATAATCCAAAGATTAAATCGTGCTTTCCATATATCTGCCACCCAGTGAAATCCGGAGGCGTGGGCGCCTCCCCAAGACCCAACACCCTCAATTTGTCCTCCTGATTCCAAAGCCTGCAGGAGGATCGGCGGCTATAGGTATATCATAAAACACATTTTCTGTTCCTCCAACTTCACCACTTTCTTTACATATTTCTCCTTGCAAACCCTCTGGCGCAGATGCCCTTGTTGTTATTGCGCATTAAATTAGAAGTATAAAATGCACATATCTGCCAGAGTTAGATCGAAATTGTATGAGCGTAGCGTTGTGTAAGAATACTCGTATTGTGGTAGCCCTCCGAAACTGATCCTTTTCTGTGGTAAACCGTTATGTAAGAATTTGCATCAGTTACAGTGGTAACGTCCCGAAGGAGGATATCCTGTAAGACTGTTACACCGGGTACTTAAAGGGGCAGCGCGTCCTCCCGGCTTCATTGCCCGTAGTTCCACAGCCTCCAGCATCGCCCCCCTGTCCCATGCCCGCTGATGCGCAGCCCGCTCTGACCTCAGTGTTTGCAGAACCTACGTCTTGATATCTTCCAATATTTTCAATCTTATCTACATTCTACACTTTTATTTCAGATATCTCCTTAACAATTCGCTGACCCGCTGGGGTCAGGAGGTCCTCTGTGTAGACTGATACTCCTTGTTCCCGAGATGGACGGTACGTCCTTCGGGCTGAAGTGCCCCTAAGGAAGACCTGGCTCGCGGTCTTGAGTTTAACTATTTGACCGGTAGTAGAGAAGCTAGTGGATTCTCTCGGTGCCTCTATGCGCCCCCTTTTTTCAAAGACTATCTCTTCCTTTGCCCTTTTCCATTTCCTTCTTTATCTAGGTTTAAGGATCTGGCAAGCTACCTCCTGTCGTTTGGGAAGGAGACGCTTCGGAACTTCTATAAACAACGCCATTTAAAGCTCGCGGATTGAAAGAGACCAAACTTGAGGGGTCCTGGGGGTTGGACGTGAATAATGGTATGTTCGATTTAACTCCAATAACCCCTTTCTTGCAGTCTTTATCTGGTACATAAGGTTGTACTGCCCATGGGGTCGGGTTTTACTGCCTTGTTAGCTGCCTGGCCAACTGGGAATCTCGCGTTCCGTCTCTAGGTCTGTCCCGCGAAACACCTTTAGATCCTCGTCGTCTTGTCGATGACTAGTGCGATTCCGTAAATGATTCCAATTTGACGCCATTTCCTTTATGGCCCACCAGTTGGGACGTGCGACCTTAGGGGAGCGATGGTCCGCTAGGAAACTTCCGTTCGGAGTGCATGTAGGACAGGCGGGAAAACCAATCTTTAACGGGCCCAGAGTCAAAACCCCTGAAAGGTCTCAAATCTGAGGCAAGATAGGTGGGAACGGCTGGAACGAGATAAAGGACACCACGGATCCTCTTTTTATATGGTCACAGGTTTTTTGGTTTGTATGTGTTTTTACAAGCAAAAATAAGAGAAGGCAAAAGGATAAACCCACACACATTATGCTTTCTCGGGGATACCTGCAAATTACTTCTATGCTTTTGAGTAAGAGAGCTTCCCTTTTCCTCCTCTTCTTCAGCGTCCACCATCGGGCGACGCTCTATTTTAGACTTCGGTGCTCCCTCCCCCCCTCTTGCATTCTCAAAAAATACCGAAAATGCAAAAAGAAAAAAAAAACATCGCAGCAGGATAGGCTGCTTCTCAAGAGAGCAGCAATGAACCTCCTGAGACCTATTGATGAACAGGACTATATGTGAAAGACTTCTATAGGCACTCCCACCACCTTTTGAACCCCAAATAATTACATCCTTTTGGTTCCTGAAGGCCGGCTCACAGTAACTCCCCTTAGGATTACCGTGAAGGAGTGATCGAAAGGAGGCACCCCCAGAGCCGACCAAGGACCACAAGGTGCTGATGGAGGACACTGGCTCAATGTGAAACACCCTCAAATCTAAGTTCACTCACGGGTAAGACACGCCTAAGAAAACACCGGCCTCTGTGGAATCAAACGGAGAGGAGAGCTTAGTTCTTGCCATGGACGCCACAGACGCCCAGATCTCTCCATCTCAGAGAGGGACATAGCGAGGTTTTCCCGTCTTTCCTTGAGGTTTTTTTGAGAGGAAGAGATAAAAAAAGGTGCACAACCCATCATACTCCCCAAAAAGGAAGAAAAAAAAACAAGAAAAAAAGGGGATCTTTTCTTTCCGGGGATACGGGGGAAGGCTGAATCCCCTGCTAATTCAACATGTGACCAGGCCAAGGATGGCACGTCATGCCTCTAGGTGCCCTTTGCGGAAAGGACAAATCCTCAACTGCGAAGCAGTTTCATGAGATATATAACCTTGATGATGTATGGGCTTCTGATCTAGAGGCTATTTGTGTCTTCGAGCACTCCGGTTTCAAAGGATTTTTGATGATCATGTTACGGATGAGAGCCTGCTATCCAGGGGACATATGTTCCATTGGCGTCAGGCATTAGCCTGACGCCAATGGATAGGGAATAGGGAATAGAAGGTTATTCGTTTCTCTGAGGAGAGACTCTTGGTGAATGCAGCTGATCCTGCCCAGGGGGCCATTTCGAGTTATCTTTGGACTTTCGATGGCTCAGCTGTGCACCCGACGTTGGGTGGAACTGCAGAAGACACACTGTCCATAAAGTAAGTGGCCTCTGTTGTCCAAGAAAAGGCTAATCTAAGATTTACCAATTTTCCATCAACTTGCACACGCAGGAGGTGAGAGAGATTGGGTGAAAACCAGCCTTAGTTGAGTGATTTCTTCCCTGTTTGCGAAAATCGAGCACAACAGCCATTCGCCAGGAGTCTAGGTTAGCTAGGCTAGTGCCTCGCTTACCTAAGCGTCAAAGCATGGCATACGGGACATCGTCCTGACTAAAGGCGGTATCTGCGCACGAAGCGAGAGCGAAAAGCATCTCACTTAGCTTAAGCCTCTCTTTAAATAGTTCTCTGCCTATATAGACAAAATACATTCGGTGACATCACGATGTGCATTGAAAGCTGGTGGAGCAGAATTCCGGCTAGACAAGGGGAGAAAGCGATCGCGAAGGACTCCTCCACGCACACGGTGTCCAAGATTGCGGTCCCATGCTCATGCAGAATAGGAAGAGGGTCCTGCTGGAACTTGCTCCGAATCCTTTTGACTCCCTTTCACACCCATGCAAGAATGGTCTTTCCGTTAAGTGAAGACACGTATACCTGACAGGAAGAGCGGCGGGGGTGCTTCGAAACATACCGGAACCTAGCCCTTGCTCGACAAAATTCACTGACAGTGAAATCGTTCGGACGGCGCTTATAGCAAATGCAAGCATAACGCTTATGTTTGAGTGCCGTCGCTTCAAATCAATGGAACTTCACGAAGTGACTGCCTATCAAATAAGGAAAAGCTAAAGACGGGAGGTGGATAAGGGTATCCAGAAGGCAGATATATTCCCATTCTCAGAACAAATTTAGAGAAAGAACGATCACCCATCCGGCAAAGACGACTACGAGGATCAATTAGTAGGGAAGCTGTGCTAGAGGATAGGTTACTGAAAAGTTGAAATAGTGTCATTGTGGAAGATCGGTAGGATAGAACTTTGACGTTTAAGGCCTTATAAATAAGAGAGAGGCAATCTTAAAGCTGTTGTGCAAAAGTGGGAATGGATGCGGCAGAGGTTACTAAGAAAGCAGAGATTGGATTTACAGACGTAAGTAACACTTGTTTGAGAGATAACTGATTCTCAAAAGTGACCCCCAGAATTTTAACCCCTATCGGAAAGAGAGACATGAAAGACGCCAAAAGGTAAGATAAGGAGCATAGGTTCATACCAGTAATACCGCTTTGTCATAGTTGAGTTTCAGAAATATACGAGAGCCATTTAGTGATAATATTATAAACAGATAGTAGGTTTTCCTAGAGTCTCAGCAAACGAGGTTGAGGGAAAGGAGAGATAGATTTACAATGTCAAGAAGCCACAGATAAGAGGAGGTATGCTGAAAGATGTTAAAACCTTCTATAATAAGTGAGGCTAGAGAGCGATTAAAGACAACTATGTTCAGATATTCCCCCAGCTCATTGAAGAAACTGTCCATGGTACCACCGGGGAAGTGATAAATAATCATAACTGTAAGGCACACCTGGTACCTGGTAGACTGGCAGACGCACCCAGCGTGATAGTCTCAAACTAGATTGAGACAACCTTAGCTCTATTTCTAGATATTTACATTTACCTTTTTTTCCACTTTTTTACAAGCCTCTTTTCAACCTTTTTTGGTAGATGACTAGTTTTGCTGGCTAGTCACCGACCAGCTTAGTCTATTCATCACTTGTTGGGGCTGGCAGAAAAAGAGGCTAGTGAACCCCTTCCTGTTGGCTCCCATTGAGGGAGGAGAGAATAACAGTGCAGCATTCTCCCCTACTTTTTTCTTTTTACCACCCCATCTTTATCTTCATTATCTATCCTTTTATACCTCCGCATCAAGATACCATGTGTAGTATGAGCCGCCTTGCTGCGGTTGACATCTGGAGTACTGTGTCCTCCCACATGTGGGGGTTCTGTAGCTATATATCTTCTATACAGTTTTACTTTTTATACATTTTTATTTTCTTTACACCTTTCTGCCTGATACTCCTTCGTTAGTATTGTGCTCTAAATTCTAAGGAAAAATCAATAAAAAACAGGCCGAGATTTGGAGAAGGCATTCGGTAGATGAGGCGAAGTTCGGATGCAATCCTCTGGATGTAGTTTTCCTGGGAGTTTGGGTGCCTTAAATAAGAAGCCGTTTGACTTGGATGACCTATGATGAGCCCTTGTGGCTTTTGTCATGTGTTATATTATATTGTGGGGGACTTTGATTTTGTCTTTCCCTGGTGATGGTGCTTTTTGTGGGTGGGTTTTGATTGAGGCGGATGACCTTTGATAGGCCCTTGTGGCTTTTGTCATCCGTGTAATTATGTTATGTTAAGAGAAGGAGCTGTGTTTTTATGTGTGAGTTAATTTGTCTTTGTGTGTTAATGATCCCTTCAGCTCGAACGCGATAGAGCAGGAATTTAGCAATTTGGCTTGAATATACAATATTAGGTCACCCCATATGGAATGCGGCATTTTTTATGTTTATCATTATTTTATGAATAAAAATAATCGAAAACAGGTTTGTTTTTATACTCGCCTCGTCTACTCAACTCGCAGTATCGGTACCTATATTTTTTTAGTCTAACCAAAGCTTACATTTCGATATACATTACTCGTCAATTTTCGGGCTATTAATTTTGTATTATTTTTCGTTAATTTAATGCGCATTATCGTTAAATGATGAATGTTAAGGAAGTGTCAAACGATCGCATTCGTGCCGCTCTGCTTTGGGGCTTTAGAAAAGGCAACGATGATAAGTTAACAGCAGAAAGTTTGTGTCAAGTATACGATGAGGAAACAATTAGTGGTGTGAGCCAGTGTCAAAATGGATTCAGAATTTTTGCTCAGGAAAAGTTTGTCTCAAAGAAGAACTCCGTTCAGAACGACCAGTGGAGTTTGATCAAGATCTTCTTAAACATGACTTGAAGAATATTCGATTGTAACTGTTGAACAATGAGGTGAAAAACTACGTACATTCACTCATTTCACGTGGTGTATTTTTATTTAAAGGAGATTGGTAAGGTTTCACGAATGGGACAATGGATTCCTCACAACCTGTTAGAGGTACACTTGCATCGAAGAATCAACATTTGTTCATCTCTCCTTTTTCGACTAAAAAATGAACCCATTATTTTAGCAGGATTATTACAAGGGATGAAAAGTGGGTTACGTACAGTAATATTAAACGTTCTAGATAATGTATGTGAATTTCAATTATTGATCAACATAATGTATTAGTCCAGGGGGAAAATCAATACCACACAGGAAACAGGGGGCCTCTTGTGCGTTTGGTGGGATATAAATGCATACCTTATTTTAAACTTCTTAGCCCAAATCAGACTATCGCAAAACAGGGTTATTGTGCTCAAATGAACATTTTACAAGACTAAAGCCCATCAGGTATCAATAGGAGAAGGGTGTTTTTCATCGAAATATCGTGCGACGTCATCTCGCAAAACATACCATACAAACGCTTAACAATTTCGATTGGGAACTATTGAGTCATCCTCTCTACTTGCCGATCTTGGCCCCATCAGAGTACAATATTTTAGGAGTATAGCGCATCACCTGAAGAGAATGAACACATCAACAACAGAAGGGGTCAAATAAATCTTAAAGAACTTTATAAAATCAAAGTTAAACGAATTTTACATAGTATTGTAAAGTTAGCAGAAGGCTGGGGACTATTGCTAGAAACTGATGGAAATTATATTAATAAATTAATAAATAAATACTTATCTAATTATAAATAACTCTTTAAAAAGCTGTTTTATGTCTCTCCAATAAATAATGATAAACATGAAAAAAACCGCATTACTTATGGAATGATCTAATATTTGGGACCTACCTTATAGAATCTTTATAGCTAAGCACAAATTATGTTGCCTTGAAATTGTCCTCCCAACAACTCTTTTAGCTCCTCCCCCCAAAAAAAAATTTGGAACTGTTCTAAAGCAGCTCCGGCTCTCGCTACCGCAGGTGAGTATCATTTGTAGCCAGGGGCACTCATGTTACAGCTGGCATTGGAGGATCGCTTGCTCTCCCTCCTCCTTGCTTGTGGGGGAAGCTGGGCCCCCTTCCCTTCCTATACACCACTCTTTTCGAATCCCTCTCGTCACGAACTTTCTAGCGGGAAAGCACTCGTTGGTTCTTGCTTATAAGCTTAGAATAATAATAATATCCAGTTACGTCAGGTACAGCAAAAGACCGAAGGATGACGGCATGGAATTCTCCCTGCCCCTGTAAATGTGAACCAAATTTTTGAAGAGACAAATTTGAATTTATGGAATTCTTATTTGGCGCTCAAGGATGCACCGATCTTGACTTGACTTTGACTTTACTCGGACTCGACTCTAGCTTGACTTGAATTAGACTTTACTTCAGAATACGATTGTATTTATTTTTTTTAATAAAAAAGGAGGGGGAATTAGGTATTTATTAAAAGAAAGCCGGAAAACCAAATTTTAAAAGGTCTGTATAGTTAGTATTAGACTTGGGTAAATGAAACTTAAGTTCCGGTTACCATGAAACTTTCTTGCCCTAGTGTAAAGCTACAGTTTAACGTGGAATCCGGTCCCTGCAGCATGTGGCTGCTGTCACAAGGACGCCTTGAATTGAGATTAAATCCGACGACTAACCAAATCTAATGTGGCTTAAATTTACCTCGAGAAGGAAGCGATGTTTTCAACCGGTTAGGGCGAAGACGGAAGAATAACTCACTAGAGAAGACTCCCGTGTCTATTCGTTGGTTCTTTATGACTCAGTTGCCATAAACATGTTCCGTGGCGCGATAAGGAAAACACGTGGTCTAGCCATAAATCGCTGGATTGCCAATCGCCACAAGTAGTTTCCGCACAGTTTGGAGTAGGCGGTCGCAACTCCCTCATAAATCTCAAGCAACTAATTTTTTGCTCGGAAGAAGCAAATTCGAGTTTTTACTCTTCGTTATTTGCGTCATTTTGCGATTGTTCGAGGAGGAATTTGAAGCGAGTTCTTTGTGACTCTAAAACGACAGGATTGTTTTTATGTCATTTGCTTCGTTGTTACTTCGTTCCAGTGATTCGTCGTTTGATTTCCTTCAAGAAAATTTTAATTAAATCTAAGATTTTGTGCTCTTTTTGCATTAAATCACTATATTATTGAGTTGTGATCTCTTTGCATTAAAACATTATATTATAGTTTTACTCCTCTGCATTTAGGCAATATATTATTGAGTTGCGCTCTATTTTCTTTTAATCAGTATATTTCTGAGTTGTGCTTTCTTTTCATTAAATCACTTTTTTCAGTCGCGTGCGAGTCTAGTCACGGGCGACTCTACATCTAATATGACGGTCGGTCGGTTCCTGTTTTTGCTTTTTATTGGTTTTATAGTAACATTGTAACTATTCGGCCGATTCTAACGATATTTGAAAGCCATATGTTGTCTTACATTCTCTTTCGAATGATATAATTGCTAAGGACCTCCAAAGGTTAGCCCGGGAATTATTTTGCTTTGGCAATAACATCATAACTATTTGGTCGATTCTAACGAAATTTGAAAACTTTATTTTGTTGTACATTCTCTTTCGAATGATTTAATTGATAAGGTCCTCTTAGGGTTAGCTCAAAAATTATATTTTGGGGGTAATAACATCATAAGTATTTAGCCCATTCTAACGAAATTTGAAACCCTTATGTTTTTGTACATTCCCTTCCTATTGATAATAATTGACAGGGTCCTGCCAAGGTTAGCCCAGAATTATTTTGTTTTGGCATTAACATCAAACTATTCGGTCGATTCTAACGAAATCTGAAACCCTTATGTTGTTTTACATTCTCTTCGGAATGATAGAATTACCAAGGTCCTCCCAAGGTTACTCCGCGAATTATTGAAAGTTTTGAAGGTCGTAAGGTCATAAATCAAAATAAGTGAGAGCACGCAACCTTTTAGTCAGTAGACCTTGTTTAGTTATACTCCTATTGCATTTGGATAATATATTATTGATTGTGCTCTATTTGCCTTCAAACACTACATTTATTATTGAGTCGTGCTGACTTTGCATTAAATCACTCTATTATTGAGTTCTGCTCGCATTGCATTAAATCACTATATTATTGAGTTGTGCTTTCTTTGCATCAAAGCAATATTTTATTAAGTTGTGTTTTATTTTAAATCAGCACTACTTTGCAGGGTTGTAATCATTTTAGACCAGACTACTATATCACCTTTTGTACTCTTTTTTTTCACAAGAACATTACTCACTTGTGTTCATTTGACATGAATTTACTCTCTTGTTTTAGTAATGAAGAACAATGATGATGAGAATGATGATTCTGAGTGTGAGGTGAGCCCGAAGATGGTGTTGCTGGTATTTATTTAAAAAGGCGAAACTCCCACAGGGTTATTATCTTCGTAGAGAAAGTGGTAAGGTAGCGGGTGATTAGGTTTGGTAACTCTAAATGAAGGGACAAATAACCTCGATTTTTTGCGTTTACAAACCTCACAGTACAAGTTCGTACAAAAGAAGAAGGGAACCCTAAAATAGGAACTTGGGTTCCATACCTCATTATGTATCAAGGATCACTCGCCTCGGACTGCTTATCTTCCCTAGGTTCTTTTCAGAGATGTTTGACCTTTTGCAAGAATATTCAGTTCACTTTTGTACTCTTTATAAAAAAAACTAATTATTTGATGTCTATGAACTTGGTGTTTGGTTCGTTACACAGTGCCAATAGTCCTCAAGGGATGAAGCACATATGAAAGGAATAAATGGATCATGACAAGAATAGAGAGAAAAAACCCTACAGGTGTAGTTATTTTTGACCTGGAAAGTCATCAAGGACGTTTTCATAATCTCAGACGGTAGGTTTAGGTTAGGTTACCTCATGTTAACCTAACCTAAAACCAAAAGACCATTGAGGTCGGGGCCCTATAATTCATGTTAGATATATGGAAGTAGTTGATCCCAGAGACCGATAAACACTTTTACCAATAATCGAAAAAGGTGTAAGAGATGGATCAATTTCCATAGTGATGAATGGCGAGCATACATAAATCTAGCCAATAATCTAAATTACCAGAGCAGATCCTCAACCACTCTTTGCACCTCGTTAATCCATAGTCGGGCGTTCATATAAAACATATTAAATAGTAGATAGGAAGATATAGGGCGAAAATTACCAGCCTACGAGGACGCAAACACGTATTTCAACCAGGTTATTTACAACAGTTTACGCGGATGGAAGGAAATAAAGTAAACAGGTTAATTAATTTCTGTAATGCATTTGTCACTCAATTTCTTAGTTACTAAAATTGTTTACCGTTCATTTTAATGTCAGTAAATTTGATTCATTCTTGGGTTCTTCTTAGTTAGTGAAGATCACGTATGTTGTTTTTATCTTCTACATGATATTTATATTGGGGTAGCTATTCTTGGCATGGAAAATTTGTGATTGCTATTCTTGACATGGGAACTTTTGCGATTGCTATTCTTGACATGAGAACTATTGTGAATGCTTTTCTTTCCATGGGAACATTTGTGATTGCTATTGTTTACAATGGAACTTTTGTGATTGCTATTCTTGACATGGGAACTATTGTAATTGCTATTCTTAACATGGGAACTTTTAAGATTGCGATTCTTGACATATTAAATATTGTGATTGATATTCTTGACATTAGGAACTTTTGAGATTGCTCTTCTTGACATAGAAACTTTTGAGATTCTTATTCTTGACATGGAAACTTTTGAAATTGCTCTTCTTGACAAGGGAAATTTTGTGATTGCTACCTTGACATGGGAAATTTTAAGATTGCTATTTTGGACATGGGAACTATTGTGATTGCTATTCTTGACATGGGAACAATTTTGATTGCTATTCTTGATATGGGAACTATTTAGACTGCTATTCTTGACATGGGAACTTTAGTGATTGCTATTCTTGATATGGGAACTTTTGATAGCTATTTTTGACATGAGAACTTTTGTGATTGCTATTCTTGACATCAGAACTTTTGAGATTGCTATTCTTGTCATGGTTAATTTGGTGATTGATATTCTGTATATGTGAACTTTTGAGATTGCTATTCTTGAAGTGGGAAATTTTGAGATTGCTATTCTTGACAGGGAAAATATTTGCATCGCTATACTTGACATGTGAACTATTGTGATTGCTATTCTTGACATGTGGACTATTTTGATTGATATTCTTGACATGGGAACTTTTTTATTGCTATTCTTAACATGGTAGCTTTTGTGATTGCTATTATTGATATGGTAACTATTGCAATTGTAATTCTTGACATGGGAATTTCGAGGTTGCCCTTCTTGACATGGGAACTTTTAAGATTACTATTCTTGACATAGAAACTTTTGAGATTGCTATTTTTGACATGGAAACTTTTGCGATTGCTATTGTTGACATGGAAACTTTTGTGATTGCTATCTTGACATGGGAAATTTTGAGATTGCTATTTTTGACATGGGAACTATTGTGATTGCTATTCTTGATATGTAAAATTTTGTTACTGTTATTCTTGACAGGTGAACTTTTTTACTGCTATTCTTAACATGGTAACTTTTCTGATTGTTATTCTTGACATGGGAACTATTGCGATTGTAATTATTGGCATGGGAACTTTTGAGATTTCCCTTCTTGACATAGGAACTTTTGTTACTGCTATTCTTGACATGGGAACTTTTGAGATTGCTATCCTTGAAATGAGCACTTTTGAGGTCATTATTCTTGACACGGGAAAATTGGGTTACCTATTCTTGATCTAAATAAATAATAACGTTTGTTGTAGATCGTCTCTAAATGCTATCAATTGGATTATTGGCCCAAGCATGAAGCGAATATGAAGAGTATGCAAAGATGTAAATTGGACTTTTTTTAGTCATCCTGAGAAATTTATTTGAAATGTGCTGATGAATCTGTGAGTTCAAGCACAATAAGAGGATAAATAAATCAATTTATATGGAGCAAAAGAAATAAACATTCATATATCATGCTTTCTGCAGGACTATTATTACCGCTCAATGTGAATTTAACTATTTTTTCCTACTTATTTGCCTTTATTATTGCTCTGCTATTTTTATGAAGTTTTTGTTTGCTGAAATATTTAATAGATTCACTTATTCATTTTTTTCTCCTCTCCCACAAATAGGTATCTTTCAAGGCAACCTATCTTTTAGGTCTGTTGATCTTTACAAGCTGAGTCCGGAGCTGCTGATTTTGATAGTATTCAACACGATATTAGCAGTGTGTATTTATCAGAAAAGGAAAAGAGTTCTTAAAACCCCACTGGTTTAGGTTCTTCGTGATTTATCATATAAACAAATTAACCCACTTCAGCCTAATCCACCTAAAATAAAGAAATGTGTTTGTTACACTTCCCCTCACATAAGTTCGCCTCCTGGAGCATTGCATTTCACGAGTCTTCTGTATCGGTTAATTTCATAGATTAATTAACTTTCATGGGGCTCGTCCCCTATTCTATTTTTTAGGCATTTGCATTTTACATATGAATTAGTTTAGGCTAAGTTAGTTGACTATTATTCAGAACTTAAATAAACCCAACTAAACTTGGCCAAAACTAACGCCTAAAAAAATCAAGAAACCCAGGAAAGTAAATTGATTCAAATTATTTATTATTTTGTTAAATCTCTTCTAAGAATTATCCTAGATATCACCATGAGAGATATAAATATCGCATGTCAACATGTTTTCTATTTCAATTATTAATATTTCGCCTCATCTTTTTAAATTAGATTTCGTTACTTACTGAAACATCTTTAATAAATTCTGTCCACAAATGTTAGCTTCTCAAGGGGTGTCTTTTCCGACCATTCCACTTCCCTATTCAATCTGTCCTTATTTATATTAAAATGAGCTAACCATGACCGAATGCATTATTTTAATGCGCTCCTAAAAGTAAGTTATGAGCCTGTATTTCATTAGCCTCGTGTTCCCGCCTTCAGATCAACATTGAGTTCAGGAGTATGTGGAACTTTGTATTTTTTTCTTTAAATTTCTTACAGTGCCTTAATCTACGGTACATAGTTCTACCCTGATGTTGGGCCGAATTTGGGGTCTACTGGTAGGCCTACCATTGGATCTGGTTTTGGACCCATCATTGAATCTAAGTTATTTGATTCGCGAATTTGATTTAGTTCAATATTTGGCTTTGTAATCTTATTATTAATCATTTGCTACAATATTCAAATGACTTACCTCAATAGGAGGTAAGGTAAGATGTCTGAGGGTTTGCATTGGAAAAGACTAGGACGTTAAACTTTGTATCTGGCCTGGTCAGATACGAGCATTTGGATAGCAGGTCCGGGACATAACTTTTTCAAATTGTTTAATCAATTAGAATTCCTTTACTAGTACTAATTAAAGTAGAATTCCGTGAAATATGAATTCATTCCGCACCAAATGCATATTTATTTTAATCGTTACCATTTCCACGAATTGGATGACGCAAACAATTCCTTACCTCAAGACTAAAGAAATTAGTTTGCATGAATAAGCAATGCTGCCTCTTCTAAATATGCTCTGACAAGGAAAACAATTAATGGCCACCTGTGAATGGAGAAATTGCTTTCGAGCCATGTTATTACTTTCCTCGGGCTCGCAGCCCCCTTGGAGAATATCCCAATGAGATCGCATTGTGGATATTTCCCTTTTTTCAAAGTATGGCTGCGTTATCGATCCCTTATCTCTCCCCACCAACCACACAAGGGAACTTGCCTTAGAGCCATTGTAGAATGCCCCGACATTTTTTGAGTTGCCTTTTCTTCAAGTCGAATGAGTTAGGTGGGTTAAATTAGTCAAGAGTAGTTTAAACTAATGTATAAGGTGGTCCGAAAGTCATGTCACCCACTCTAAATATTGTTTTAATATTCTATTTGACATATTGTTTTATTTTTTTTATTTCAGATCGCTGACACAAGCTCCTACAGGCTGGAATAGAGGCTGGATTGTAAAGTTATGAGCACATGATCATGTGCACACAAACCAGTACATGTATTTGATATTATTGTATTGTTCCTCTATTGTTCTTATTACTTTTCAGTATGGGTGACAAGACTTGCAGGCCACCCTGTATTTTAACTATCCTAAGAAACTCTTCCTTGAAGAAAATTCAATTCGATAAACACCGGAGGATATGTTCTACAAGAGATCCCTTGCCTTTATTACGAAATGGCGGTAAACAGAGGAGAGTTGGGCGCTCGCCCGGTCCGTAGCGCTCTAAATTTCTCCTCGAGCTATAAGAGGCGAGTCGTGCCTGGGGTGGCAGTCGCCAGATAGGAAATTAAAAAAATCCTCGAGCTATGTACAGTACAGTCGCGGCAGTTCTCATATACATACAATCGATTTTCTACCCCCGAATTACTTTTTGATCAATGAAAATGTAGTAAGTGTGACTGATTCTTTCCCGCCAAATGTACCTCCCACACATCTTCACTTCCTCAACTTAACTCCTTTTTTTACGATTAATTTTTCAACACGTCCTGGCTAAGATGCTCTCTTTGTGTGGTTTTTTTTTTGCTCATTTATTAAAAAGAGCTAGAATGATTTTTGCAAAGAGGTGATAATTCATTCTTTTAAGTGTGTATACTCAATGCCACGAATTCTGTCCTGGAGTCGCCCTTCCTGCGCCAGCATTTCGGTTTAACGAAGTTTGCATTGTTTATTGTTCTCATCCTTCATTTCTCCTACTCTCCCGCTTCGTTCCCTTCAGGGTATTTTTGTTCCTTATGTCGATCTCCCCTTTTATTCTTTACCCGCTGCAACAGAATGCCCTCATTCCAACACACTATTTTTCTGCTAAATTTCAATAAAAATTATAATCGATCAAACTCCATTAAATAAGGTTAAACTATCGAAAGCTGCCCATTTTATGAAAGAAAGTTTAATTTTAAATGTCAAGATGGTTGTCTGTATAGGTAGGAAGAATTTGTTGGCCTGAAATCTTAACAAAACTAATGCGAACGAATGGTATGCATCAGTCTACCTAGTTATATAATGTAGCTCGTTGGTGGGTCAAGATCACAGTCCCTCTTTGGAAAATGTCTAGTGTGTCTCAGGAAGCCGATCCTTGCATGACCTTCCGTGTTGTGCTCTCACCGGATGGCGAGACTGGAGTGACCTCTCCAGGACGCAGGCCTGTGGGCGAATATTTATTGTGGCCTTGCGCTGTCCAGACACCCCATCCCCTCTCTCTTTCTCTACCACACCAAGGAGATCTAAGGCTATGCAAATCATTACGTTTGGTGTCGGCTTGGTCGCAGGATATGCCGGAAGGAATTAAGATATAATGCCTTAACCTTAGAAAGGGAAGGAGAGCGAAAATCCTAAACTCATCTGGTCCTTTTATTGACGTTTCAGTCAACGTGGGCTTCCAAGGAATAACAAGAAATTGGGCATGAGTGAGGAAAATGACAAGATGTCAGAGTAAGAGAGCAGTGGGTGGAAAAAGGTAGAAAAAAGTAATTATAAAGATCCCTGGAAAAAGGGTATCTCTATCAGTTACTATTACATACTAGATTTCATAACCTTAATTAATTTTAAAGTTAAATAGGCATTCAAGACTTTGCATTATTGATTTTTTTGTTCTTTTTAATTTGGGGGGCGAAATTTTCTTGCTTAATTTGGATTTATTTATGAACTCGTATACATGGCAAAAAAGTCCCGTTACAATTGTCACCAAGTACTTCTAATGCAAGATCTCCTGTGGGCTTGGTCAATACTTGACTCCATAATTACCTCATCAGTGCCTCGACTTAGTCGGAACGAATGATACGAGTATGTAACAAATTCAACGAGCTGAACGTAGGCTAAAAATGGACAAATCAAGCCTAAATCACATTCGTAGCTTAAATACATACATCCGCAGCCAAAGGTATCCGACACCTCGTGCCATCGTGCTTGATTTATTGAATGAGTCTTTGTGCCTTTACCTTATTGTTTTCCTTGGTAGCATTGATGAGTAGCTGGTACCTCTTGACCACGTAAGAGTGGTAGCTCAGGTACTAGTACACTGCTCTGTAAATGATGGCCTTGCTTACCGTTATCTTCTTGGCATGTTTGTCATGGACTAACCGAGTTCCTCGGCGATCTTCTACCTGACAATGGAGATGGATTTATCGTTCCTAGTGGTATCAGAGCGACGCTTATGATACTGTCATTCGGCAGTAATTTTATCTTTATTCTCATCCTAGTTGTACTTCTGTTTCACTTTGTAAACGAAGTTGCTCGGATAGTTAAAAAAATTTCACCATCTCCACGCTTCTCTACGCCCTGCCACTACACATGTTTGAGCTGAGTCTTAGACTCAATTCAGACTGCTACGGGGAACTGCTGCAGATGAGGTCAAATTCTGGCTGCAGAAGTTTGCTGCTGGAAGGCTATACCTCATAAGAAAGTTAGAAGTGGTGGCGACTAATTTCTATGACTTGCCCAGCCCTAATTTCTAGACTCCTAGATCCCACGATTTAAATTCAAACTTACTGTGTGTAGGGCGTTGTTGAGAAAGTTACCAAAAGCTCTGCCTGCAACCCCGCACCGAGATGGTGGCCAAGATCAAGAAGGTGTTCGAAGATGTTTCCAAAGAAAATGAGGAACACACGCGTCAGGTTCCGGAGCCATCTTGAAGCCATTGTGCAGGCTGAGGGAGGCTACTTTGAGTATTAAAATATAACTATGTATGTTTATGCATTCATGTTTCTATGTAAGTTTACTTGTTTTTCTTTTATCAATTAATTTTCCAAACTTTCATTTGTTTCATAACACCTCAGCGATAGCCATTTGTTTAAATAATACGTTAACGATTGTCTTTTGTTTTTATGAGACATCCATTTTTGATTCCAATATTATTTATTCCTCTGTTATTCGTCCCTTGAAGATGATGTAATAAACAAAAGCGCTTGTTTTCTTTAATTTCCCGTTGTTTAGCCTTTGCATATACATAAATATAATGTGAATTGTTGCCTAAGTTGTGCTAGTAAAATTCTCACTAATATACGAGTACAAGTATAAACTCAATTGCTTCTTTTATTAATATAACGAGTGAAACGTCTATAAAAACACCATTCCAGTTTGAGCTTTCTGATATCCTTCCCTTTTCCATCTAAATTTAAGACATTTATCACCACCTTAATCCTATAATTGCCATTTCCATTTCTTTATCGATTGCTTGACTTTATGGGCTATGGATTAGCCGAGTGGAAACTCCGCTTCCGATTACAGCGAAATTAAGACACCTCAGATGTAACAAGTTGCCGGCTGGAGTCAGATTCGTGTCGATTTCACGAGGGTCTTAGATACAACTGGTTCAGAATCCGCGTTAATCAATAGGCCCCCACTGAGAAATAAATGCATCTTAAATGAGTGCAGTTCGGTGGTAAAACTCTTACAAATTTTTCTCTTTTCACTTGAGTTTGCAGACTCTTTGATTAACCACAAAATTGATCTTAGGCACAATTATATGCAAGATTGGTGAGCATTAAGTCCCAAAGAGTAATTAAATATAACATTTTTTTATGCATTGTATTTTCGTAAAGAAATTGTACACTGGTCCTTAAAGTTGAAGAGTTTAATTTAGAAATTTTATTTCAGGTATAATAGAAGAACACTCCAAAATGGGGCATCGCCTGCCTCAGCGTAAGAACTTGCCTTCTTTGACTCGCTTCTATATCTACCCTGGGTTAATTTACTAGTTATCAGTTTATATAAATTTTACAACAATGTTCTTTGTATCTATAACTATCCACCCCTTAAGCTTCAAGTTATCTTTTCATTGTTTTCCAATAAAGCTTTACGAGGTTGACTTCGTTCATTTTCCTATTTTTGCTGTCGACGTAATTTATTTTTGTGCTAATTACAGTTATTGAGGATGTCTTATGGCATAAGGAAGCGTCGGAAAATTATTAATAAATTTTACTCCTCTTCACCTGTCCATAGGTTCTCATATTCCTATGTAAACTACGTTACCCTCAAGCGAAAGGTTCCTAATTGGTTTCGGCGAAGGAAAGAAAAGGAACTTTACAATTGACGCAAAAGTCACGTTCTCTCTTATATAGGTAGCAACAACACACACCCTAGTGGCGGAGGATTCCTCATACACCAAAATAGTACCATTCTTAACAGAAATTATAGGAAGATCCGATAGGTTATTCGAACTAGTAATTAAATTATGATATACTCGTAGGTATCCCCTATATCGTATAATCGTATTTTATTTGTTGTTTTAAGGAAGCAGGTCTGATCCTATTAATTATGAAACACAACAATACTTCAATATTGGCTGAGTGAACTTTTTAATTACCTTATTGTTGAGAGAGTGTCACAGCGTTTAATCCGTTTTAAGGAGAGAGCCCAGTTAAACACGTAAAGGATCCATTGAAACACCAGAATTATCCCAAAATAAACATATATTTTAAAGTTATCAATTAACTACAAAAAACAGTAAAAATATTTATATTCACCTAATAAGTTTAACGAGGCTAAACATACTTGCAACTGGGCCTATTACATAATCTATTCATGAAAAAAATTTAAAAAATAGGCTCCACATAAACAAACCAATTGCCGATTAGTTATTTTATAGTGACCCTTTTAGATTAGCGTTAAACATCAAATTAAATTTCTCTCTTCTACTTGCAAATATGACGGGGTTCACTAACAATTGTTTATACTTCAGTTAATTTGAGTACCGTAATAAACTCATACTAAAGCAATACAAATATAAATGGTCATTCTAACTTACATGAAAGACAGGATCGGGGTTGCTGGATGTCACTAGATGGATTTTCTCGCACTTTGGTGTGTTGGAGCGGCCGATGGTAAATTTTCCTCGAGATGGGATGGAGGTAAAGGAATCCGATGTCTAATTCTTTGGTCTTAAGATCGCAATTTGAGAGTCACTCGAGGGTGATTAGTTCTTCTATTATCTTACTTGCGAAATTCCTGTATTCCACTAGGAATATTGGTCCTGCTAAGCTCTATACTAATCCTGTGCAGGATGCTTCGGGCTGGCACCGAAATAATCCTTCTTCTCTTGCTGCCGAAATTCTTGGTTTGACACTAGGAATGGTAATCCAGTCAGAGTTCTTCTAAGTCTATACATGGTGGTTCGGTCTGGTACCGATACAAAACGTGACGTTTTAAGTTAATTCGACACTGGCGGAAGGATCGATCTTCTCGAACTGATCCTTTATCGTCTCTCCTCGAATGAATCTTTCTTCTCTTGCTGCCGAAATTCCTGGTTTGGCACTAGAAATAGTAATCCTGTCAGAGTTCTTCTAAGTCTGTAAAGAATAGTTCGTTCTGGTACCGATACAAAACTTAACGTTCTATGTTAATTCAGCACTGGGGGGAAGGATTGATCTTCTCGAACTGATCCTTTATCGTTTCTCCTCGAATTCTAATGCTTTCTTTTTACGTTACGTTACGTATATATAAAGGATAGAGAGGGACCGCTGTATGTGATACACACGGTCAGATAGTCAGAGAAGAGATTTGCGGAGAACATTTAAGAAAAGATAGCGAGAGTTGATAGGTCGGTGGCTATACACCGATGCGTTGTGTTCTTGTGGCAGCGTTGGTTGCGTGGTTTTGGATTGGACGAGAGTTGGAGGCAGGTCAGGAGGGCGAGGCTGTCTGCTCAGTTGGAAACGCGTTATTCATGATGCCTACTGGTTATGCGAAGAACGGTACGGGTGGCGGGTGTTCGTGAGCCGCGGGATATCGCGGCGCCATTGCGTACCTTCTTACGTGTAACGCCGTGTAGAGTGGGTCTCTGGTGAGTTTTTCGAGTTGTTTTGTGAGTCTGGTGTGAGCGTAAGTGTTGAGAGGAGCTAATTTGTTGTTGTTGTGTAGTGCGTCCATTCTCGAGTACAACGGTGAATGGCAAGCGCGCTTCACATCAGAGTTCAGAATGCCCTGAGCCTTCCGCTTCCACGTGTCGCTCGCAGCTACGTGCGACAGTGGGGTGTACGTGAGAATAGGACGCACGAGTGCTTTGTATAGGTATAGTTTTAGTCTTTTTCTCGCAGAGTAGAACCTACCCAGCGATGCGTTTGTTCGTGAGGCTCTTGCTTGTATTATGTTTTGGTGTATATTGAACCTGAGGGTCTTGTCAAAAGTTACCCCGAGGATTTTGGTGCGTTGAGTGTATTCGAGCCTTGTTGGGTTTAGATGGTTCATGTCTGGTGTATGTGAGTAGAATTGTAGGTTGTGCATGAAGTGGTCTCTAGCGCCGTAGAGTGTCTTCTGAGAATTCGTGGTAATCAGCGATTTGTCCTCGTAATCTGTCTTCTCGTTTAGTATTCTTTGTGCGTGGAGCGCGATTTCTTCTGGGCCTCGGCCGCTGACGAGAATGGTCTCGTCATCGGCGTAGGCCACTGTGTAAGTGTGACAGCAGTTTTCTGGTGGGCGTGGGGTGTCATTTGTGAACATAATGTAGAGTGTGGGTGCCAGTACGCTTCCTTGGGGAACGCCTGAGATGGTGTTATTATATTTTATGTGGCAGCTTCGTTCAGTGAGGTAGTGCGAGAGGAGCCTTCTGGTACAGAGAGGTAACTCCGTATTGTTGGTGAGTTTCCAACGGAGTCCCTCGTGCCACACTTTGTCGAAGGCCTTCTCCACGTCCTTACTGATGTATCTGGCGGTTTTTTGTTGTATTCTGTCATGAACGATAGTCACGGCCGCCTAAGTGGACCGGCCTCTCCTGAACTCGTATTGATGGGGGGAAAACCAGTCCCTCTCTTCCAGGAACTCCTGTAGGTGGCAGTTGACCATTCGTTCTAGTATTTTGCCTAGGTGCTCTAACAGAGCAATAGGCCTGTAGTTTTTAGGGTGTTTAGGTTCTTTGTGCTGTTTGTGTAGGAGTATGTTATGAGAGACTTTGAATATTTGGGGTAAGTGGCCTGAGGCTAGTGAGGCGTTGAATAGATGTGTAAGTGTGGGGTATATGTTTGCGGGGAGGTTGTGTATAAGTGTGGCTGGTAGCCCGGAGGGGCCGGGGGCGCGTTTTGGTGTTGTTTTAATGTAGTGTTTTATTTCATCGATGGTGATTGGAGTGTTTAATGTGGATTTGTAGTCGAGCACCTCCATTCGTATCAGGGTGGCAGGCCTTAGGTCGTGAGCGTGAGCCCGACACCACTCCTGGATTTCCTGGAAGTGCTCCTGCGCGTGTGGTTTTGGTGGGTTGTGTGTATGTTCCGTGTCCCAGTGGGACCTAAATGCGTCGAGGATGACGTTAGAGTCTGTGAGTGTATGGTTGTTTACTTGGAGGGTGATGGGTTTGCATAGGTCAGTGCCTAACATCCTTTTTACATGCCGCCAGAAGAAGTAAGGGTCCGTGCAACTGGTGTCGTCCGCGATGCGGACGACCCCTCGCCACTGCTGGTTCCTGTCTAGCTGCACACACTGTAGGATGCGGGCACGTAGGTGGTTTATGTTGTGTTTTCGTAGGCCTCTGGTGTAGTGATTATTGTACTGTGTGATGAGTCTCTGAGTGTGTATTGAGAATTTTTAATGTTTTATGCAGGTATAGTTTTTTGTGGTGAGCGTAGGTTGCGTGCAGCGGTTATGGTGTTTAGAATTGAGCACCAGTGGTATTCTATTAGGTCTGGATTAGTGTCCTCCAGGTCGAGGTTTTGTTGTGTATTTGCTGATATGTGACTCCTGAATTCTTCCCAGTTTGTGTTTTTGTAATCGTATAGAGGTGGTCTAGGTATGAGTATGGGAGATGTGGATATGATAAGGCATATCGGTATGTGGTCAGATAGTACGTGGGGACCGGGTGATAAGTGTGTGTAGAAGCGTGTGGCATGGTCGTTGCGGAAGACAACGTCCGGGGACGTGGTGCCTCCGTGAGGACCGAAGAATGTGGAGAAGGCGGGGCAGATGTGCTCGTAGTGGTAGCGCCGCAAGGCACCGGCCAAGTAACTTCCCACATCATTGGTGTTGTTTGAAAGGAGTGTCGGATGAAAGGCGTTAAGGTCCCCCGCGAAGAAGATAGGAAGGTTTTAGTTTGATAGGGCCCGGAGTGGGGCTTCTAAGTTTAACTGTAGGCATGGTGGGCTGTAGTGGGTGGCCACTATTATGGGGCCGGAGCTTGTCTCTATCTTGCAGGCTAGAAAGGAGGCGTCATTTGTTTCGATAAAGGAGTGGTGTATGTTGCGCTTTACTAGGATCGCTGATCCTAGGTGCCGTGCCTGTGGAGATAGGTAGGTGTGATAGCCTGCGATGCGGAGTCTATTGTTGGAAGGATGTTTCTCTTTCCTTCAGGGGCTTATTTTTCGGCTGGCGGCCGCCTCATATAAGGGGGAAGTGGCGAGGCCGAATCGGGGAGAGCGAGGCGTGAGACCGCATCAAGGATAGCGCGGGGTGAGGCCGCATCGGGGATAGCGAGGGGTGAGGAGGGTGGCACCGCGGTGCCCAAGTCGGCTTTTTAATTAGAGACGCCACCAACCGTCACCATCCTTGGTGTTCCTTTTGACTGGCACCGCTTTTTGGCGATTTAACCACGGGCCTAGGATCTCGAAGATAATTGGATCTTTTGAGTGCTGTTCAAGGGCCTTTGGTGGTCACCTTAGCACAGCGGCTCGCTCTGATTACCTATGCGGTGGGTAGATCAAACAGAGTAGGCAGTTAGACGGTTATTCGCCGGCTAACCTTCCCATGACTCTCTACATGTGGCTCGGTTCTCTTGCTTTCTCAGCAGGGGGGAGGGGAGGCACTTTAAGGTATACGTTCGCGTGGCCCTCCGGGAGGCTTTATGTTGTAATTCCTCTACACCTTATAACGAATACAAGCCTGCACGCGCAGAGCATCTCAAACTTCATGAAGATGAGGTCATCTATTAGCACTCATAAAGGCACACACTGGGAAATGATAAGTTCAAGATGATTAGAAGATGATTATGAGGTACTTCACTGCACACACGGGTAAATGATAAGTTCAAGATGATCATGAGGTACTTCAATGCAAATATTAGAAAACGAAGACACGACGATCGATCGGTGGGGAAATTCAGAGTAGGCGAGGGAAATGAACCTAGAATCGGAATAGTTACAATTTGCAGAAAAAGGAAACCTTTATTTTATGAATTATTTCATCCAAAGCAGAAGATAGACGTGGATGGGTCCAAAATGATATCGATTGCACACTCTTCAAGAGGAGGAAAATTGGGAGCTGTCCGATCTTGAGATCCCGCCCACGAGGCAAGAACGAATGAAGCGCTAGATAATTGCCTATATTTTAGGAATTTTATAAATTTTCTAACCATCAAAACAGAAGCTCTTCTCGGTTTGTAACGGGCGATAAGCCCAGGATAAGTCCACTAGATGATCAGCTCTCTCAACACAGGTAGAAAGCAAGTATTATTCAAGGGCAAGATAAAAATAGATCAAAAAACAAGATGGATCCAAACTCATAGCAAAGAGAATAAACCCAAATGACTTTCGACAGCCAAAGTAAAAAATTACCCCTTACAAATTACACTAAGAAAAATTATAATGAACGTATTAATCAAGTGATAAAAGTCTTATTATAAAATCGCAATAATAATGTAACGTAAAATACTTTAGAATGTGCAACTTCGGCAAATAACAATGAGACCAGGACATCCTAAAGCCAAATAAGTGAGTTTATGAAGAAAACTTTAGATAAAAGAAGAAAATGAGAGCGGATGGAGAACTGGAAGAAAACGACTCAGCATCTGGATGTTGAAAATTCAACAGGTAAAAAGAATTTAGTAGAAAAGCTACTAAAAACAAAACATCACTAAAACAGATGAGAGGACGCCTACTAATTGGCAGACGGCAAATGGCAGCACTGAAACTTAAACAGGTAAATAAAATCACAAACAACGAAAGATCATTAAATCAGATGAAGAATCCTATCAAGAACTATATGATTGCAATTTTCACCTTTCAACGGATGACACCTTATTAAATAAGGAGGGAGTCTAACCAGTAGAGAAAGACGGATTGTCGCATGCACTAAGAGCATGAAACATGGCAAAATGCGTCAAGAAGATTGGGAAACAATAGAGCTTATAAAAGCAGAATGTGAACGTCTTGCTGGCCTACTACTCTTAGTTGATCCGCTCACAACATGCTTAAAGGAATGTAAATTTCCATTGCCATAGTCCAACATTTACATTGTACTTCTTAAATAGAAATAGACAGGAAAGACTTAAATAACTTCCAACCATCATTCTCTTATCACACTATATAAAGGACTTACAAAAGTCGTAACCAACCTACTAAGACAAACACCTGACTCCAATCAGCCACTAGAACAGGCAAGTTTCAGAAGAAACTATAGTATTTATTATCACCTGGTGGTTGTTCAACATGAATGCAGTGAACTATGAATACAAAATACCGCTTTACATTGCATTCGTAGACTATGAAAATATTTGAACTAAGTAAACACCGATTCACTTCTAAGAGCATTAGAAAAAACATTGGTGTAATATCCCACATAGGTATATAGCGGTACAACATCGTCATTTATTCTGCACTTATTTATTAATAAAATACATAGAAAAAAGTGTGTGAGAGAGGTATTTTTTTATTCCCAAAACCTTTTAGTACACTGCTAGAGGAAATTTTCAGAATTTGGGAGTGAGAACAAATGAGAATCACTATTAATGGCAGATATTTTTAGCGGTTTCTAATTGCTGACGACATCGTTTTATTCGCTTGGTATCTAGATGTACTACATTCAGTAATAACAAAATGATTAGAGAATTATCATAGTTACACTGAAAATTAACTTTTCAAAGGCGAAAATAATAGTTTGGGGGAAGATATGGCAATTAGAATTGAAGATCAAACCTTAGAGCAGAGATAAAAATGCATATAGTTATGACAGATCGTGCCACTTGACGAGGGGCAGATAAAAAGAAAATAAATAGAAGAACAAATCAAGCTGGATAGCATAAGAAAGCTAAACCACACCTTCTGAAGCGATATGCCTCTATACTTGAAACACAAAGCTTTTAATCCCTGTATCTTACCATTTTTAACTTATATGAGTCAAACTTGGACACTGAACACAAGAGCTAAGGACAATTCTGAAAAATGAATGCTACATATTTGGAATAACTCACTAAGCCCATGAAAGCTTGAACCTTAGGCGCCTTGTATCCCTTTGCAAATCTTCTATATTCTTCTCTATTCCCCAATTTATCTTTCCAAAATGAAACGGCAGAAGATAGACGAAAGAACTTATAACTAGACACATTTATACATAAGGAAACTCAGAAGACGCCCTCGAAGAAGATTAGAGGTGTCGTAGGTAAGGTTAGATCTTCTGACCTCCGTTTGCTTTCCGTGTCTCGGAAGTTTGGCGAATAGCATGCAGGACAACTCTGCAGTTGAGCCTTGCCTCGAATAATGCAAATGAACTTTGGGTTTCAATAAATCTCTAAGAGTGACTAGTTATACTTAGCAGAATTAATTGAACTATCTAGAGCGGTCTGTATATCAAACTGAGCGAAACAAAATAAACTTTACTAATGTACAAACAAAAATAAAATATTGGAAATGAAATATAAATCACAAATAAATTAATGAACATGAAAGACAAATTAAAAATAAGATAATGGACATGAAAGATAAATCAAAGTATACACACTCGGCCAAACACGACCGACAAAAGGAGGTTCCAATTCCGGGTGGATCTACCACCTAAAGATTCAACTGCTAGCGCGAGGAGTAAGAGCACCGAGCTCTAGCACTTTCTAACAGCACGGGTTGGGTTTGCAATTAAGGGCGAAAACTAATCGGTCAGTTCGAATTTATGAAGAAAAATACAACCTGTATTCCAATAACCACAGTCAGCCTCGAAAGTAGGAATCGAGGGAGTTTTTGCCGGATAGGAATCTTCGCTCGAAATGTTTTCTCGTTTGTTTCTTTTTTTTCTTGTTTTCTGGCTCTTAGGGTATGGAGAGGCCGAGAGAAAGAAGCTATAAGGAGAGACAAAATAGATACTCGTAAGGATAATGCAAGGGATCAGGGCACGGGGTCGTATTACAATAATTATGGCCGGGCCTTATTTAAGTACGGAATTATTCAGAGGGCAATGAATGTTTCAGTTAATATTTAACAATTATCACAACTTAATTCCCATCTACACTCAGCCAGCAATCAGAGCTTACAGGCTTTACTTTATGTGACGTTTCCTCTTAGCACAATACTAATTTACTCAGACCAATGCTTTACTATTTATACAGAGCCGCCGGAAGTGAATGTTACCGAGGCGCCGGAAGTGGATTTTAGTTTATCTATATAGAGGCCCAGGAGTCAACTTAGATCTTCACGCCATCTCGCGGAACCTCTCGCTGTTATAATTAGGTTCGCTATAGGGCGTGTTATCAAACGGAAGTTACCTCAAAAGGAAGCCGATCGCAAGTTCTTTCCGGCCTACCCATCTCTCTCTCTCTCTCTCTCTCTCTCTCTCTCTCTCTCTCTCTCTCTCTCTCTGATAGAAGGGCAAAATTCGTTCACTGGCAAGAAGAAAATCGTGATCATGGGAAACTTTGGTGTGTATGGGCGGAGGTTTGTGCATGGGATGTAATGGGCTTATGATATATATATATATATATATATATATATATATATATATATGTACGAGTACTCGTATATACGAGAGGATTGATTGGGCTATTTTATTCTTCACCGTCGGTTTTTTGAAAACGAAATAAAACTAAAGAATTAGATGAAGAGTGTCATTAGATCCTTTTTATTTTTAACATTTTGTAAATATAATAGCAAGTAGGCCCAGAATGTGTTCCCCCGCGCTATTATAAGGTTTATTATTGTTTATTATTCCATTATTGTCACCAAGAGTTTAACCGTTTTTATCGTAATAGCGCGTCAAACTTTCGTACTACTTTTCTAGTGAGAATTCCTCCTCATTTATTGCCTTATTTAGTATCTGGTGTCCATTGTTTTCCTATAATTCCTGACAAAATCTTTTCTTGTGTTTCCTGCTGATCTTTGGGTGATGTTTTATCTACTTAGTCATTCAATATTTCAATTTCTTTCACTATATTTGTTTGTGTGTACCATGATCTCCAAGAAGTCGTGTTTAAAAAATCTTGATTATTATTCGATTATTTTTTATTATTGTTTCACTCCATCTCATTTTTCGCCATTCTCTATAAGGCTTCAAGAAACCTCACATTTTTTTTTATGACATTACCTCTATGTTCTTTTATAATATAGTGCATTGTAAAGTAGTTTATTTTATGTTTTTGCCGTGGTTATCTGATGATGATTATGTCATTTGATAATTTAGGTCGTTAAACATGTATACTAGTGCAATTAAGAAGGCATTTGAGGTTTGTTTTCTCACAAAGCATTTTCTTTGTCCTCTTTTTATATGAATTTGGCTTTCTCTTGTTTCAAAACTATTTTAATCTTTCTCCTTTGTACTCTGTTACCGCTAAGAACGCATCAAAAACTGATAACTGAAGTGTTCCTAATGAAGTTTTTCTTGTTTATGAGTTGAGAACCGATAAAAATATGAGCCAATTTTTCCCAATTATGTAGAAATTATTCTCTGTGTTTTTTGGAATAAAGAATTCATAATATAATAAATTACTCATACAATTTCTACGAATTTGTTTCCCCTTTCATTTTCCTCGTCTGATGTAAATTTTCCTACGTGTCTACGTGTTCTTCAATCTTTGTGCTGTGATTCCCTATAACCATGTTGAACTATTATGTGTCTTTACGTTCATGAGTGGTGCGTGTAAGTCCTCTCGTTTTCATAAGTTAGGATTGCTAGTAAGGAAATGCATATTGATAGTTTAATTAATGCTTGATTCTAGAACTTCTGTTATTAAAGGTGCCATGCTAGAGTGGATATTTGGGACCTGGTTAAGTCTGTCTGTAAAAAGCTGTGTATACTACTCAGATGTCTTTGGTGTCTCTGAGCATCTTTTCCGGATCTATGTGTGACTTATTCGCCCTTGTATGGAATATTGATCGCATGTCTTGGGTGGCTCATCTTTCACTTCTTTCCTTGATAGAGTTCGATCAGAGGCCAGCGTCATATCAAGAACCCTCTTTTCACTTCGAACTTGGACTCTTCAAACTCAGCCCTAATGTTGCATCACTCTCCATCTTTGAAGATATTATTTAGGCATTGTTCTACAGAATTACATGTGTTCTACAGAATTACATGAGAGTATGCAACCTCATTCTCTCTCCCATGCAATATCTATCAGGATTTTTATTCACTTGATTAGTGTGAAGATAGTGAACTCAGGATAAGCCAAGTTGACAATTCACTTCACCCCTCGAATATGGAACTCTAATTCGTCTCTCTTTATGAGTCAGGTCTGCCGTCACCTAACAAGACTTGTCCATTAACACTTAACACTTCCCTTTGCTGTTTTTCTATTTATTCTTGTTCTATTTTTGTTTGTTTTTCATTTTCACAGAGTTTGAGCTTAATTTGTCTCTACAGTATCAAAACAATCCCACTCCACTAGAATATGAAACATTTCTAAGTTTGTAAGAGAGCTTGTGGTCATTTCCGAATTGTATATCATTCATTTTCATTTTTTTTCTTATTTTTCCTCAAAGGGGTCTCAGGTTTACCATGGAAACCATAATCCAGCTGGCCCTCCCGGCCCAATAACTGTAGGAGGATTTGCGGCTTTATATCTTCCAGACATTTTCACTTCCTTTTCATCACTTTCTTTACTGATCTCTCCTTACAAACTTCTTGCGAGAGATACCACCGTTGGTTTTCTATTTGATTCGGCAGAACAAATATCCTTGCTTCTCTGAGCCAAATAATGCCCCATTTAGTCTTCCTAAATTGTCCCGCTTGTTCACGAAGTTCAGTTTCATGAGTCCTGAAAAGTAAGCAACCAGTGTTCAACCAGTTCCTTAAACCAGGGAATTCATAGCACTCTGTTCCCCTAATAAAATTTTAAGGACAAATTCCGAGCGTTTTTGTCGATATTAACAAAGATCTCTCTATTATATTTAACTACTTCATACCAAATACTATTTTCCCCAATATAAACAATATTCACCTGCAATATAAATAATATTACCGTAATATAAATAATATTCACCCCAATATAAATCTTTCAATTGGTGAAATTCTAAAATTATTTATTTGTTGCGTCTATGTTGTTCTCTTTCTTAGAAATCCAAATAAGCGCTCATCTGTTCATTGGTTTGAGTGATGGCATTTTATTCTATTACTTCATCCATTTTATCCTCGGAGTTCAGTTCGTTTCTCTGCATTGAAAATATAATAAACACAGAAAGCAATTAACTTCATTCTCTATGCATTATTTTTCTTGCGGATTTACACATTTCATAACCGACATATTAATACGAACACTCAACTGCAGTCACTACCTATAATAGGCAGGTTTCAGAGGTCTATATAGAATATATGACTTTTTGCTGGTTGTTTAACAAATATTTCAGTGAACTCTTGGATGCAAAATATCTCTCGACATTGTATTCGTAGTCCATGTATAGTATTTGATTCATTCAACATTAAATTAGCTCAGATAGCACAACTGAATCAGAAGTTCGTAAGACGTACAATGACATATCCTCCTACATATCTAGTCACCCAATGCAGTCATTAGATTTTCAAAGAAAAAATGACCAAATATTCACTCTTTATTTTCACATCAATATTCGTATCAGGTTTATTAGCAATATAAAATTTCTTCCTTCCTTCCTCGCAAAGAAGGAATTCTCCGTGAGTTGTGCAGCCATGTTGTGTACCAATTTATTTTTTCATGATATAGACAGACATACATAGGGAGAATAGATCGAAAAATGGAGGTTGAAGTAGAACACTTTAAAAATAATAGATTCTCATAGGAACAAAGCATCACTAAAGAATCCTTGAGTCAATTCATGTCAAACATACGAATACATAGGTGTCTAATTATCAAAACGATTCAAACTCTGTTTCACTTTAAATCACATACCACATCAACCATCTAAACTATTCTAGTCAATCTTGGCTTTACCTCTTTATCTCTCACGTCTTAGACCTCATAGAGTAAAGGTAAGCGGGTATTTGGTTTCTTTAGTCCTTTGTGTTTTTATGAACATAAACGGTTTTTATTTTCTACTATTTCCAGCCAACCTATTATTATTTTGAATGTTTAAAACCGCGTTTAATTATTACTGTGATTATTATGTATCATAAATAATTTCACCTTTTTAAATTATTTATTTCCCTTTTATATTTTAATATATATGTATTGTACCAGATGATGAGCGAGCAATTTAGAAACGTAGTGAAAGATATAATGAACAGGTGTTTTTTTCACATTCTTTAACAGCAATATATTTTGAATATATATATATATATATATATATATATATATATATTCCGAATTGACTGGCTACTCCCATGTTTCAGTTAGAAAAGGCACAGTTATGATGGTACCTTGGACATTGATTTAGTGGTTACCACTTTCCTTAAATTCTTTTCTTAAATGTTAAAATAAATATGATCTCTGAATTAAAGTAATTCCAAAATTGAATCACTTATTTTGGGACCACCCAGAAGTACCTGCCTCTGTACCATTATTTGGACTACCAATCTAGATGCCTTTCAAAATGGATTGATGGTCACGAGTAAATGAACAATTCCCGATTTATACCCGACGATACTTTTGTGTTGAACTTGTGTAGCAAAAAATGTACACAATAAAAGAAAATGGAGAAATATATTCAAGAGCAATCCTTTATGAAGAACTCAAAGGACAAAGAAAGTTGGTAGTCGTTGTTCCAACAATTACTCTTTGTTTGACTTGATCCTTTGCAAATTGAACATCGAACATCTGGGGCTAAGGAGCCTTTAACTGTAGTCTATTTATCTCACCATTATGAATTTACCATGTCATATGAAGCAATTATTTCCATAAATGTTTACTTCTGCGTTTTCATCCAGGTCTGAAGTTTGTTAAAGAAGTTGGTAATATAAAGATAATTCATCAAGTTCTAAAGGTAATTGTACATCTCGCCCTTCAATATACTGTTCTTATGCTGTATTTAAAAATTTCATTTTTAAGGCGCTTTTTGTTCTTAGAAATATGTTGCAGTAGTGTTTTGGGTGTGGAAAAGATTGTGTATGTACGTACTTGTTTAAAAAAAATGGCCATAGGCCATATCCTGCCTGATGGGGCGCATGTGTATCAAGGTAACGTACTTGCGTATCTGCATAACCGAGTATTTCTCTGACCACATACTAATCTAACTGCATACTTTTTAATGTAGTGTTAGACGATGTACTTTTCCGTCTATGTACTTGGGTAGTCGTGAGTCCGAATAATTTTATGCCCATTTCTTCATGTAAATGCGGATGGGGGTATTTCTATAGCAGTAACTTGTATGTAATGTTTGGGTCACCATAAGGTGGATCTTGAGGTAGAATTGGCCAACGTGAAGCAGCTGGCATATGCGAGAATGCGTTCCTTTCCAGCTCTAATGCCTGCAAGAGGATCTGCGTCTATATATCGTTCATACAATGTTACTTCTTTTAACCTCATCACTTTCTAACAGATCTTACAAATTCATCCGGGAAATTCCCTCGTTGATTTTCATTTTAAATCAAAAAGTCTACTTAGGACGACAAACGAACTCGCTCAGCGAGAGAAATGATCCAAAACGATGAGTTCTCTTTCCAACCCATGCCCTTGGCAACATCGACAATATATGAAATATGTACAAAAGTCCGCAACAAGAGACAACAGCAAAACTCGACTGCAATTAATAGCCAGAACGGAGAGGTTTCGGATGTATTTATGGTATACATATGTCAATGATAATTTTCAATAGAGCAATCATAATTATGCGATAAATTTTCCATTCTCTTCGACAATTTATAAAGGTCGATCGAAGAACAGATTTTGGCTTTCTTAGAAAAGCTTATTTATGCGTTATCCTCTCGTGTATGTAAACAGAGCTCCTTCCAAGGGCTTTGATGAAGAGCTAGTAGGACAAAGATAGTCTTTTTAACCTAAAAATTATGATTGCGTTATTGTAAATAATTTCTCGATCTTTCAATTCGGGGCTTGAGTGAATAAAACAAATTTTCCATTCTTTTCGACAAGCAGGGATGACAATTATAAAGGCCGATCGAAAAACAGTTTTTTCGGCTGTCTTAGAAAAGCTTATTTTATGCGTTATCCTCTCGTGTATGTGGCAAGAGTTCCTGCCGAGGGCTTTGATGAAGAGCTAGTAGGCCAAAAATAGCCTTTATAACCGTATATATATATATATATATATATATATACATATATATATATATATATATATATATATATATACATATATATATATATATATATATATATATATATATATATATATATATATATATATATATATATATATATATATATATATATATATATAGTGATCATGTTACTACATTTAGGCATCGCATAACAACGATGTGAACCTTCATTCATCTCCCTTTGAAGTTCTGTCAGCGCAGGCTCTGTAACCAGTATGTATTGGCCCTTGACCTCTACCACCAATAATTTTGTTTTTCAATTCCCCTCGAGTCTGTGTTAGGTTCACACGCCCCCCCCTCCCCCCCACTCTCTCTCTCTCTCTCTCTCTCTTTCTATCCATCTATCTCCCATGATCGCACTCACCTTCTATAAAACAAGCGAGATTATGCTCAGGAACCCAGATCAGCCTTAGAAACAATCAAGGACACTTTTTCATCGTTGTGATCCGTTCCACTTCAGTGGATGTATTCGCCAAGCTCCAGTCCTTCATTATAATAACTTCAACTTCATAAACAAAATTATATTTTTCATCAAGTTGTTTATAAAAATCCAAGTACGAATTTATTTGGTCGGGCATCCACAAGAAGGAACAGACCCCTCTCGCTACAAGTAGTGACCCCCGGAGTGACATAAAAATTAAAAAATCATCATCGACCGGAGTGACTAAGAAAATTCACAAATCATTATTATCGATCAGAGTGACTCAAAATTTGTAAAAAATCTGATCATCATACGAAACCATCGCATCAAATTTCTGGAGTCATCATTGAATTTTTTCAACGCAACTAACTACAACCATGGACTCCCTCTAACCTTTCATCAAGGATCCACATTCATCTCACCGAAACACCAACTCGACTCAACGAGACGCTCAACGTGCGTGACGCGCAACTCTCTCACTCTCTACTAAATGACGCAAATTCGACAATTCAACTTAAGCCGCAGATATGGTCACAAACCCCCTCTCTAGCCAATTTGCTAGATCGTTGAATTATATGTGTGCTGAAGCTCACATTATAATTTATTCACTCGCATTCACATAATTTATTTACTTGCACTCACATAGTGATAAGGCAACGCGCCATCAATTTATTCATCTCACATAGTGCTATGGCAACGCGCCATCGATACTCATTACAATTCACATAATGCTCAAGTGACATGCTTCTCATCTAGGGAACATACTAGCTTAGTAAACTTGCAAATGCACAAGCTAAGCAACGCATATAGTTTTCAGTTCACTTCACTCAAGATTTGCAGGTTTGCCCGACTATTTCGTTCATCATATCTAATTAGGTTAACTAATTATTATTAAAATCCACTGTATTCACGTTTCCTCTCATTTTATTATTAAGAGAAAATGTATGCACTTAATTCCCATTTTTGTTCTTTCCATGTGCGTTCACAACTGTAATGACACACGCGCGTTCATATGAACTACAGTTGGACAAAAATTACCTCCTGACCACCGACTTTCAAGGGTTATCGCTTGAGATTTCAGGGTGTATCATTTGTATCGGTTTATCGTGTAAATGCCGACTTAATTATTATCATTCACCATGTACAAATTTGCCCTCAATATTCTGTATAAGTATTTTAATCATCATTCTACTTTAATAATGCTTGATGTGTCGAATTGATATTTAGTTCACAAGAACTAATATAATTTATACTCGTGTATTATTTTAAACAACGAAGTAGCGTTATCATGTAAATACTGACTTATTGATTATTACGCACTCTGTACCAATTTGACATGAATATTCTCTACAAATATTTTAACCTTCATTTTACTTTAATGAGATTTGATTTATTGAATTAGCATTTTGTTCACAAGAACTAGTGTCATTTATATTCATGTATCATTTTAACCAGCGAATTAGTGTACATTTTAGCTTATATTTTTTATTCTTCTATTTGCCATACCATTTAATCTTCATAATTGTATTTTTACCTAAGTGATTAATTCCGATTGAATTATATCATTGTTTTGATTCGAATATTCATATTTATTGCTATTTTCATCATATTTCATATTGTTGTTTTATGTGTACCACACAAATCTAACTACATTTGCTAATCAGAAGGCTGGGTGTTCTTTGTAGTGATCATGTTACTACATTTAGGCATCGGCTAACAACGATGTGAGCCTTCATTCATCTCCCCCTGATACTCTGTCAGGGGAGGCCCTGTAACCAGTATTTATTGGCCCTTGACCTCTAACACCAATAATTCTGTTTTTTCAATTCCCTTCAAGTCTCTGTTAGGTTCACACGATCTCTCTCTCTCTCTCTCTCTCTCTCTCTCTCTCTCTCTCTCTCTCTCTCTCTCTCTCTCTTTATATATATATATATATATATATATATATATATATATATATATATATATATATATATATATATATATATATATATCATACTGGATTGACTGATGCGAGGCTAGAAGTGTGGGAGGATGTTGAAGATTCGTGGAATAGATTCAAAACTACGTTCATGAGTCTTCAATCAAGATTCATCCCTTTGAAAACCCTTCGTCGATCTTCTGTTCAACCAAAGTGGTTTAATCAAGAAATGGGTCAACTGCTGAGTAAGAAAAGAACGGTGTAGCAGCAGTCAAATATTTCTGGTAACTTTGACGAATACCGTACCCTAGCCAGCCGTGGAACTACCGACCTATTAGCTTAACCTCAATAGTCGGTAAACTCATGGAAAGCACCATGGTGGACAAAATGACGTAATATTTAGAGTCAAACCTGCTACTGAAGAATTCTCAGCACAGTTTCCGAAGGCAATGATCATGCCTGACGAACCTTGTGGAATTCTTCTACTTCGTTTTCAGTGAGCATGATCGGGATAAGGCGGTGGATGTTATCTACTCAGACTTTCAAAAAGCCTTCGATAAGGTTCCACACCGCCGCCTCCTCTAGAAAGTGCGTGCGCTGGGGATAGTAGGAAAGGTAGCAGGTTGGATAGATAACTGGCTAAGCGGCAGACGGCATCAAGTGGTGTTGAATGGACAGGCTTCTGAGTGGGGGCCCGTTACCAAGGTTCTGTCCTGGGACCACTACTGTCCATCATCTACGTCAACGACATGGACTGAACAGTGACATGTTACGAAGATCTAAATTTGCCGATGACACCAGGCTTGGTATGAACGTCACAAAGGAATGAAATACTGCCCGCCTTCAAGATGATCTTCGGAAGATTGGGATTAGGTGGACACGTGGCAAATGCCTTTTAACGAGAACAAATGTAAAGGGATGCATATCGGCCAATGAAACCACCAATCTCAGTATATCCTTAAGGGCACTGCCTTTGAATCCACCGACACTGAGAAGGATATGAGTGTAACTATAACTAGTGATCTCAAGTTCTCGAGACAGTGTATTGAGGCGGAGAAGAGAGCCCAAAGGATGCTAGGTTATATAAAGCGAACTGTTTGGATATCGGAACAAGGAGATAGTACTGTGTTTGTATAACTCCCTAGTCCGACCGCACCTGTAGTATGCCGTACGATTTTGGAGTCCTTCACTTCAAAAGGATATCGCGCGATTCGAACGTGTGCAGGCCAGAGCAACCAAACTGATTCCCTCTATCAGACGCATATGTTACGATGATAGATTACGGGAATTAGACTTGTTCTCGCTAGATACCCGGAGACTGCGTGGTCAGCTTATCGAAGTGTTCCAAATACTTCGAGGCTGCGACATTATGGACTAAAAGGATATCTTCCAGTTTAGCCACAGCAGAACAAGAAATCACGGCTACAAACTTGAATTGAAGCGTTACCAGCGTGATCTGTGTGGGAAATTTTTCACATATAGCCTCTGTGGCACTTGGAACGCACTTCCTGTAGAAGTTGCCAGCAGCAATTCTGTTGAACAGTTCAAGTCGAAACTAGACAAAGTCTTAAAAAATAGCCGTTTGGAGACTTGAAGCTTGGCGTGAGTGCTCTTCTAGAGCGTCAATCTGACCTTTTAGAGGACTGCGCCTGCTCAAGTGTTCACTTAAATGTACCCTCTTTGAATGAATCGTAACGTCTACTAGGGTACCTCTTTTCCTTGTTACTCTCTCTCTCTCTCTCTCATGGTTGCACTCATCTTATATAAAACAATAGAGATTATGCTCAGGAACCCAGATTGGCCTTGAAACAATCGATTACACTTCTTCATCGTTGTGATCCGTTCCACTTCGTCGGATGGATTCACTAAGCTCCAGTCCTTCATTATAACAATTTCAACTTCATAAATAAAGTTATATTTTTCATCAAGTTGTTTATAAAAATCCAATTACTAATTTATTTGGTCGGACAGCCACAAGAAAGAACAGACCCCTCTCGCTACATATATATATTAGCGGCCATAATGATTCGGATAGTTAGGTTTCCATAACAAAACTTTCAGTAGCTTCAAATCAAACAATGGTAAGAAATGCATGATAAATTACAAGTATAAGCCAAACATGGCTATAAGTTATTTATGCACAAGTTAAAATGAATAAAACTGAAAGTTACGTGCAAAAGAGTTATTATTTCAAAAATATGGTGGTCAAAATGATCCGGACAGATGACACAACAGACGTAGAGGAGAATGTACAAGGATATACATATGTTACTAAACAAATAATTTTCGGTTGCTACTTTGTATGTAGACCTTTATTCTCAATTACGCAATGACATCTTCTGCCACAGGATCACATTAACGGAATGCATTCTTCTGGTGTTATTTTTCTCCATTCCTATTGTAATATTTTCTAAAGTTCTTGACGCTGCTTGGGTTTCTCTCCTTACTTCTCTCTCCCAATGACTTCCACAAATTCTCCCTCAGATTGAGTTCTGGACTCTAAGCAGGCCAGGCCATGAAACTTACTTCCTCCTGATCCAGGAAATTCTTCATCAACTTTGCCGTGCGGCAAGGTGCATTATCATACATAAAAATGGCTGCTTGGGTATAGGCGGCTCTCATATGGGTCAGAGCATGTGCTTGCAGAAGTTCGTCATATATTCACTTTGCCATGCAAGGAGACAAGTTGGCTAATACTTCCCCCTAAATTATGCCCCACGCCACAAGCTTCCTCCACCAAACTTGAAGTTGCTCTTCACGCATTTCACAGATATTCTTTCGCCATGTCTTCGATGGACGAACCCCTGCCATCTGAACCAAACATACTGTACATCAATTCATCTCTCTATTGTACTTTCGAACATTGGACTTCTGTAAGTGTGCGAGATTTTAAAGATCTTTCCGTCAGGCGGGGTGATACTGTCTTTATAGAGACACTCATGCACATAGTTTAATTTATTTATCAGGAAATCCTGGCTGCTCTCTTTTATTAGTCCGTTTTGAGATACGAACGATCGTTTAGTCATCTCTTTTTGAGGTTTTTCTATGCCTACGAGTATAAATTCGACTGAAACAAGAGCTTGTGGTATCGTTACGTAATACTCTTCTGGCTTTTAAAACCCCTTCATCTATTGCTCTGATGTAGAAATGATCCTAATGACGTAGCTTAACAATTAGCTCCTGGATATAGGCAGGTGTGGTGGGTCGCCTAGGCATGTTTGCTGCTCGCAACTTGACAAGGCAATGACTGAAAGTGCTAGGAATTCGTGGAAGTAACTTACTACACTAAATATGTTGGTTGTCTCAAAAACAGAAGTAATAAAATTACGCTGTCCGGATCATTTTTACCACCATATTTTGGGAATAAAAATGTTCCTTTGCACGTAACTTGCAGTTTCACATATCATAACATATACAATGTATATGTACAACTTATAGCCATGCTTAATCTATATCTTTAATTTATCATGCATAACTTATTATTATTTGGCTTGAAGCTATAGGTGTCCGGGATTAGCAGTTAGCATTTATGGCGGTTATGCTCTTATCGGTGTATCGTGTTACCACTTACAGATGATTGAAGGCCGAGTTATTGAGTACGAATTTCCTCAATTGAATGCAGCGCGTTTTGGGGTAATTGGTTACTGAGCGCTAACCTTGGGTTGACTCCACTTGTGGATGATTATCGTCTCGTTTGATTTTGGCGTTGTAGGCTGGGTAAGAGGATCGGTTGATTACCCGTAGGAAAAGGAAATCCAGGAAGGCGGATTCTCGGACTCTTTATTAGACGGAGACTCGGAAGGTCTATGTACAATGAATTCGTTTGGTGTATGTCAAGTATTTGAGGCTGGCCTACTAATGTCGGGCTGTTCCTTTGGCCTACGCTTCCTCTTTTTGAGCTGACGGTTGACCTTGTTACTGATGACGGAACTCCTTACTCATCCCGGGGTCTACTTTTAGATGTAATTTATCGTGTAAAAAATGTAGGCGTGGCCTACTGTTGGCCAATCATGTGGCTTGGGCAGAGGTTACTTGAATGTAAAGTTTATTCGTGTGTACGGAGAGATAGAAAGAAAAATAGAGGGAGTTTTGATTTAGGCTTTTGCTAGATAATTTTATCGTGCAGACAGAGATAATTATGGGGAAACAAGATTTGGTATTTTACAGCTCTATGACAGTTTGGTGTGACTTGCCAAGTACTACTGAACAGTTCACAGTGAGGTTGCCATATGTCGCTTTAACAACATGGCCAGTATCGCCTGACAAAGCTCGAGCGTCCTTGTTGAAAGACCCTTTATATCTGAATAGCTGTTTAGGCGTCTCCAGAATTTTTGGCGCGGCCTGAATGGTCAGCAAAGATAGCGCGAGAAGGGCCTTTTGGTCGTGTGAGTGTGCATGGGTGTTACCGTGTGAAAGCGTCTAGAATTTATTTTTGCCTATATAGCCTTTAAAAGAATAAAGTATTTGCATATATTATTTACATGGTTCCATGACAAAATGTTATACAGATATAATTTCAGTAGATTAATTGCAGGTGAATCATTATGTGCGTGCCAATTTCAAGGCTTCATAAGACTCATATGGCACTCATTTGTGAGGCTTCTTTGTTGATCCTAATCCACCTTGCAATGGGGCACTACAAAGCTACTGTAATTTTTGTGATGGAAATCTAAGTTGCCGAATGATTATGGCCACTACTGTATATTTAAGTAGATTAAGATCAATAAATATTTGAAAACCTTCATCTTTATTTTATTAGTCAATCATGTTTTCGAGGATTCTGTAAGTTTCAAAATTAAACTTGTTTACATAATAATAACTTGCAAAATTATAAATACTAAGGATATACACAAGGATAAAACATCGTAAACATCAGAGGCGAGTACAATTAATCGTTAATTCGTTAAAAGTTTTCTGTAGTCTCAGTGGCGTAGCTAGGGATTTGGGGGGCCGGGGGCATTATCTCCTTTGGAGGCCCCCAACATACAAATTTTTGATATCATGAATGACATGAAAACAACTACTCCTTCAAAATTTTGTGCACTCCGGTATGCCTGACAGTGTGTCAAATAAAACAATAAAAATAAGTAAGGCACTTTAATATGGAATACGTATTGTGAGGAAACAAGCACGTGATGGGAGAAACAACGTTGCTTTTAAGCATTGCCTCCACGTGATGGACCTCGTTGTCGCTTACAAGCAATTTTCAAAGCCTAAAAGCGTGAGGAAGAACAGAAGCGGGCTCATGGAATGAAGCCCTTATCAATCGGACTATTTAAACAAGGA